>CM060370.1:35537106-36137106 GCA_030545235.1 Helianthus tuberosus | reverse complement strand
TGAAAATCAGCTCTTCAACATCAGGTGTCGAAAATCTTTTTGGATTTTTCAAAACTTATGCTAAAACACACTAAAATCTTTTTGGAATTTTGAATTAAACGAAATGCAATAAAGAAATATTTACAGACACTATTTTTGTGAGTTTGTGTAAGAGGATCATATCAGTTTCTGAGACAAATCACTAACACCGTTAAGCTTTAAACATTTTAAGTTCTAAACGATTCACTTAGATTGTCAGTATACTGATCCACTTAAATTTTCACACAAAGTTCAACTGTTTCGAGATACGGATTTAGTGTTTTAAGCACTTAAACTCATTCGCGTGTCCCACCTCAGAATATACTCTCGTATCCAGATCCCAATATTCAGTCTTACAGGTAAGTATACCTAGATGATATCTGTAAAGGGTTAAATTGCGAGGGCCGTGAGAGCTCAGGCTATTGCTTCCGCAAAATCAGAGAGATGACGGCTTCGACTTTTGGTGTGTTCCCTTTAGAGAATCTTTTCTTCAACAGCACATGATTAGCATTTTTCAATGTTTCATCATTTTTTATGCTGAGGGTGGGCTATATTTCAAGCAAGCAGAAAGTATTATATGGGGACTAGGCCATTGCTTCCGCAAAATTAAAAGTCCCGGGATAATACCCAGATATCACTGAGCATAAAGACCTAGTATCTCAGAAAGAGGGACCTTTCAAACAAGATTTCGGGGGTTACCCATATATCCGAGAGATGTTCCCCACGATATAAGCAAGTTTGAAATTAGGTTTATATCTCGACACAATCTACTAAATGTATAAAAACCTACTGGCACATCATCAGTGAGACCGTTTATCACATTTTAACTTTCCAATTCTTTAGCATGCTGTGATTGACCACTGATGTACTATCATTTCCTCTTTTTCACAACAAAACTCATTTTTGATTTTTATCAAGTTTTTGTCTTTTTCAAATTTTCTAATGTTTTTGGATTTTCTGAAAATTTCTTACTCCCCCTAAAATTCAAAATCATTTAAGGAAATTTGAAAACAAACTGTACAAGAAATTGACAACTTGATGTGAAGTGCTTCAAATCGCCATCCACTTGGCATAAACAATCAGAACTCCCCCTTACAACAAACTATTTTCCCACTGATTTCAAAACACTTAAGTTTGTTTTAATCAAATGGTTTTTCCGGAAAATTAGTTTTGTTGATTTTTCCACTTGTAGGAATGATGGGGTTTCATCACATTGTTTTTCTTTTCAAATACCACTTGTAGGAATAGTCCAATCAAGTTCAATCTAATGACCTTGATTAACCACTCGTAAGATCACATCCCCTTTTTCAACCACATGTAGGTTTGCTTACCAACCATTACCACTTGTAGGTTGAAATCTCAAAATGCCGATTCCTACTCCACACTTACCAACCTGGGAGTTCCGACAAGTCATACTAGTGACAAATTTTCAATTTTCAAAAATAATTTTTTTAAGAATAATGCCGATTCATGCTCCGCGATTACCAACTTGGGAGCTCCGGCAACTCAGGTTTTTTCAGTTAGAGAGATTCTCCCAAGCCTGACAGTCCTTGGGAGATTCCGAGTTGCCAACACTCGGTTGCTTACTTTCCATCTTCTTCTCATAGAATTCTTTAACACCCTTTACCTTCCTATCAATCATTTTACCAAAAATGGTTTGCACTGTGGGGTTAAAAGCCTTTTCAACATTAAATTCTTTCTTTTCAGGAAAGAATTGGTTTGAAATTTCAATTTTACCAATTTTAAATTTCAAATTTTCAGCCCGCAATGGTGGAAATTTTTCATCATCCAAAGGCTGAACTGACTTTTCTTCCTTTTTAACAATTTTTGGCTCCTCTGATTTTATGGAATCAGATTCATTACCAGAACTATCACTTGAATTCTTAACAACCCATTTTTTATTGTTAAGTTTCTCCTTTCTTTTGTAAACACCTTTCGAACATTCACCAACCTCAAAAATTGAATTTTCAAAAACTTTAAAT
This sequence comes from Helianthus tuberosus, assembly GCA_030545235.1. Classification (NCBI taxonomy): domain Eukaryota; kingdom Viridiplantae; phylum Streptophyta; class Magnoliopsida; order Asterales; family Asteraceae; genus Helianthus; species Helianthus tuberosus. Next base: position 36,135,106 of record CM060370.1, on the reverse strand, counting down.
CTGTTTGTTGGTGGTTCAGTTTTCTCAACAATCTTTTCTTTCAGTTTACCAGAGACTCCCTGTTTTGTTTGTATTGCCTTTGGACAATTTCTGGCAATGTGACCAACTGTTTTACATTGAAAACAGGTTCTCGTCTCTATCTTTTTCTGAGCAGCACTTTTCTTTATTTCTTCTTGCTTCTTGGCAAGGAATTCTTTGTTGGATTGCTTTCTGAACACTTGCTCTTTTTCTTCTTCATATGTTTTTCCTGAAACAAAAACAGTTTTTGGTTTATAAATTTTCTCATTTTTATGATTTTTCGATGGAATAAAACCTATACCATTCTTTTTGAAATTACCGTTATGGTTTGGTTTCTTTCGATAACCTGAACCAGAACTGTAACCCATTTTCTTGTTTAATCTTTGTTGAACTCTTGAGGTGTAAGTTTTAGATTTTCCAGAAAGATTTATATCTTTTATTTCAGAAATATTAATTTCTATCAGTTTAAAAACATTTTTGATCATTTCAGTTTTAACACCTCTTATTGGAAATATCTCATCAGAATATAATTTGTCAGAATCTTTCAAAGTATATGCTACTTTGATCGGTTCGTCATTCCGTGGATTTCATTTGGTACTTTAAACGTTATCAAGAATCCAACTATAAAGATAGAAAGATTCAAAAAGAAAATTCGATTTCGATTACTAGGAACCGAAGTGTTCGAATTAAGGTACATAAGGAATCCAATTAAGGACTCTGATTTGAACGATAATCATCCACAAGGATCTAATTGTAAAGATAAAAAGATCCCATATGAATTTTAGAAGTTGAAGATGTTTTGAAACCTTGCACTGGATGTGCTTAGGTCAAAACATGATATAAAATGCTTATGAAGTTGAGATGCTTGATATGTCAAGGCGACATATGAATCAGAATTTTGAAGGTTAAGTCAATGTATGAGGAAAATATTTTTGAAAACTATGCATGGGGTTCTTTTAAGAAAAATGTGTTTAACGTTTTTGAAACCTTATATATAATACTTTTTGAAATCATAAAGTAGGTGTATTAGGTAGATATATTTACAAAAATGTTTTAAAATCATGCGAGATGAATTTTGAAATTATGTATAAGGTTTTTGAAAGACATGAATGATGCTTTTCGAAATCATGCACTTGATCAGAAAATGTATTGTGTTAATATTGTCTTCAGACTATATGAAATATTTTGAAATTAGAAAGGTTGGTTTTGATAACATGGCCAATGTTTTTGAAATAACATAGACAATACATCTAGAAAAAATTGTTTTCAACTATATGAAATGTTTTGAGATCATGAAGATTGTTTTGAAATACTGGTACTGTGTATGTTGAAAAATCAAAACGTAATGGGTATGAGATTTGAAAATACCCTTAGTTATCTAACCAAGGATTTAAAGGCACAGATGTGCGAAAAGCACGATTACTCATAATGTCACTTAATTTTCTGTACTTTGTTTCTTAGAGTGAAACGAGTACTTAAAATTTTCGAGGGAATCATGAGCAATTATTTGAAAGAGAGAAATCACAAGAGTAGTTCGTAAGGTACATAGTTCCTTGATGTAGGTATCATAGGAAAAGCCATACACACCTAGCAGGGGGTTGAGCTGGTTGGTTGGGGACTGCTTTACCATTGTGAGCGACCATGGCGAAGTTCTGAGAAGCCTTTCGCTTCTTTGACTTCTTAGGGGATCGTTCATCCATGGTCTTTGATTCCTCGATTGGTTTATTGGCTGATGGTGTTGTCGCCTGACTAGGTCCTGCCTGTCTTGGTGACTCTTGAGTGGCTTCATCCTGGAGATGATACATGGCAGTAGCTAATTCAACAGTCTTCAGGACTACTTCGCCTATTCGCTGAGCGAATTTTGGCTGCTTGCTCAGATATCTGGGCGTCATCGTGATGAAGAGACATTCTTGAAGAAAAAGAAAGGCATAGGGAGAAACAGGTGAAAGATTATTGGACAATCAAAACAGAATGATAACGCATGAAGATTGCGATCATTTGTTTGTTACCTAAGGCAAACAAATGAGACGGTGACTGATCAAAGTAAATGGGTCAAAAATAATGTATCGCGAAGACATGCTCGCCTATAAGTGAACACTCATCCCAAGAATTCCCAGGTAAGCACAACTGGTCTCGCGTCTGATGAAATGTATACGAAGTGCTTGCCTAGACAGAAAACCCAGAATACAGGCATTCACCCTTCCAGTTTGCACGTGTTCACATTATTTAAAACCCAAAACCTTGACGAAGTTTTGAAAACTCAAAGGGGTTCAAAACCATAAAATAGAGAGTTCAAAACCTTACAATAGAGGGTTCAAAACCTAGTAATCAATCATCCTAGAACAGATGATTAGTTTTCAAAGCGGTTTTGAAATTTATGTTCTTGTTGTGGTCGTCGCCTAAGGATAGGTGACGGTATTGTTTTATGACTACACGCAAGTAAACTCGCGTTAGGGTCCTAAGAAGGTTATAGACTAGGTCAAAGCATTACTAATTACTAATAACCTAATTCCCTATAACCATTGGCTCTGATACCATCTTTTCTGTCACACCCCGACCGCGTAAAACAACAAATCGCGGCGGAAACATCGGGGCGTGTTGCAACAGAATTAATGTTTCATAACCATGGATACCAAAAAGTGTTTCGTTTTATTAAACATTGAATAATTACATCGTCTGGAAATCTAAGTACACAAATTAAACATAGTCTATCATTGTTATTGAGTCACTAAGGCCTTGTCCAGTCCTATGTGAGCATGCATCTTATCAATCGATATCATTCAACAATACCTGAAACATATGTGAAAACGAGGTCAGCAAAGATATGCTGGCGAGTACATAGGTTTTGTGAAAATAAGATTCATGACTTCTGTTTAAGAAAATGTTTAGTCATGAACCTTGTAATTTGCTTTGTCTTTGTAAATCATTTGAGAAATAATAAGTTCACGTGATATGTATAATAAGAGAATAATGCATGATTAAATGAATAACCATGTAAAATGAGTTTGTATAATATAAGTTGTTTGTAAATAAATGTCTTGTGAAAAGTATGTTACTTGTATAAAATGTTCTATGTCTCAAACTGAAATGATTCAAATAACGCTACAATATGTAATACCATACAAACACTTATATATAGGAAGTACCAGCGGCGTATCCACCATGCTTGTATCATATTCCACACGCATTGTTACTTAATCACTTAATCCAAACCAAACCACCAAAGTAATGTTCATGCCCAATGTAAATCATGTAATATGTAACCAGAACCCAATCGTATATCGCTTTGAAGCCAATCGTTTACCCAATCGTTAAAACATCGTGTGAAAACCAATCGTTTACCCAATCGTTAAAACATCGTGTGAAAACCAATCGTTTACCCAATCGTTAAATTCGTTTTAGGTCGTGAAACTACTTAAATGGTCGTCTCGCTAATAACATTCAAACCTTCTTGACTCGCATTAATAAACCCTTACCAAAGGATAGGTTAATAATTCGCATTAATAAACCCTTACCAAAGGATAGATTAACATCTCGCATTAATAAACCCTTACCAAAGAGTAAATTAATAATTCGCATTAATAAACCCTTACCAAAGGATAGATTAACATCTCGCATTAATAAACCCTTACCAAAGAGTAAATTAAAAATTACAGATTCAGTCGCTACCCACAACACCCACACATAACTACGGGTGTAGTAAATAACGGGACTTGTCAGATCCTATGGTACCATAACCTAATACTGGTCGGCTTGATCATTGCTAATGAATGTCATTTGTTATGTAACTACAACCAACAAGTTTGTTCACTTTATTGAAATCGTTATTAGTTTTGTATAAATCGTCTTAATTGTTTTTGAAACCATCGTTATATCATCGAAAACATTTAGCACATATGAGTCACCCCAAAACAATTGAAAGCAGTAAAATAGGGGAATAATGTACTCGCCTGAGAATGCTTAGAGGTCTTGAACAACAACCAAACAAAGCTAGAGAGAGCACGGAATCAGTCGACAATCTAGAACTATATAAATAAACCGGACTTAAATCGGGAGATCGGATAGGATGAGGCTTGGTAAACCAAATGAGTATTGGAACTCATATGATATGGTTTAACAAGGCCTACATACTACAATGAAACCAAACCTAAGTGCTTTCGACCCATCGCGACCCATTAAGGTAGCTTATGCTACTTTAACGCGTCGTTCGCGTGAAACGCGTTCGGGACGTCTAACTAGTCCTATGACAAGTATTTATATGCCTAAACGTGTTTAATTATGTTATATAATCAGTTATGTACAAAAGTTTAGGTTACATAAGCTTAATTACCAATTATACATGAAAAGGGTATTCTGGTAATTTACCTAAGGCATATAAACTACCTATCATACAACTATTCAAACGAAGCGACCATAGGGTATAACCTCGGGAGGTTATTCCCTACCTACTATGGTCACCTAATGTATTTGGTCGGATCTTAATGATCGACCAAACTGGGTCGGGTTCGAAGGTATAAGCGATTTATTAGATCGCTTACCCTACGACCCTAGACAACGTGGTAATCAGTAGGCATAGTCCCAAGGGACCATAACCAACGTGATTACACTCACGTTGCGAAGTTCAAACGAACTTCGCATTGACCATAACTGGTCAATGTAGAAAGTCAAACAAAGTTTGACTTTCAGACTCGAAAGACTCGAAAAGCAATAAAAGAACGAAAGAATACTTACGAAGGGTCCCCGAATGCTAACTTCGATTCAAAAATCTCAGGTATGAAACAATAGTTTCAACTTAGAGTTTCTCAAATCAAAGTTCTTGTAATTTTGAAGCATGGGGGGTGGGGTATTTATAGGATTTCCCGAACCGTTAGGATCGTTTCTTGGAAAAAGTGCTTCAATCTTGGCCATACACTAGCACCCATGGTATTGTAATACCATGTGCCCAAAATACCAGCCCATAGATTCCCAAAACCATGTGCAACAAGTGGGAAGGACTAGATTCGATGTATAAGCAAACATCTTTCAGAAATGACAGTTTTGGTCCCTGTTATGTGTTTATGCCATTTCCGACACTTCTAAGGCCCGTAAAGCCAAATTTAAGGCCCTAAAATGATGTCTAAACATTGTGGACATGAAACATACTCAAAAATATGCCGGGTGTTGGTTCGTTTGGTCGTACGAACGCGATGTTCGCTTAATTATGACGGAATGCGCATAAGCGCGAAAAACGATCCAAATGACGCGACGAATGGATTTTTCTTAAGCCAAACACTAAAGCATAATATAGTCATGCTTACATAAATTTTTGGATGTCCAGATGTATTCAGAACGTAAGTTATGCGCGAAAGTGCAAACTTGTGCACTTTTTGACACTTTTAGTCCCTGAATGACCCAAAAGTTTATTTTAGCACACCGAACACCTCAAAGCTTATTTCTAAGCTATGTAAAGGATATTTATGGTATGTTTAACTTATGGTCATGTTCCGGAATGTCTGTTACAGTTCAAATTGGCATACTTTCGCAGTTTGTCAACTTTAGTCCCTGTAAGCGATTTAACTTGATTTTGCCATACCAAAGCCTTCAAAACTTATCTCTAAGTTATGTAAAGGTTATTTAAGGTATGTTAAGCCTATGTCACTATTCTGGAGTGTTTGTTGCATTAAACTGGTTATATTTACGCATCGGTGCGCATATAACCTTCCAGAAAGCGATTTAGAGTTTGAAATCGAACAAGAGTTGATATGTGTAAACGATACACATATTTTTACAAATCCCAAGTATGAAATACAATATTTCATTGGTTTGGCATTTGTTTGATGGCCGTGGAGGCACAGGTGTTACAAGGATCATAATCATCCCAACTGAAATCTTTCAAACTAAAACCCTCTGGAAGCCTTTCATCATCTTGATTTATCAGACATGCTTTATTATCAGCTGGAATATATTTATCCCAACTGAAATCGTTTGATGAACTTCCATCATTTTGATTGACCAGACATGCTTTCTTTGAATCTTCAATCACCTTCCTAGCATGTGCAGTTTGTTGCTGTTCTTGTTGATACGGTTGTTGAGCAACTTGATGATAAATCGCCTTTCGATAGTAGTCGTTGTTTCCGAAAGGATTTTGAGCTCCGCTTGCTTCGCGATTTGTGCACTCTCTCTTGAAATGCTCCTTTTCCCTGCAACGAAAACAAGTAACTTTAGATTTATCAAATCCTAAAGTTGAAACATTTGCATCACGGAAATCATCTCTTCCCGTAATTTGTTTAAACTTTTCAGCTCGTCTCAACACGCTCGCCAAGCACCATTTTATATCCATCAACTCCATCTCCTCAGCATCAACTTGATCGTAATCCTCTTTTGTCAACATTGGATTCCCGATCCTCCCTGCAACTAAACTACCATAAGATTCAAGCACAGTTACTAACAAAGACATATGGCTTTTAGCTACTTCCTCTGAATAGTTTTGATCATTTTCCAGATTTAATGCAATGTTGCATTGAAGTACTTTGCCATTCTTTGTTGCTGAAAAAATGTGGATCATATGTTGGAAATGAAGTAACTCCTGTTTTGCTGTTTGATCCTTTAGATGAACTTTCAGAAGAACTTTTCGCACTGAAAGCAGTTTCAACCTTTGGTGAAAAGTTTGTCTTCTCACTAACACCACTTTTGTAATATAAACCAATGTCTTGTTCTCCATCATAGTTCTTCATCCTAGCAATTTTCCTTTGTTCCATTTCTTGAGCTTCAAGATGTTTAATAAATTTACTCAGTGTGATCTTGTTAAAATCTGTTTTATTCTTTAACATCATCAGATACGTACCCCACTCATCATATGGTAACGCATCAGCCAGCTTATCAATCAACTCATCTTTATCTTTGTTGATGCCCAATCTGTTCATGTTTTTCACTAAATTGCAATATCTTTCGATAATCTGCTTGGTGTTCTCCGTTTTCAAACCACGAAAGAGATCAAATTCTTTTTTTTTTCAACAGCGACTTTTTGTTCTTGAGCATATCATCACTACCAAGAAACTTAGCTTCTAACTCTGTCCATATCGAATAAGCACTTCCATTATGTTGAAGTAAGATCAAGATGTCTTCTTTAATCGCTTGCTGCAACAAACTAATCATCAATTTTTCATCTTTGTATTTCTTTTTCTCCTCAGCACTCAATTCTCTAATTGGTATTTTCACATCATTGTTCCCGACTGGTCTAGCATATTGAACTTCAGTATGTTCCCATGCATCTAAGTGGTATGCTTCAACCCAATTAGCAAAACGTTCGGACCATCCACTAATATCATCAATGTCCATAAGCTTCGGTGGTTTTTTGCATTGTCCCCGTCTCATTTTCAAGCAATGTATTTTGAGCAACTGTTATTGGACTAGCAATGCATTATAAAACTCGTTCTCCATGATTTAGTTTTCACAAGTTCACAAACTGTCAGTTTCAAACGGACTTACAATCTCAAGCGAAATACCAACTTCACACGGAATAGTCTGTTCACACGGAATAACATTTCAAACGAAATCAACCCACTTTCAAACGAAATTAACTTTTCAAGCGAAATCAGTATATCTTTCACACGGAATTAACTTTCAAACGGAATAACCCTTTGGAGCGAAATCAACTTCAAACGAAATAGCTGTTTTCAGGTGAAATCAACTACTATTTCAAACGAAATTACCCTCCGATGTTCACTTTCAAGCGAAATCACCTCTGAAATGGAATTACGGTCTAATTTCGTGTGAAATCAAGTGCCCTTTTCAAGCGAAATTATATCAATCTTTCAAGCGGAATTACACTTTCGGACAGTTTTTTTCAAAAATTGATCATGTTATACTTCGAATTAGAGTCTGATTCTTTCTAGGGTTTATTAAAACACTGTTTCGCATATAATGTGAGAAAATCAAGCCATTTTGACCGTTAAAAGTTGTTCAATTTTGAAAAAAAGGTGCAGAAATTAGAAATTGCAGCTGAAATGGTAAGAACTCTTCCTCCTGAGCTCTGATACCACTTGTAGGATCGTTTTCTGACCCAAACGAGTCGATCAGAAGAGAACTTCACCAATACAAAAGGCGGAAACAAATGTATTAGTGTTATTTCAGCTGAATTGCATGAGAAATCACTTTAAACTGTCTTTAGATTGATATTAGATCGATTACAATGCTGTAGACACTTCGGCAGAGCTTCGCTACCGGAATCAGAGTCGTTACAAATGAATAGGCACTTCAAGTATTTATAGGCATGCTAATTCCGTTTGAAACTGGTTCAAGCGGAATCTAATTCCGCGCGGAATCACTACAAGCGGAATTATCAACATGATTTCGTTTGAAATGACCCTGTGTCAATTCAAGCGAAATTACCTATAAACACACTTTCTCGTTTTCCGTGCCCTGATCTATCTATTACAATACAAGACTCGATACAAGACGAAGTCGACAGACGGATGCACCAACATTTATCAGCATAACTCTTTTGTCGGTCACGTGCTGCTTTCAGTTGTTCCTTGACTTGGATAATCTTGTCGGTTGTTTCTTGTACTATTTCTGGTCCAGATAATTGCTTTTCTCCAATTTCTGCCCAACAGACTGGGGTTCGGCACTTTCGTCCATACAGTGCTTCGAATGGTGCAGCATTAATAGTTGTGTGATAACTGTTATTGTAAGAAAATTCTATTAATGGCAGATGATCGTCCCAATTACCTCCGAAATCAATTACACAAGCTCTAAGCATGTCCTCTATTGTCTGAATTATCCTTTCGCTTTGTCCGTCTGTTTGAGTATGATAAGCTGTGCTTAGATTCAATTTGGTTCCCATGGCTTTTTGGAAACTTGTCCAAAACTGAGAGGTAAAACGGCTATCCCTATCAGAAATAATTGATAAAGGAATTCCATGTAATGAAACTATTTCATTTAGATACAACTTAGCTAATTGTTCCATACTGAAAGTTTTCTTCATTGGTAGGAAATGAGCTGACTTAGTTAGCCTGTCTACAATCACCCAGATTGTATCATTACCTTTCCTTGTTTTAGGTAATTTGGTAACAAAATCCATTGTTATCAATTCCCACTTCCACACTGGCATTTCTAACTGTTGCAATAAACCTGAGGGTTTCTGATGTTGGGTTTTGACTTGGGAATAAGTTAAACATTTAGAAACATAAGATGCTATATCTTTCTTGATTCCTATCCACCAAAAATTCTTTCTTAAATCCTGATACATCTTATCATTTCCAGGATGCATCGTATACTTATACTTATGGGCTTCTTCTAATATACGGTGGCGTGGGTTTCCTAATTTGGGTATCCACATTCTTTTCTTATGGAATCTCCAAATTCCATCTGTTCCTTGTTCTAATTCCTTAATCATTCCTTTCAAATTCTCAGTATCATCCTTGATTACTGATTCCTGTGTCTTTCTAATCTGTTCATTTAAGTCCACTTGTAGATTTAATTTAAGAGAACGCACTCTTCTTGGCTTTTCAAGATACTTTCGACTTAAAGCATCAGCTACTACATTAGCTTTTCCTGCATGATACTAGATATTACAATCATAATCACTAAGTATCTCCATCCAGCTTCTTTGCCTCATATTCAACTCCTTTTGTCCAAAAACATACCTTAAACTCTTATGATCAGTGAAAATGGAGAACTTACTACCGTAAAAGTAATGTCTCCAAATTTTAAGAGCAAAAATTATAGCTCCTAACTCTAGATCATGGGTTGAATAATTCTCTTCATGATTCTTAAGTTGTCTAGATGCATAGGCTATAACCTTTTGACGTTGCATCAATACACATCCATAACCTAATTTAGAAGCGTCACAATAGACTACAAAGTCCTCAGTTCCTTCTGGTAACGCTAGTATGGGTGCGTTGGTTAATCTATGCTTAAGAATTCTAAAGGCTTCTTCTTGTTTTGGTCCCCATTCAAATTTAATGGATTTACAGGTTAGCTTAGTCAAGGGAATGGCTATTCTAGAAAAATCTCGAATAAATCTTCTATAATAACCGGCCAATCCTAAGAAACTTCTAACCTCAGTTGGTGACTCAGGGGTTTTCCATTTGGTAATTGCCTCGATCTTGGTGGGATCCACATGAATTCCTTCAGGATTGACTAAATTCCCAAGAAACTGTACCTGTTCTAACCAAAACTCGCACTTTGAAAACTCTGCATAAAGCTTTTCTTTTCTCAATAAACTTAGAAGTGCGTGTAAATGTTTTGCATGCTCCTCTTTACTCTTAGAGTAAATGAGAATACCATCTATAACGACAATTATGAATTTATCCAAATATGGCTTACATATTCGATTCATCATGTCCATAAATGCAGCTAGGGCATTGGTTAAACCAAATGGCATGACAGTAAATTCATAATGGCCATACCTTGTTCTAAATGCGGTCTTAGGAATGTCCTCTTCCTGTACCTTTAATTGATGATATCCTGACCGTAAATCGATTTTTGAGAAAAATCGAGCTCCTTGCAATTGATCGAACAGATCATCGATTCTTGGTAATGGATACCGATTTTTAATCATGACATTGTTCAATTCGTGGTAGTCAATGCACATACGCATTGATCCGTCTTTCTTTTTAACAAATAAAATCGGTGCTCCCCATGGCGATGAACTTGGCTATATGAATCCTTTCTCCAACAATTCGTCTAATTGTTTCTTCAGTTCCTGCATTTCTACGGGTGCCAAACGATAAGGTGCTTTGGCAATCGGTGCTGTTCCTGGTAGTAGATGAATTCTGAATTCAACTTCTCTGTCTGGCGGTAGTCCTGGTAATTCTTCTGGAAACACATCTGGAAACTGAGATACTACAGAAATATCTTTTAATTCTTTTCCTTTACTGTTAGTGATTATGAAAATCAAATACACTAAAGATCCTTTTCTTATATAACTTTCTGTTTTCATCACAGAAATGAATTTCGTGGATCTAGAGGGCTTATCTCCTTTAATCGTGATCTTTTTACCTTTTGGTGAACTTATTTGGATTGACTTTTGATCCCATAGAATACTGGCTTTATTGGCTATTAACCAGTCCATTCCTAATACAACATCAAATCCTGCCAGATTCATTGGATAAAGGTTTGCAATAAACTTTTGATTTAGAAATTCTATTCTTGCTCCCTGCAAGATTTCAGAAATCTTAATGGTTTCTTCATTTGCTGTCTCTACTAGACATTGTTGTGGGAGTTTAGTTAATGATCGATTGAGAAGTTTGCAAAATGAAGTATTAATAAAACTTTGGTTTGCACCAGAGTCAAATAATACTTTGGCAAAAACATCATTAACTAAAAACGTACCGGCTATCACATCCGGGATCATCTTGGCTTCTTCTGCAGTCAGAACAAATGCCCTAGCATTTTTAGTAGTCTTATTGCCCATGGCTGGAACTAGTTCGGACAGTTCGGCTTGATGTAACCTTTTTCTCCACAGTTGAAGTACATTCCGTTATTGGGTTTCTTCCTACAATCTTCTTCCTTGTGTCCTGGTATCTTGCAGAAATTATAGTAGGTGGAGCATCTTCCTGAATGCTTCTTCTTGCAGGCCTTGCAGTAGGGTGCAGAGGTAGAACCTACATTTTTCCCACGGTTGGAATTTCCATAACGAAATTCTTGGGTAAGCCTTTGAGATAGGTTCCTTCTCTGGTCCTCCTCTCGTGTACGCACTAACTCATCTGTCAAGGTGTTTGCTAGTTCTACGGCTTCTTCTATTGTTTGAGGTCTAGCCGCCTTGACTACATGCCTAATCTCACTGATTAATCCCCAGATGTAACGGGAGATTAATACTGGTTCTGGTGATGCAAGGGTTGGCACTATTCTAGCATATTCAAAGAATAACGTAGTGTGTCCCTTACTATCTACTCCAGTCATTCTAAGGTTTAGGAACTTATTTGTTATTTGTTCCTTTTCATTAGGAGGGCAGAATTTCCTTTCCACCATGTTCTTAAATTCCTCCCATTCCATACTATAAACCCTATCACTTCCCATGGATTGGAGGATAGTGTTCCACCATTCTAGTGCTGAGTTCTTAAACAGATTGGAAGCAAACATTATCTTATCCTCTTCCGCACACTTACTTATTTTTAAGAGTGCCTCAGTCTTTTCTATCCAGCGTAGAGCTGCAACGGCCCCTTCATTGCCTGAGAATTCCGTTGGTTTACAAGACCAGAATTCTTTATAAGAACAACCATAAGACATGGTTCTTCTTCTTTTGGGAATGGGCACTTGAAGTATGGGTCCATTGTTTACGTTGTGTTCTGGTTCAGTGGGTCGCTTACTGCCATTGTTACTTTTATTATCTGCTTCCCTAACCGTTTTGATAATATATGGCATTGCATCTATTATCCCTTGTGCCACTATGTGTTGAATGGCACTGTTATCCACTTAGTTTCCATTATTATCGTTTTTCGGGTTATCATTATTCAGGTTATTGTCATTCTGGTTTTCCTGGTTCACTTCGTTGTCCATCTGAATTTTATACATTTATCAATTATTAATATCACAAAATAATATTTAACACAATCAATCGCACAACACGCATCTTGATCAAAATCGTCAAACATTGCGACTTACTCTTTTTTATATATTATGCATCTAATACAAATATTATGCATCTAATACAAACTGGAACTGAAATTTAAAATTACAATACTATTATGCATCCATAACTATTATCCATATTTTTTTTTTCAAACATACACACATATTATATATTATTATTTTATTATTATTATCACCATCACTAATATGGGTTCATCCAGAACTCCATATTACGCTCGTCATACTTCCAAACGAGTCATTCTCCGATCTGTCTCATCCTGTCACTACCTTCTAAAATATCCTCACCAAAGGTTCGGAGTTCTTGCACATTCTCTGCACTCATTGGGGGTGCAGGGGCTGGTACTGGGTTTGGGAACTGGGGCATGGGTTCTTGGTAAGGATAAGGATTCTCTAGAATTTCCCTAATGTATTGTTCATTATTATAGTAGGGATCTAGAGAGTCCAAATCTAGGTAGGCTGCTAGGTTTGGCATGGGTTCCTCTTCTGGTATTGGGTAACGTTGCTGGTAATCCCTATGGTCGTCAAACCACGGGTCGTAGTCTGGGTCTAAGGGATTGGGTGCTGGTATCCTAGGTATCTCAGTGGGGTCAAAATCAGGCATCGGGATTTGGTTTTCTGGGTTGTTTTCAATTTCCATTGACTGTGTTGGAAACAGTGGTAAGGGCTGGGGTGCTATGAGTTGCTCCAGGTTAGGGTCTGCAGCTGTGGTTGCTAGGATATGGAAATTTGCTAGACTCCTATTGAGCATATCCTGGGTGTGGGCATCTGTTTCTCTCTTAACGACTGCTAGAGCACGCTGTTGTTGTAACTTTTTCATTCTCTTCCTACGTTCATGCGCTCATCTACTGAACCATCCTCTCTTTTTAGGAGGGAATGGCTCTTCAGACTGAGCCTTAAACACGAATATCCCATCTTCATTGTCAGCAGAATACCCTGAGAGGGTAGGCTTTGAAGAGTTGCCTTCGCTCCTAGGTGAGCTGGACAACTGACGATAGGCATCGGAAGGTCCTTGGTCGCTCATACTGTAAACTAACAAGTAGTCAAATAACACACAATAATAATATACAGATATGCACGTAGTTCTGTAGAAAATTTCCTAACATATTGAATAATATCTTGGTGTCAGCAGAACACTTATGTGGCTGAATCAGTGGCTTAGCACTGATACCACCTTCTGTCGCAACCCCCGTCCCCTATACTACCCGGGAACGGGCGGCCGCGGCCATTTTTAGTGGTATCGATATTTATCATTTTAGCAGCGGAAATTACACCAGGACCGTAGTTAGGAAATATTTTATCAGAGTAAAATACAACGCTTTTATAATATAAACACATGGGAAAATCCCAAGTTTCAAATACTCACATTTTCATAGGGATAAACCCTATTTTATTTAAATAAAATATCTCTTTATTTTAGGTAACTTTATAGCCACTTTTCCAAGCCTTCAGTGCTGTCCAGCTGGCTTCTATTTGGCTTTCACATTTTGTTACCTGAAACGCGTTTAAAAACATTTTGTCAGTGGGAAATACTGGTGAGTGAATCCCAGTTTAATCAAGACATGTAAAAACCGTTGTACAGTATCGAGGGTGGTCGCGCAATTACATTTGTTTCCATTTACTTTAATTACCACCCACGGCACTGTCAACCCGACTTATGTTTATGTTACTACTCACAATGTAGTAACAAATTTTGTATACAAAACCCCAACATACCGACGATAATTGTAGAATATAAATACTCAATCACTGCTTAATATAATGTTAATCATATGAGGTTTTGTAAAAACAATTTGCAAAAAGGAGGATTACTTACATTGCTGTCTTAGGGTTTTCCTTAAAGATTTCCTAGTGATTATCTATAAATTACACAAATGCACACGCGTTAGTATAATAACCCAATATTTACATTAGTAATACCCTCCCCGAGACGACATTCCAACGACTACATCGGGCAGAACCACGACAGCCGTTACGGAACCCTGGATCAATCGGGCAGCGTATCTAATACGTAACAGGGGTTATGATACTTACAACGAGTCAGAACTTTGTTATTTAGGGGGTGTATAATGCCCGCTACTATTTCAAATATTCAGAATTTTAGAGAGAAAGTTGATTGTGGGACGAATTGTGAACTGAGGCCAACGACCTCTATATATAGTGCTGATCTCGGACTCCTTCGCGGCCCGCGTAAGCCGAAGGATGATCCTTTGCGGCCCGCGACATAGGGTTGTAGGGCCTAGCTATAACTGGTCATAACTTATAGGCTCGACACATTGCACGACACGTGGCAGCACCGGGTGCAGGCTGATCGCTTAACTGTCGCGACCCGCATAGCCTGAAGGCAGGGCCTTCGTGGCCCGCGAGCGCTCCTAAAACTTGATTTTTATTATATTTTTAATTATGTAAGGTATTTTGGGCTCGGTTTTCATAAACGGGGTATGTTTTAAGACATATTGGGATATTTTAAATATATTAGGGGTGTCGAAAAATTTTGGAGGGTTGTTATAGGTATAAAGAGAAGTCCAAGGAATTGATGAACACGTTCCAAACATGTACCATCAAGCAAGTCCCAAGATCTCAAAACAAGAGAGCCGATGCCTTGAGCAAACTTTCCTCTCTCACCTTTGCCCATCTTACCAAAAAGGTATTGGTGGCGGTGTTGAAAACTCCCTCGATTCAAGAATTGGAGGTTCAAGATGTAATCACCGAAGGAGGCCCCAATTGGATGACTCCTATCAAGAAATTCCTCAAAAACGGTGAGTTACCCGGTGACCAAACAGAGGCTAAAAGGGTTAGAATTAAATCTAGGCACTATGTGTTGCAAGGTGAAATCCTCTACAAAAAGGGTTACCTTGCACCATTACTGAGATGTGTTGGCCCGGAACAAAGCCAGTACCTGGTCAAAGAGATTCATGAGGGGATATATGGAGCTCATTTTGGAGCAAGGACGGTGGTTGCTAAACTGATGAATCTCGGTTATTTTTGGCCTTCCATGCACCGAGACACCACCGAACAATTAAGAAAATGTGAAGCTTGTCAAATACATGCACCAGTCCCCAAGAGCCCCAAACATGATCTTGTCCTGATATCTTCAGCCTGGCCATTTCACAATTGGGGAATGGATATTGTTGGTCCATTCCCACTAGCCAAGGGTGGAGTAAAATTTTTATTGGTGGCCATAGATTACTTTACCAAGTGGCCTGAAGTCAAACCACTTGCAAAAATCACGGGCAAACAAGTCATTGACTTCGTTTGGGAAAACATCGTTTGCCTCTTAGGGCTGCCGGGAGTGTTGGTCACGGATAATGGGAAACAATTTGCTGAGAAGCCTTTTAGCACTTGGTGCAAAGAATTCAGAATAACTCATGTATTCAGCTCAGTTGCATACCCACAATCCAATGGCTAAGTTGAAAGAATGAATTGGAGCATTGTTGAAGGAATCAAGACCTGATTGGGAAGGCATGAAAACAATTGGCTCGAAGAGTTTCCAAACGTTCTATGGGCTATACGAACAACGGAAAAAACAAGCCACAAAAGAACACCTTACAGCTTGGTGTTTGGATCAGAAGCCGTGATTCCAGCTGAAATAGGAGTTCTGACTCAAAGAACACTCAACATGTATCCCGAAGCAAACAACAAAGAGACCATGTTGAACTTGCAACTCCTCGAAGAAACACGCGATCAAGCTGCTATTCAAGAAGCCAAGTACAAACAAAAGATGGAAGCTTATTACAACACAAGAGTCAAGCATGAACGCTTCAAGCCATGAGACCTCGAACTTAGAAACAATGAGGCTAGCAAAAAAGAGAACCGATGAAAACTTGGCCCAAAGTGGGAAGGGCCATACACAATCCTTGAAGCCCACAAGGGTGGATCCTATAAACTAGCCGACGTGGAGGGTAGAAAGCTTCCCAGACACTGGAATGGCAAGACCCTTAAAAGGTTCCATGTCTGATCAAGAAAGTTTCGTTTGTATTTCAAGAGTTGTCCCATGCTCCCTTTTTGTAAAACAATATCTCTTGAATGAATGATGATGTTTTATCAAATTTGTCTTTCTATCCTAAAATCAGGTTGAGAAACTAACAAAAAACTCCATGGCAAGGGCCATGTAAGGGGATGAGCTCCCAGGCCATATCACTCAATAGGTTCAAGGGTTGAATGAACCTATATAAGGGGTTAGTTCCTAAATCAATACAACTCCATGAGACTTATAAAATTATCAAAATCAAAAAACAAACTTGTCTCATAGACGGGTCTGAACAGGCTTCACCAAATGTTCCTTAAGCCTTAGAAAACTTATAGAAAACAAATCATTATCAACAGGCTTACGAACCAAAATCAAACCAAGGAAAGTGATAGATAGGATGGGTGCTATGTCTTCTTGTTAAAAATGCCAAGGCTAAGTGACTGCAGCACTGAACCCTTTAAAGTATAGAAAACATAAAGACAACACAAACCCAATAAAGACAATCCCATAAAGATAAAAACAATCGAAGGGGCAAAACAACACAACAATAAAAGGTTGTATACAACTTGAAGTCAAAAATACAAAACAAAGCACCAAGTCACAAACATAAAGCAGCAACCGGAAGCCTCGAAGGCTTCAAGCTACAAGTATTTCACAAAGCTGCCTTACAAAATATACAGCTGCATTTAAAAAATCACAACACAAGGCAAGTAGTAGAAAGTTAATAGCATAACATAAGAAGCCTTAAGGGCTTCCAAATATTCAAAGAAGTCAAAACAAACCTTAACGGTTTGTAAACATAGAAATCGTTCAAATAGCCACTAAGGCAAACAACCATCAACAGAAACCTTAAGGGTTTCCGCAAAACCTAAATTGTTTTAAAGACATACAAACCAAGAAATTGTTTTAAAGTGCTAAGAAAGCTACGAATATATTGTTCAAAAATAAGAAGGAGGCTTAGAGGCCCCGGGACCATTACCTTTAGCCTTCTTGGCCTTCTTCGCCTTCTTGGCCTTCGAACCACCATCAATCCCAACAGCTAAACTTTGGAGGCTTGCTTCCTTAGAGACATCAGCATCTTCTAAAAAGGTTTCCTCACTATCTCCTGAACAAGAACGCTTCTTGGACAGGGAATCAAGCACTTCAGCACAAACCTTTTTATTAAGACCAGCCGGCTTCAACTCCTGTAAGAAGGAAAGAGGTTTACCAAAACAATTTGCAACTTGACTTACATATGGGTAAGTCAACCTCTCCATCTGCTGGACAGACTCCTTAAACACCCCGGAAGCATCAGGACGAAACATGGGAGATTGTTCTAAGGCCTGACCAGATTCGTGCAACTTATAACCAGCAATAAGACCTAGATGTTTCCCATAGTTCAACAGTATGGTATAACCCCCCCCCCCCAAGAGCAAAGTTGAATTCATTAGAGTGAAGGAGATAAGTGACAACCTGGGGAATGCCTTGCTCGATGAGCCACTGGTTATCACCAGTAGCTTGAACAACTGAACCTTTCAAGCCTTCCTTTTCCTCGTCAAAGGATTTCTTTTGCATATCTAGGGCTTCGCTGTCAGCCTTCAACTTCAACTTATCTGCTTCAAAGCTCTTCTTGAGATCATTCATTTCAATCTCATGCCTCCTGGTCAATTCACCAACCTTCTTCACCCAAGCCTCTTCCTTTTTTGAAAAACCATCAACTTCCTTCTTCATTGCAGCCATGGAGGCCCTCATCTTTGCAACTCCCTCATACTCTTCTATCCCTTTCGCAAAACGGGTAACACCTTCAGTCAAAAGGGCGGAAAGGTTGCAAGAGCTCAACATTAACCTTGAGATGAAATGATCACCCTCCATTTCCAAAATGGCTTCTCACACACCAGGGGAAGCAAAATGGGCTAACACCTCAGCACAAATAGTAGGATCCTTGAAGCTATCCCCAACCTTCACACCCCAGTTGGGAACATAAACCTCTTCAGCTTCAGGCTCCTCCAAGCCTTCAACACTTTTGCAGGATGAACCCTGGATAGCAGGAGTAGTACCTTTCTTAATCAACTTCTTCTTCTTCTTCCCAGAAACAACCAACTATTTTTCCTTACCCTTCTCCATACCACCCTCAGTAACCTACTCCACAGACACCTCAATGTCATCACTAATGTCAATGACCTCTGAGCCAGAGGGTTGGTCAGCACCTTTCGAACGACGGTTTGAACGACGGACAGAAACCTTGGAACCCGGAGCCTTCATGAAACCTTTAACATTTGGAAAATTCACATAGCCAGAACCCTCGAACCTATGCTCAGATCCCCTAATAACTGCATCTTCACCAGGTGTAGCCGTAGCATCCCCAAACATAACATTGGAAGTGTCATCGCTCTTAATAAAATCAAGTGCAGACATACCTACAAAACAAACACAAATAAAGGGTATAAGCAAACAAAAAATAGGAACATAATAGCACAACAAGACAAATGCATACCCTGCCCGTCTCTCATAAGCACTGGATCTCGACCAGGTTTGTCCCACAACTTACTAAGGCCCAATAACACCAGTAAGGGCTCAGGAAAGGGACGAAGCCTTGAAGGGCACTCCCTGAGAGTTTCAAGAAAGCAAGTATTTATCTCAAGAGCAGAGGGTTCAGGTTCATTTAAAACGACATCCGGATGTCTCCAAACAAGCTTAAAAGGAACAATTTCATCGGAGACCTAGAAAAACCGGTCTTTCCAAACACCAAGACTGGAAACCATGGACGAAACTAAACAAGTGTCAACTTGGGATGTTTCGAATGTAAACCAGTCACCATTCTTGGCAAATCGAAAAAAGCGACGGAATGACAAAAGGGTTGGATCATATCCAGAAGCCCGACACAAAACTTCAAAATGCAGAACCCTAGCCAGACCCTGGGGGTGGATTTGGCCAAACGATACACGATAATACTCTAAGATATTCAAAACAAAGTTCGAGAAAGGGTGAAGGAGGTTCGAAAATTCAAAAAGGCGACAATAGAGGGCAACGGAACCAGGGGACATTGATCGATCGAAACATCGCATCCCGGTGCAACCGGTTTAAACCTCAACCCAATCCCCCATTCTAAACAAAAATTTTCTACTTCCACTTGGGTTAATCGAGAGAATGACTTGGCTAGGTCTTTACGAGCACCCATACTAAAAGGAAAGTAAGCAGAAAATGGAAATCAAAACTAACCTGGAAGAGGATAAATGAAGTGAACTTGAGAGAAATTTTGTAGAGTTGGTTTTTCTTTTAAGAGATAAGTGAAAAATAAAATAAAACAAACCGATATTATCATTACACGGCAGGTTATTAAACCGCTGCCTGACACAAGAAACTGCCATTAGTCACATCAACTGTCTTGTCAAAATTCAAAAATCAAAAAGCTCAACCGCTTCAAACCTTTCAAGCTTTCAAGCCTTGAAGCCTTCAAGCAAAGTAAAACAAATGTACAAAAAGTCAGAAGTATTTGTGCTTACACCCAAAAACCTCTGACTTGGGGGGTTGATGACGGGGGTAGCTCAAACCTCAATAAAATGACTGAGAATACATGATAACTTGAAGGGTTAAAAGGTTCAAAGGTTTAAAGCCCGGGAACTAAGGTAAGATAGCACGTGTACAGTAATCAGTCACTTAACTGATTACTTGAACAATTCTCCCAGCCGCAAAAGCAAAACGTGTGCACAAGGTGTAGTCTTTTATTCGCAGGTCCAAACGTTTCAACCCCTAAAAGGGTAAGTCCTCCACTGCAAGCAGGGTTCACTGGTCAAAGGTTTCCCCTTTGAGCAATCTCTTCCTCTATAAATGACACTTCATTAAGTGCATTTCATACATTCTGGATCAGCTGAGATCTCTTGGGATCTCTGATCTTTCTTCCTATCTCTCGAGCACTTGTTTTCTACAAGTCTCTTTTCTTCACATTCAACACACATAATCCGATTGCTCTTGCATCCAAGGCTGAAGACCCTTCAGCCGAAGATCTTGAACAAACAACAAACATAACTAGTGAACCTCTCTCCACGTCTTGCAAACGTGGGGGGGCCCCACGACCTGCGTTAGGCAAACCGGAACCCTCCAAGCCTTTTGCCTAACCAGACCAATCACTATCATTGGTCTTGTATTTGTTGCATCAACAAGTTGGCGCCCACCATGGGGCTACGCCACTTATTTTCTTCAAAAGACCTAGTAGTGTAGCTCCATTCTCTCAAAAATCATAATATCAGAAAGTGAATCTCCAGGAGAAATAAACCAAGTCCCACGTACCTCTACCCCTAACACTAGTCAAACTCATGTGGCTATACCAACTTCCTTCTCAACACCGGGAATGACTCCAACTGGAGCAACATATCCTGAGTTCCTCACTTTCCAAACGCCGACACCGTCTCGTTCAGGAGTGTCATCTCCTAACATCTGTGCATCTAACACCCCCTCACGTATTGACCTTACCCCTGAAGAGGTCGCTAATAACTTTCTAGAGTTAAGGTCTCTCCTTAACCAATACGTGGGTAGGGACAAGGGAGTAAGGATTCGGTTGGACTATGACGAACCAGAGCCATTGTTATCCCCTGGACCTCCAGCTCTTCCTTTTACAAGCTCACAACCAACCATGTCCAGGAATGAGGCAGGTCCCAGCCATCCACCTCCAAATCCTAGTCCATACACATACACGAGGCCGGATCCAACATCTTTTCCACTCTTCTCTTCCCAACCAGTTGCCACCGGTGCTCCATTAGGGCACGAACTGACTTTGGATCAACTGCTACAATCTCCTGTTGCAAGCCTTCCACCTCCGGCAACGACTACATGGGAACAAGCTTTGTCTGTACTCCCTTTGGCATGAAGTACCGTCATGAGCACTCCTTTAGGGGTAAACTACCCAGTTGCACCTGGAAGCCTTCAAGGCTTCAACCTTATGCCTCAACTCGGGGAATGGGACTTAATCGACGAGATGCGGGTTTCACCCCTAACTTGACAATTTTGTACCCTAAATGTGGTTGGTACTCGTCGGGTCAAAATATAATTTTGACACTTTCACGAGGGTCCACTAGAATTGAAATGGAAATTACCATTAAGTTGTGGATTTCACTCCTAGCCTATTGGTGTAATTTCGTGCAAAAAATAGTTTAAGGTAGAATGAGAGTCGTTTAACAAATTGTGGGTTTCACGCCTATTTTGGTAAAGTCGTCTCGTTTATGTTACGAGTGTCTTCAAAAATCAAAAGTGTATTCATGTTAGCCTTAGGAAAGGCATGTAAGTTTAACAAACAAGAAGAATTGCTAGGAAGCATGTAAGGTAGAATGCATAAGTTTTAAACAACAAATAAGAGACAAAGTTCCTAAAACTATAGACTAGGGCAAAACATTCCTACTTTTCCTAATTCCCTATAGTTATGGCTCTGATACCAATCTGTCACACCCAAACCAATGGCGGAAACATCGGGATGAGACGAAAACGAGATTGTAAGAGACTTTATAACACTATTTGACAATATAATTTAAATCCAACTTCATTTCAAGACTAAGATGTCATACAAAGTTCAAACAAAAGACAACAGTGTTTCAACAATACATCAAAATAACAAAATTAATCTAGGTGTATATCTAAGTCCACCTAAATTACATTCTTCATAGCATCATCGAGTCTATCAACCTGCAACATGTATTAAAATAATCAACAAAAAGTTGGCGAGTATACAAGTTTTGTTACATAGCATAATATAGATAAAAAGTGCTCATATCCAACATGATTCATAATATGCAATACTAGTATGCTAAAAATGGCATACAATATGTTCAAACCCAAGTATACAACGCGTTAAAAGAGGCTATCCCAAATAGAGTAGTGGGAGGTAACAAGTTTAACTTAACAATACCCCAAGACTAATGGGTGGTGCGTTAATCCTATAGCGCTATAATTGTTAAGGTAGGCTAGAAAAGTTAATGAGCATATATCGACCAAATAGTTTACAAAGCATACGAGATTAACAAGCATCACACATAGCATCATGTTAAGCATGGATAGAGTATGTTGAAAATAGTTTAAGTGTCATGTGATTTAGTATAATATACATGTTGCATCCCAAAGTGTTAAAGAATAAAAAAGGGACCGAGTATACTCACGGTTTTGCAAGCTTTCCTACTTGAAATCCTGTGAGTGTTGTTGGTGGATGGATTAGTTTGGAGCACCTTGTCCTTCTACACGAAGAAAACATAGGTGTGTGAGTTTGGGGAATAACGGAAGATTATAGATTCAGAATTTAAAATACATGAAAATAGACGTAGGAAAATAATCATCCATCACATATGATGTTTAGATGATATACTTACTAACTTGACAATGTCCACTTGTTCATTATCAAGAATTCGGTTTGTTTGAATGTTACATAAGTATTACATAGAGTATACTATATCATATGTGTCAAGCATGAGGTAGAAGATTAAAATATTCATTTAGGCACCTCTAAGTATCATGGAATTCATACATGAGGTAGGAAGAACAAAGCTTCCATTTAGGTACCTCTATTGTTCACCACTACACTTGTTGTTATAAACAACGAGGGTCATGAACTTACAAGAAACAATGAAATATGAACATCTAATCTACGGAAAACATCAAGAAGTGAGTGGATTTTTATGAAAGATAGCCCAAGCTAGTCTAACAATCACACATACATCAAGCTTCAAGCTTGAACTCTTCTTGTGGGTAAAAACCTAACTAAAACAAAATGTTTGTGTGGTTTTAACCTCAGATTTAACATTTCTCAGCCTTGTTTTTAAGCCCAACTAACCATTTAATTGATTATGAGCATTAGGACATAGGTTTGAGATGAGATAGACTCAAGTTTAACTAAGATTAACAAGTTTCAACGAAATCAGAAACAAACAGTCCACTTGGAGCCTTTTTGGCAACATTCCAGGGCTTGGTTTTCCATGGAAAACCTCTGGAAATGTTCCTAAGGTTGTTCCAAGCAAGTGGGAAAAAGAATGGATGAAAAACGTTAAGAAATGAGAGAGTTATGCATACTTTTGTGAAAGATGATGAATCTGCTCGAACTTGTGATTAACAGCTGATTAGAGGAAGATTTGAGAGTGTTTTTGATGATTAGCAAAGTGTAAAATGCTTGGATTATGCTTGGGTTTTATAGGGAAGAGTTAGGTTAGGTTGTGGTTGAGTAATAAATGTTAAAACAAGTTTAAAACCGAAAAAAATCACTAACCCCGCTCAAAAAGCAAGCTGAATGGGTTCTGGTCGCGCTGATCAGGCCATTTGAACGAGTGTATAAATATTTTAGGGGATGGGTTTGTTCGATATGAAGACATAGCTCAGCTGGTTATGCACGCGTTTGGGCTGTGGGTGTACCCGAGTTCAAGTCCTGGCAGCACCCTTTTTATTGTTTTTAACCTTTAACAAGTTTCATGATATTACAAAACTGGTCCCTCAAGTTTAGGGATTAATTACTAGGTGATTTAACTTGGTTTACTAACTAGATTAATTTATATTACTTCAAACTAACTTTGAACTCTAACAAAACTAACTAGTTTTTATTTTTATTTATTTATTTATTTTTTATATAAAAACAAACAAAAACTTTTTATCGTAATATTAATTAATTTAATTAATTAAATAAAATAGGATAGATAAATAACCATATTTATAAACGAATTTAAATTAGGATAAAAATCTTTAAACGAATATTCATTTCACGAAGCTTCTGAGTTTCGAGAATTAGGATCCGAATTTCATTATTTTAAGAGTTTTAATTAGTTTAACGAGTATCAAGTGTCGATAAATAAAGAATCAAGAATCTTTGACTAATATTTCGTTCAAACGAGAATATGATTATCAGTTGTACATAAGTCTAATATGAATACACAAACATGATTAAAATAGCTTCATTTTCATTATGATCAATAGTCTCGAATTACAAATGAAATGAAAGTAGATTACAAAGATAGTACAAGTGTCTAAATATGGAAAGTACAACATGACTTGCTAAAATAAGAAAGTGCGGAAATGCGGAGCGTTACAGTCTCCCCTCCTTTAGGAAATTTCGTCCTGAAATTTAGGAAGAAGTAACGAAAAGATGCGGATACTTGGTCTTCATATCACTCTCGAGTTCCCAAGTGAATTCAGCGCCACGTTTTCCTTCCCATCGAACTTTGACGATGGGAATTTGACTGCGCCACAGTTTCTTGACACCTCGGTCCACGATTTCAACGGGTTTCTCCATAAAGTGCAAAGTGTCGTTGATTTGGAGGTCTTCGAGAGGAACTTGAAGTCCTTCTTCAGCGAGACACTTCTTTAGATTCGAGACATGAAACGTTGGATGAACGTTGTTGAGTTCTTGAGGTAAATCGAGTCGTTAAGCCATCTTGTCAATCCTTTCGTGTATCTTGAAAGGGCCAACATAGCGAGGGGCAAGTTTTCCCTTTTTACCAAAACGAACTACTCCTTTCCAAGGAGATACTTTGAGCAGAACATGGTCATCCGATCGGATGGCCACTCGAGTGGGCGATTTGTTGTTTTGAAGACTTTGTAAAATTTCTAAGTAAAAGTTTTTGAGTTTTAACGGAGACGGCGTGACGACATGTCAAACAACAGAAACACACCAAGATTCAGCTCATTCGATCGAATGGTCTCAACCCATTCGATCAGACTCACTGTTCTTGATGGAATTTCATGTTCAACCCGTTAATTGGTCATCTCTCCGGTGGAAATCCATTTTCAAGCCGGCTCTCAACTAGAAAATGAGTAGACAGTCTGAATGAGTCCAGATTCCATCGTTTTGAGTAGAAAAGTGAAGAAAAGTTAGAAACAGTTGAAAAGTGTTGAGATCTTGTTGAGATTCGAGTTAAAACGTGTGAATCTTTTAGATCCGAACCAATCTTGATGAAAAGATGATCCTTAACCGTTTTGCCGAAGCAAAACGGTGGAAACCACCTTCAAGAGGTCCAAATCAGCGATTTCAGAGGAAAAGTAAGTGTTTGTGTGTGATTTTGATAGAGAAGATGATGTAGAAGTGTTTGGTGATGATGATTGTACAAGATTTGAGGAGAAATACTTACGAAATAGCCTTGAATCTTGATAAAAAGTGACTGAGAGTGACTTGAGAGCGAGTGGTCGGATGGAGATGTCAAATCAGTGAAAAGGACGTCTACTGGTACTATTTATAGGGAGAGAGTGAGAGTTAAGTCGGTGGAAGGTGCGAGGTGTCGGATGGCTTGCCGGTCGAATGGCCTTTCGGTCGGATGGCCATCCGGTCGGATGGCCATCCGGTCGGATGGTCATCCGAGCGGATGTCCATTCGATCGGTTGTCCATTCGATCAGCCGAGTTGTGTGAGTTAGTTTTCCAACTTTCATTTCGTGTGTTAAGCGTTGCGTTTAATCGAGTTGCGAGTAGGCGTTGAGCGTATAAGCGTTGCGTTGAGATAAACACATAGCATCAAACAAGTAATCACACAAGTAACACATATAACAACTAAAATGCATAAAAGTAAATCCGCGTTTCGAGTTTGCATTGCGTTTGCGTTGAGTTTGTGTTGTGATAGCGTTTAGTGTAAACAAGAAATAAAATGCGTTTAAATAGTAAGCGTTGTAATAAGAATTTAAAAATGTGTTTGAAATGCGTTTGATAACCATATGACATCGCATGTCACATCGCTTGTTTGAGAAATCATAGTTTAAAATAGTTAACCCTTAGCGATAATCGATATCTCGAGAGTACAAGCAATTAAGCAAGAAATGACAGATACAAGTAATGACCCGGAAAGTCGGGTTGTTACAGCCTCCCCTACTTTGGGGAATTTCGTCCCGAAAGTAAGGCGCAGGCGTAACGAAAAGTTGTGGGTATTTAGCTTTCATTTCACTTTCGAGTTCCCAAGTGAACTCGGCGCAGCGTTTGCCTTCCTAGAGAACCTTCACTATAGGAATGAGAGAGCGTCGGAGTTTCTTGGTCTCTCGGTCCATGATTTCTACTGGCTTTTCCACGAAGTGTAGAGTTTCGTTAACTTGCAAATCCTTGAGAGGGACATGCAGGTTTTCTTCAGCTAGGCACTTCTTGTGGTTCGAGACGTGGAAAGTCGGATGTACGTTGCTGAGTTCCTCCGGTAATTCGAGTCGGTAGGCCACTTTGCTAATTCTTTCCAGATTCTTAAAGGGACCAACATATCGTGGCGCTAGCTTTCCTTTCTTTCCGAATCAGATCACCCTCTTCCAAGGTGAAACCTTTAGTAGTACGTGATCGCCAGCTTCAAACTCAAGGGGCTTGCGGCGTTTATCGGCGTAACTCTTTTGACGACTCCGTGCTTTCAAGAGATTGTCTCGTATCTGGAGGATTTTATCAGTCGTTTCTTGTATTAACTTAGGACCGGTGATTTGTGCGTCTCTGATCTCATGTCATACAATAGGCGATTCACATTTTCTTCCATATAATGCCTCAAATGGTGCCATTTGAATACTAGCGTGATAACTGTTGTTGTACGAGAATTTGACTAAAGGTAAATGCGAATCCCAATTACCACCAAAATCTATAACACACGAATGAAGCATGTCTTCCAGGGTGCGAATTGTGCGCTCAGTCTGACCGTCGGTCTGGGGATAGAATGCAGTACTGAGATTAAGAGTAGTACCGATAGCGGATTGGAATGTCTCCCAGAGACGTGAAGTAAATCGACCATCGCGGTCAGAGATGATGTTACGAGGTGTCCCATGTCGACAAATAACTTCGTCGGTATAAAGTCGTGCTAATCGTTCAACCTTATAGTCTTCTCGTATAGTAGAAAGTGCGCGGATTTCGTAAGACGATCAACGATAACCCAAATGCTAACGTAACCTAATGGCATGCGAGGGAGTTTCGTGATGAAGTCCATAGCTATACTCTCCCATTTCCACATTGGGATCTCAGGTTGTACGAGCAAGCCAGAGGGTCGTTGATGTTTGGCCTTAACTCTCGAGCAAGTTAAGCATTTCAAACACACAGAGAGCGATATCTTTCTTCATTCCTGGCCACCAACAACTGGCACGAAGGTCCTGTACATCTTGTCGGCACCGGGATGAATGGAATATCGAGACTTGTGGGCTTCAGTCAGCAAAATCTCTCGGAGATTATTGCGACTAGGAATACAAATGTGGTCGAGATAGTGAAAGATACCATTAGGTTTATTCACTAGTTGATTTTCTGTTCCAAGTATTCTTTTTTCTTTTAAGGTGTTCTCGAGAAAACAAGCGTGTTGAGCGTCGCGAATGAGGGCTTCGAGTTCGTGTTGGGCTTGAATATTATGAACACTATGTAAATAGCTTCGTCGACTAAGAGCATCGTCAACGACATTTGCTTTACCTGGTGGTAACGTATCTCACAGTCGTAGTCGTTGAGGAGTTCAACCCATCGGCGTTGGCGCATGTTTAGTTCTTTCTGGTTCAAGATGTGTTGTAGGCTCTTATGGTCGGTGAAGTCCGTACACTTAGTACCATAAAGGTAGTGTCGCCATATCTTTAACGCAAAAACAACTGCACCGAGTTCGAGATCGTGGGTTGTGTAGTTCTTCTCGTGAACTTTGAGTTGGCGAGAAGCGTACGCGATAACCTTGTCTCGTTGCATAAGAACACAACCAAGACCTAGGTTAGAGTGTAACATTCCCATTTTTATCATATAAGAATTATAGGTTGTTTAAATTTATTAGCCACTAGTAACTAGTTTTATTTTTTAAAATAATTATTCGACCCATTTTATTCTTATACGTTTTTACATAGTTTTAAAAACTATTTTATATGTAATTGAGTGGAATGTTATACTAATTAATTGGCTTGTATATATATATGTGTGGCATTTCTATTTTAAAATAAAGTATATAGAAACTTATATTATTAGACGGGTAGATTACGGGTAAGTTAACTATTAGAAATATGAAGTACCTAGACGGACCCAGGAACCGATTAATAATTAAATTATAAAAATACATTGTATTTGACCTTACTCCGTTTTTAATGAAACATGGTTCAAAACATAGATAAGATTATTCTCGTTCTAATGACATATTCATTGTTTTATATAGCATCATATTTTAGAAGTTATAAGCGCCAAAAAAATGAAGCAGCTGAATTAATTATAATATACAAGTAATAATAATAAAAAAAATCAAAGTAATTGAATTAAAATATGTGGACGTGTGTGCATTCTTAGTAGACGACGTGTGTGCATAATGGCGGCTACCCTTTCCTTTCACTTCAAGAATTGGGATTGGTATAAATATAAGCATTCTCTAACTTCTTTTCTCTCGCCAGCTTTCTCATCTCGATCTCTAAATTCAATTTTTTTTCTTTTATATTATACCAATAATAATAATAAAGCCCTGCCCCGTTTTAAGTGTTTTAACTCCCGATCACTGATACCCTTTCCGATCTAAAGCCCCATAATGCATGTCAAGGCTCTGCCCGACTAAGTTCGTTGGGGTTCTGTCTCGTGACATAGGGATAAGGTTGAATTAGGGTTATTATACTTAACACGAGTGCAAATATATATATATATATATATATATATATATATATATATATATATTAAAATAGCTCAGAAGTTATACCCAAGATTCTACCAGGAGGCTTTCTAATTGAATCCTAAAGTTACAAGGTGAGTCCATTCTCTTTTCTCACAGTTTTATCACCTTTTTGTGATACCATTATATTTAAAAATGCTTTCCAAAATCCTAAATGTTTACCAGTTATACTTACAGTGATTAAATTTTTAAATTCTATAATAACTGCCGGTATAGGAGGTTTTATACATTACTTGACCCTCGTTACTATTGGCCAAAAAGTTAGCCAATAGTAGCATGACCACAATCACAGGGGGAATTGTGCTCCAGTAGCCATAGCCTATAACTAATATTATTTTTACATCACTATATTAAACTATTAAACAATTCATAATGTTGTATATTTAATCATTATTCGAATATTATATAACTGTTATAATATTATATCTAATAAATTATCTTGTAATATGTGTTTAAAAAATCGGAACTATATAATTCTATTATGATATGATATAAATGTGAAATTTACGTGGAATTTTACCATATCTCATTTTGAAAGATTGTTGAATATTAGGTTTTTAATTCATGTATTATGTGATACCACCGTTACATCGGAATATATTTAATAACCCTAAATTACTATTTACATTATAAAATAATGTTTAGTCCATAAATATATACCATAATAAAATAGTCAAATATAATATATTCTACTATACTAAGATTATATTTTAGTCTTAGTCACGTTAATAAATTAAATAATAATATTACAATTATTTAATTAATATATTATATTTGATAAGTTATAGTAGTTTGACAGAAAATGATATAGTTCATTTTTCTGGGCTAAGTGATTTTGTGCCATAGAAAATATATTTGACAAAGTAATGTCACGGGACACTACTAAGTCCAGAGTCACTAGTTGAGAGAATGATCAACAGTGACATGACCAAAGGCACTAGTTGAGAGAACGATCAACAGTGTTATGACCAGAGTCACTAGTTGAGAGAATGATCAACAGTGATATGACCAGAGTCACTAGTTGAGAGAACGATCAACAGTGATACAACCACATGCACTAGTTGAGAGAATGATCAACAGTGTTATGACCCCAGGCACTAGTTGAAAGAATGATCAACAGTTATTTGACCACGTCACGGGAATCGCCTTGTGACAGATACCATTGAATCATAATAAGATATATTTTATATCTATTACTTGATAAATTCATTATTGGACGAAAGTGAACCAATGAGTTATATGACCACTGTCACATCGGAACTGCCACCATGTGACAAATATTGATTGAGTTGGGTAAATATAAACAAATATAAAAACCCTTAATGCTGTAAAGTATAACAATATATTTTTATAAAAATGGAATGAACTCGCCAGTATGTATTACTGATAAAATGTTTTCAAAACGTGTTTCAGGTAATTTGCTAGAAGCCAGCTATGGAGCACTGAAGGCTTAAATAAAGTGGCTATAAATACCTGAATAAAAGAAGAAACTCATGTTTTATTTAATTGGGTTTATCCCCATAAAAACATTTGAATAAAATACAGGTTTTAGCCCATTTGTTTTATATTAAAAGTTTGGTGTTTTAAAGAACTTTGAAATCATTTCCTAACTACGATCCGGATGAAAAATTTTCCGCTGCATAATTAATAAACACCGATACCATCTGGCTGGTTCACGGCTCTCGCTCCCAGGGTGGGGTCGGGGGCTGTGACAGAAGGTGGTATCAGAGCCACTTGTTTAAGCTATTTAGGTGTTTTTTTAATACCTAATCTGAAACAATAAAGTTAGGAAATTAATACAAAGTAACATATGTGTTATTTTTGTAGATTTAAATATATGAATATATATATATATATATATATATATATATATGTAGATATGCACATATGATTCTTGGAAGTATTGTTTTGTTTTAATTGTTCTGTGATATTAATAATTGAAAATGTTTGCCATTCAAATGTCGAATGAAGTATCACATAATCCAGAAGTTCATGCTAATAATGAAAATCATTTGGATAAAAATGCTATAGAAAATCTAATAGCCCAAGGAATAGGTAATGCTTTACCTTTAATAATTAAAGCCGTTAAAAACCCCGTAGAACCCACCAAAGTTGTGAGTAGCAAGCATACTCGTGACGACAGTTTTAGCCATAGTGTCAATGGAGGCAATGATGATATTATCAAAACCCCATTTCCCAAGAAAATGAAGGCGATGACTCTCGGGTGTACCTACAAAGAATTTCTAGCATGTAAACCAACTGAGTTCGCAGGCAGTGAAGGAGCCACGGCTGCTCTGCGGTGGTTGGAAAAGACGGAAGCTGTTCTGAAGATCAGCAAATGTGCCGAAGAAGATAAGGTGATGTATGCTTCCAACCTCTTTAAGGAAGAAGCCTTAGAATGGTGGAATACAATTCTTCAGGCAAAAGGAAGTGACATGGCTTATGCCATGAACTGGGAAAAATTCAAGGAAATGACCGAAAGGAAATTTTGCCCCCCTTATGAAAAGGAACGAATGGCTAACAAGTTCCTAAATCATAAAATGATAGATGTAAATTGTCGTGAATATACGATAACGTTCTTCGAATACGCAAGAATGGTACCAACTCTGGCTTCGCCAGAACCCGTACTAATTTCTCGTTATATCTGGGGATTAGTGAGCGAAATCCGAGACATGGTCAAGGCCACCAGACCACAGACTATTGAAGAAACAGTTGAACTAGCTAACATCCTGACAGATGGACTAATCCGCACAAGAGAAGTAAACAAGAAGAAAGAGTTAGCCCAGAAAATTTCCCAAGAATTCAAGAAGAATGGAACTGAACCGTCATTGGAGCAACCTACCTGCAGGAACTGTAACAAAAAGCATTCAGGAAGATGCCGTTTTAGGAGAACACTCTACTGTAACTTCTGCAAGATGACCGGGCATATAGAGGAAGAGTGTAGAAGGAAAACTAATATTTGTTACAACTGCGGAGAAACAGGACACATCAAACCATATTGCCCGAAACTGACTAAAGCACCCGACAACAAGGCCAGAACAACAGACGGAGCTAAGAAAAACGCGCGAGCATTCGTACTTACTACGCAAGAAGCAGAAATGATTCCAGACGTAATCGCTGATATATAATATCTAAGTTAAGTTATTATTTGACCCTAGTACAAATAAAAGTTTATAAATAAATGCATTCTGTCAAGTACTTCATCTATTCAGAACCATAATAGACTTGTTTGGTCTTCACTTTCCTTGAATCATTTATTTGGTTACGACACCTTGTGGTGGCGTTTTCTTTAAATTGAAACTTGAGCTAATCTCATTTTCACACCTGATGTACGAATAATTTCTGTTGGTTCATTATCTTAAACAGTCTTAATACAATTATGTGTTAAGATAAGAGTACACAAATTCGTATTATATTCTGGTGTACCTCTAAAGATTCTTTCATCATTGAAAAAAAAAATTCTATGATATTCATTTGGTCTTTCGTAATCAATTGGAAATCCTATAATATCTATTTGAAATGAATATCCAAATTTACTTCATTAAAGCTTTCAGTTGATTACCAACACGGTGAAATTGTTCGGTCACCGTAATTATTAAACTATTTCGATCCTTACGACACCTTGCAGCGTCGATATAAACTTGTAGCTTGGGCTAATCACAATCATACGAATCATTCAAAACCACATCTGTCTTTCATTTGACTCATCATTAAAAGTATTCTTGATGCAATTATGTATTAAGGACTAAACTCTAATATATTTCGGTATATCCTTGCAATTCAATAAATGTCAACACATTGATTTTCTCATGTCATGGTTTGATAATTGACAAATCATTTTTGTGCTTCTATTTCATTTTGAGCTTGTTGATTCTGAGTCTTCCTCAGTTTACAATCAAAGTAAGTTTTCTTTTGACAAGTGAATTCTATTGTTTCTAAAAATCATTTACAACTTGTAAACAGTTAATTT
Source organism: Helianthus tuberosus (assembly GCA_030545235.1). Taxonomy (NCBI): domain Eukaryota; kingdom Viridiplantae; phylum Streptophyta; class Magnoliopsida; order Asterales; family Asteraceae; genus Helianthus; species Helianthus tuberosus. The sequence continues at coordinate 36,102,023 of CM060370.1, read as the reverse complement.
AGACATCTATTGATCATATATCTCTTTTGACTTGAATCTAGTCACCTTGGAAATTATATCATTTCATCTCATTCGTTTGACAATCGATTCCTAGAAATAATTTAGTTGAACCATTGAGCCCTATTTATTGTAAAACTCGTATCTACAAAATTTGAACATGTTTTGATTCTGTATCGTTTACCTTAATATTGTTTTTATTGACTAAGACGTGACATAACTCTAAAAGAGATATCGTAGCCCGAATCTCGAGGACGAGATTTAAAACAAGGTGGGGAGTAAAAGAGATATCGTAGCCCGAATCTCGAGGACGAGATTTAAAACAAGGTGGGGAGGATGTAACATTCCCATTTTTATCATATAAGAATTATAGGTTGTTTAAATTTATTAGCCACTAGTAACTAGTTTTATTTTTTAAAATAATTATTCGACCCATTTTATTCTTATACGTTTTTACATAGTTTTAAAAACTATTTTATATGTAATTGGGTGGAATATTATACTAATTAATTGGCTTGTATATATATATGTGTGGCATTTCTATTTTAAAATAAAGTATATAGAAACTTATATTATTAGACGGGTAGATTACGGGTAAGTTAACTATTAGAAATATGAAGTACCTAGACGGACCCAGGAACCGTTTAATAATTAAATTATAAAAATACATTGTATTTGGACTTACTCCGTTTTTAATGAAACTTGGTTCAAAACGTAGATAAGATTATTCTCGTTCTAATGATATATTCATTGTAAGGAGTTCCCTTAGCAGAGGTCTCGGGTTCAAATCTAGCTTCCACTGGTTTCTGATTTTAACATTATTAGCATGGTGTTGGCGGGGTCGCGTGAGTATACTGTAACATTCCCAAAATTTTATTTATAAAATTTAAGACAAAGTATATAAAAAATTATGTTATTAAACGGATAGATTATGTGTAAGTTGACTGTTAGAAATATAAGACATTTTGGCAAACGTAGAAACCATTTAATAATTAAATTATAAAGATACATTATATTTGAACCTACTCCGATTTTAATGAAACTTGGTTCAAAATGTAGATAAGATTATTCTCGTTCTAATGACATATTCATTATTTTATAAAACGTCATATTTTAGAAGTTATAAACGCCAAACAAATGAAGCAGCTGAATTAATTATAATATATATAATAATAAAATAATAATTAAAAATCTAAAACTAACATTTCAATTTGAATCCACTTATGAGTGTACGTGTCAAGATAGAATGAAACATTGAATTATGAATATGGGTGTACGTGGCTCCTTGGAAACGTGCTCCACAAGAATTCAATCTATATATATAGAAGCAAAGGTTGAGCTTCACAATTGCTCAGTTCGTTCCTTCTCTCGCTTTCTACTATTATAATTCTATTTTTCTTTTCCATAATAATAATAGAGCCCTACCCCGTTTTAAGTATTGTAACCCATGATCACTGAATCGATACCCTGTCCGATTGATTTAGGATCCACCAACGCATGTCAAGGCTCTGCCCGACTAAATACGTTGCAGTTCTGTCTCGTGACGTAGGGATAAAGTTGAATTAGGTTACTATACTTAACGCGAGTGCATTATATATTTTATTTAATAACAACCCTCCTAAAACACCCCTGACACCCCTACACTTCTTAAAATATACCCCGTATACGAGGAACAGCCCTAAAATACCTTTATATTTATATAAATGAAATAAAACAAAAATTATTGTCGATCGCGGGCTGCGAGCAAGATCACAAGTTTTGTCGCGGGGCGCGACATAGTGACACCAGGCGGAACCCGCTTGCACCACGTGTCCCAACGCCTGTGAAGGCTACCCGAGTGAGTGACTCGCCAAGCCTACAGCCAAACCTACATGTCTCGCGGGCCGCGAAGGGAGACCCTTAGTTGGTCGCGGGGCGCGAGGTAGTCCCTGATCAGCCTATAAATTGAGGCCATCGTCCTCAGTTGCCCATTGTTCAAATCAAAACTTTCTGTCCCAATTTCTTATAAGTAAAAGTAATACCCAGGCATTATACCCACTAAAATAGCGAAATTATGCCTCGATGTAAGTATCATAACCCCCGATTACATATTAGATACGCTGCCCGATTGATCTAGTGCTCCGTAACAGTGGTCGAGGCTCTGCCCGACGTAGTCGTTGGAGTTCTGTCTCGGGGAGGGTATAACTAATGTAAAATTTGGGTTATTATACTAACGCGTGTGCATTTAAAACTTATAGATTATAACCAGGAAGCCACAGGAAATTACCTAAGATAGCAATGTAAATAATCCTCCTTTTTGCAAACTGTTTTTACAAAACCTCAAATGTTTTACATTATATTAAACAGTGATTGAGTATTTGTATTCTACAATTATCATCGGTATGTTGGGGTTTTGTATACAAAATTTGTTACTATGTTGTGAGTAGTAACATGACCACAAATCGGGTTGACAGTACCGTGGGTGGTAATTAAAGTAGATGGAAACAAATGTAATTGCGCGACCGCCTTCAATACTGTAAAACGGTTTTACTTATCTTGATTAAATTGGGATTCACTCACTAGTATTTCCCACTGACAAAATGTTTTTAAATGCGTTTCAGGTAACAAAATGTGAAAGCCAAAATAGAAGCCAGCTGGAGAGCACTGAAGGCTTAGAAAAGTGGCTATAAAAGTTACCTAAATAAAAAGGAGATTTTATTTTCAATAATTAGGGTTTATCCCTATAAATGTATTGCAAAGAAAACTTGGGTTTTATCTCATTTATCTATTTTAAACATTTTGGTGTTTAACTCTGATAAAAATATTTCCTAACTACGGTCCTGATGAAAATTTCTGCTGCCAAATTAATAAACACCGATACCATCTGACTGGTTCGCGGCTCCCGCTCCCAGGGTGGGGTCGGGGGTTGTGACAGAAGGTAGTATCAGAGCCACTCGTTTAAGCCATTTATGTGTTCTTTTAATACCTAAAACTTAAACCTTATCTTAGGAAATTAATGTGACAATTTATGTGTTATTCTGTGTAGATAAATATTAATATTTATATTATGATTTTTATGTTTTGAGTTCAGAGAATGAGTAACTAATATGATTTGACGTACCCATAGGCTACCTAGGCTGATGTATTATACTACACTCTTATACAATTAGTAACTTAGGGTGTCACCTTGAGTTACATCCCTTCAAAAAAAATGAATGTACTGTTAAATATATATATATATATATATATATATATCGGCATCAAAGCACCTCAAAATATAATTTACCTATCCTTTAGTGTTAATGTACGTGTCGTATCGTGTAAATATATGCGTTTACCTATTTTGTAACACTTATATAATACATAACTTTAAGGTATGTGTATATTATAAATCTTATATTTTATATCTACAACAGTTCATATTTATATGTATAACTTTAATACATGTGCTATTACGAATATAACTATCAGTGTTCTTCCATGTTTATATCTAGGTATCAATATAAAATTTATAGTATAAATCTATGTTTAAACGTATCTATATATTTAATATAAATATGGTATAAACCTAGAGGTTCAAAATGTAATTTATACTTTAAATCTATATATACATTTAATTATCTATATATACCTCTAATTTAAAGACTTTAAAACTTTCTATATTATAATTGTATATATATACATTTATATGATCTAGATATTTAAATATATACGTGTTTTACATTTCACATCTAGGTATACATTAGTACTTAAAAAAGGGTGCCAAATGATTAAAATCTAGTGGATGGCACGTTGGTTGAATTCTTTGGTTATAAGAAAACTGTTCAAATTTTCGTGTACTTTTTGAAAAATAATTTAATAAATAATAATAATGATAATAATAATAAATAAATAAATAAATAAATATTTTTTTGTCAAACCAGAATACTCTAGTTGAAAGCATTGTTAAGTTATTACTTTTTAGTTACAAAACATCATATAAACAAGATAGCCTTTATATTTATAATAGATTATTTGTTCAAATATAAACTTCAGTTTTAATTACAAGTTTAATGTTTTATCTACATTATTTAAAAATATTTTATTTAATAAAATGGTTCTGTGTCATTAGTATTGGTTAGATATAAATTTATTTATATTGTGTAAACAGATTAATATAAATAAAGGGTCATATGAAGAAGATGCTTTAACCTATTGACTACATTCATCTATTACATATTTATGTATAACAAGATATTTGATACATTTATTATTATTATATTTATTAACTCTAGTTGAAATATAAACCCTAGTACAATATTGATGATTATAACCTATAATAGTAAATATTAATAATATCTTATAGCACATCTAAATACGTGTTATATTGTTTTATTACCTTGTTTGGTCTTATATAATGATGTCATAACCAAAAATATTATAATAAGTAAAGAAGCCTCGGTTGCTCTGCTATGGTTGAAAAAGACGGAAGCTGTTCTTAAAATCAGTCAATGTCCGTTTTTAGTGCTTTAAGCTAAAACACTTTATCTTTACCTTAAAATTTAAAATTTTAAAAATATATTGAATACAATAAATTCTCCTAGTGATAATTTAGATTATTATCTTTTAAAATATTAATCTAACTAGTTTTGTAAAAGTCATAGTTTAAGTAATCATGAAACATAAAATTTTATACATATACAAGCTACATGTACTAATAATTGGAAGTATATATATACATTATAATAACATTTAAATAATATTTATATATTTATACGTGTATATAAAGTAAACTAAAGTTTATATTACATAGGATACATATAAAATTTTATACGTTTAAACCTATAACATAATTTAAAGAAAGTGTATGTTCAAAAGATTGTTATATGTATTACTATAAACATATATAAATAATCATGTTTTTATCATTTAGAATAGTGTATTCAAAAGGAGTAATAATTTTTTTATATGTATTATAAAAGATGGGTCTTGTGGTTTGTACAATCGATACATAATAAAAAAAATTAAAAATAAAAAGAAAATTGTTCCCATAAATCAAGAAAGTTATATTTGATTAATTTATTTCTTTAAACTTTTATTTATCCATCCTTTAATTCCAAAATATTATATTCAATAAATTTAACAGAAGTTTATTTCAATATACTACTTTTATAAAAGGGTAAATAAAGTTGTGGAAATAAGCTTGACGATTGGTACCATCGGATATATATAATTGTACTTTTATAATTTAAAGATATTACAAAATAATCTAGTATTATATATATGTGTGTGTGTATATATATATTACATAAGTTTAAATATTAAACTAGAGATTTGAAAATTTTGTTTTGTTTCTAAATAATAAATACACACATGTATATACATAATAGAATCTCTTGATGGTATACACAATATAATAATCAAATATCTTCTGAAGATAAACATAAGAGAAAATAGCACTGGTGATTCTTATAAAGACATGAAGTCATTATAAGAATAAATCATGAAACCTATTATGTTTTAAAATGCCATCTGTCTCAATAAAATATTCCTAGCGACGGAATCTAACAATATATAAGCATAAATAAAACTGTAAGCATACTCATCATATTGAACCTAGCCATAATATTATTGGAGACAATGATATTTTTGTCAAAACTCCATTTTTTTCAAACAAAAGAAAGTCACAACCATAATGATACCTATGTTTAAACAAAAGAGTTAGATATGTACTGGTAACACCCAGGGTAGTATTTAGACTTAAACCTAAGAAAAATGCCTTAGTATAAGCTTCAAGATAAGCTAATTACTTGTGTAGATAAATTGTGATGGATATTGGTATGCCGTGGGGATAATGACTAGAATAGTGCAAGTATGATAACTAAGCGATAACGCCTGGCCACTGTTATTTCTTGTTTATTAGTACTACTCGGTTCTAGAATATGATCTATCATGAGAATACTAATTTCCTTATTTCTTGATGCAAACCATAATAAATGATGTACTTCTAAAATCATGATTTGAGAAAATTCTATTTATGGGAAATACAATGATAATTACCTCTCCGGCAAGACTGGGTATGATGTGATAGACTCTCCAGCTTGTCCGGGTAAGATGGGGGTACCTCTCCGGTAAGACCGGGTAAGATGGGGTATATAATGGAATTCCCTAAATGATACCATGACCTGATGCCTGACCTGTTTTTAGAAATATGAATCTGTTAAATACATTGACCTTATGAATGTTGTGTATATTATAGTATATATGAGTATATAGATATGTATATCTATAAGGAAATCCAAAGACCATAAATGATTAACAATTAGAGATAAATTACGAACAGATGTGTCAATGATAATTTTAGATTTATGTATCAGGAATCTCTCATATGCATCTATAATTCTGATATCAAACATTATTTCGTTTGATCATCTGTCTCGTAATTCGTGCGACAAGATGAACGAAAGGAACTCTTTAAGTTGGACGCCATCGGAAATATAAGAATTCCCCTTACGTTACTTTAATTATTGACACATTAGGAAACCTGTAACTAAAAATTATGCTAAAACACAAAACATCTAAAACTTACACTAATAAGAATAATTTTTACCTTCATTAAGAACTCTTGAGAAAATAAGAGTCACAAAACATGGAAAATAGTTCTGGCCAAAGTAAAGTGAAATTCAAAGTAAGGACCAGAATATGCTTAGGAACTAGGGTCACTGACAAACTAAAGGTATTCTTCCACATTTCAGTGAATCTCGAGTACGAGATTTAAAACAAGGTGGGGAGGATGTAACATTCCCAAAAGAGTTAATTACTGTTTTCGTCCCTGTGGTTTGTCAAAAATCACTATTTCAGTCCACTAGTTTAAAAATTGTGATTTCAGTCCCTGTGTTTTCACTTTCGTAACCATTTAAGTCCACCTCCGTTAACCCCATCCATTTATTCTGTTAAGTACACGTGAATTAACCATAATGCCCTTATTAATAAAAAAAATAAAAGATATCTAAATGAGTTAATTGCTGTTTTCGTCCCTGTGGTTTGTCAAAAATCACTATTTCAGTCCATTAGTTTAAAAATTGCGATTTCAGTCCCTGTGGTTTCACTTTCGTAGCCATTTCAGTCCAGTCTCCTAACACCGTCTATTTTACCGTTAAGTTTTTAATGAAATACCTAACGGTAAAATAGACGGTTTAGGTATTTCATTAAAATAGACGGTAATCGCAATTTTACCGTTAAGTTCTGTAAAATAGACGGTAAAATAGACGGTGTAGGAGACTGGACTGAAATGGTTACGAAAGTGAAACCACAGGGACTCTAATCGCAATTTTAAACTAATGGACTGAAATAGTGATTTTTGACAAACCAAAGGGACGAAAACAGTTATTAACTCATTTAGATATCTTTTTGTTTTTTATTAATAAGGGATTATGGTCAATTCACGTGTACTTAACATAATAAATAGATGGGGTTAACGGAGGTGGACTGAAATGGTTACGAAAGTGAAAACACAGGGACTGAAATCGCAATTTTTAAACTAATGGACTGAAATAGTGATTTTTGACAAACCACAGGGACGAAAATAGTAATTAACTCATTCCCAAAATTTTTATTTATAAAATTTAAGACAAAGTATATAAAAACTTATGTTATTAAACGGATAGATTATGGGTAAGTTGAGTGTTAGAAATATAAGGCATTTTGGCAAACGTAGAAATCAATTAATAATTAAATTATAAAAATACATTATATTTGAACCTACTCCGATTTTAATGAAACTTGGTTCAAAATGTAGATAAGATTATTCTCGTTCTAATGACATATTCATTATTTTATAAAACGTCATATTTTAGAAGTTATAAACGCCAAATAAATGAAGCAGTTGAATTAATTATAATATATATAATAATAAAATAATAATTAAAAATCTAAAACTAACATTTCAATTTGAATCCACTTATGAGTGTACGTGTCAAGATAGAATGAAACATTGAATTATGAATATGGGTGTACGTGGCTCCTTGGAAACGTGCTCCACAAGAATTCAATCTATATATATAGAAGCAAAGGTTGAGCTTCACAATTGCTCAGTTCGTTCCTTCTCTCACTTTCTACTATTATAATTCTATTTTTCTTTTCCATAATAATAGAGCCATGTCTCGTTTTAAGTATTGTAACCCCTGATCGCTGAATCGATACCCTGTTAGATTGATTTAGGACCCACCAACGCATGTCAAGGCTCCGTCCGACTAAGTACGTTGGGCTTCTTGTAACGCCTCGTATCTTCGTATTTCTATTTTAAAAATGTTCGTATTCGTATTCTAATTTTAGAAACCTTACATTCGTATTTTAATTTCAATCTCACAACTCGAGGCGTTAATCATAATAAAATTCATATTTTATACATATTTTTTTATTCACACAACCAATCATTTAAATACATATTTATACGCAAACCGACACTATTTATACGTATAAATACTTATACGTACATCCTCAATACTTGAATTATACTTTTATACTTTTATATACTCAATTACATAATATATACTTAAGAAATACCAAGAAATATACCAATCACCTTTTCCACCTCTTTTCTTCTCCAATCACCTTTTCCACATCTTTTCTTCTCCAATCACCTTTTCCACCTCCTTCAATCATCTTTCCACCTCATCAATCCTCTTCCATTTTTTTTAACCAATCATATTTCACCCTTTTCCACCTTCTCTACCTATAAATACCAACCCCCTTCTACCATTTTCTTCACACCAAATCTTCTCAATCTCTCTAATTCTAAGAATTCTAAGAATTCTAAAAGAACACCAAGTGTTCAAACCATTCTTCTCTCTTCGTAGTATGCTCTGTGGTTGCAGCTTAGTCTGATCTTCCACATCAGAAACGGGGATTCTGTTGACTGTTTTATATACGGTGGAATTGTACCGCTTATAGGCTTGAAGTTTCCAACCTTCAACTCGTCACGGGATTGCCAAAGGAACAACTTTGAGAAACCGTGAGTATACTCGTATTCCCCTCTTTTACTTTTACCACTTTTGGGGTGTAACATGTTTACTTATCAAAAACTTACACATGAACGTTTTGCTTAAAAACATGAACATTCCTATAACATGCTTGTATACGTGATTGCTTGATACTTTAAACTTGGGTGAGACTTATGTGTTGAACTTATCATTAACTTCGTACGAGCTTTATTCTCATGCTTTGCTTGAACTACTTGCACGCTCATTATTTTTTTTTCTCTTTTGACCTTTAAACATATATGCCACTTATGCGTTACTACTTGACATACTATTCTTATGTGTTAATACATGTTTTATTATGTGTTAATATTTGTTTTAATACTTCATTCTTTATGTGCCATTCTTGACATGTTTATACTTGTTTGTTTAATCTTCAACATACGCTTTTCTTCATATATTTCACTCGACTATTCTAAATCCGCAAGCACTCGTATTATACAACCGAGACAAATTCACCAAAATAGGCGTGAAACCCACAATTTGGTGAAAGACTCTCAACCCACCTATTCTTTTTACACGAAATTCGCCACCAAGTCAGGAGTGACATCCATATCTTCAAGGAAATTTCCATTTCATATTCTAGTGGACCCTTATCTTTTGATAAGTACCAACCACACTAGGGTACGATGTTACCAAGTTAGAGGTGAAACTCGCATCTTGTTAACTAGTCCCACTCTTTGATTTTCAATCTCGCCAAAGTTCTGATTTTCCCAATTGATTAAGGACGTGTACTAACTGGAAGGAAAAATATCGTTAGTCGCTTCTCGATGAGAGTATTTGTCTATTAGGCCAAAGCACGTTTCCTTAATTCGAAAAGGACTTCGATTTACTTTGGAATAGTCTTATGTTACGTTCCGTGACAATCCGATTTTTATGATGAATCTCTTTTATGCTATCTCAATTTTAATGTGTTTTACATCTGTACGATATATCATTTCAATCTAAAACATGCATGCTAGTATGTTATACTGGATTCGTGTTACTGGGTTATTCTTATGTGATGAACTTTTAACCCACACCTTAACATGTATAGCACTATGCGTAGTGCTATAGGAGTAGCGCACCACCAGTGAACGAGAGGTCATGTTAAGTCATTCAATTGCGGTACACGATGGGTTGACATGTTTATTCACATGCCAGTGATACGTTAATCTTGTTAACTAAGTATGTCATGTGGATTGTTCTACATTTTTATGCTACTACTCATGGAAACAATTCATCGAGATAGGAGTGATTTCCTTACCTTGACGATTAACTCCACTCCTTCTTTTCTTAAAACGACTTCACCGACGAGTTTGGGGTGATTCCCTTACCTAGGTGATCGTTACCAAAACCTTACCTCAAAATATCCTATTATGCAAATCCGTTTCATGTTTTTTTTTACTTATATACATACGTTTCATGTTTTTACTTACATTCATATGTTTCATGCTTATACTTATATTTATACGTTTCATGCTTATACATATACTCATACTACTCGTACATTTTATGTCTATGCTCATACTTACGTGCAAATTCATACTTAAACTTATACTTATGCTCATACTCATGATCCATTCATTCGTACTCATACGCGAGCGTAATCCGAGTGATTCGCTTACGTGGGTCCCATGCATACTCAAGCATGGACTTGCTTATACTATATTCTTATACGTACACATTCCTATTTTTAAATTATGCATACCCTGATTCATACACAACTAGTACAAGCTATGCGGATCATGCGACGATCAAAATAATCGTGGGTGCACACGGGATTATAGTGATAGGCGTATGAAAACCATAGAGTGTACTACTGTGTATGATAAAACACAGAACGTAACATGACACCGAATACGAAACGGACGTAACATGGTCAAAACATGGTGGATACGCCGCTGGTACTTCCTATATATAAGTGTTTTCACCATGTTACCAAACTTTTGTAAAACGTGCCATGAGAAATTTGGTGTTTTACAGACCTATTTACACCTGATACAAACTTTAACAACTCACAAACGCATTGCTAAACGCGCGATATCCGATTATCCACGATGAGACCCCATTCTTAACACATCACTTTCAATACACATGCCATTCTTATACTCGCATTAGTTTATTAGGTCAGTCGTTCACTCTTATACCTCCATTATTCCCCGCTATTCTCTGCCTTTTATACAAACCTCGTTTGCAATCATTCGGTTTAAACATTCGAACCCTAAAATGCTTTTTCTCCAAGGTCTTCCTCTTGAATAAATTTCGGGACGAAATTTCCTAAAGTAGGGGAGACTGTAACGCCTCGTATCTTCGTGTTTCTATTTTAAAAATGTTCGTATTCGTATTCTAATTTTAGAAACCTTACATTCGTATTTTAATTTCAATCTCACAATTCGAGGCGTTAATCATAATAAAATTCATATTTTATACATATTTTTTTTTATTCACACAACCAATCATTTAAATACGTATTTATACGTAAACCGACACTATTCATACGAATAAATACTTATACGTACATCCTCAATACTTGAATTATACTTTTATACTTTTATATACTCAATTACATAATATATACTTAAGAAATACCAAGAAATATACCAATCACCTTTTCCACCTCTTTTCTTCTCCAATCACCTTTTCCACCTCCTTCAATCATCTTTCCACCTCATCAATCCTCTTTCATTTTTTTTAACCAATCATATTTCACCCTTTTCCACCTTCTCTACCTATAAATACCAACCCCCTTCTACCATTTTCTTCACACCAAATCTTCTCTCAATAATTCTAAGAATTCTAAAAGAACACCAAGTGTTCAAACCATTCTTCTCTCTTCGTAGTATGCTCTGTGGTTGCAGCTTAGTCTGATCTTCCACATCAGAAATGGGGATTCTGTTGACTGTTTTATATACGGTGGAATTGTACCGCTTATAGGCTTGAAGTTTCCAACCTTCAACTCGTCACGGGATTGCCAAAGGAACAACTTTGAGAAACCGTGAGTATACTCGTATTCCCCTCTTTTACTTTTACCACTTTTGGGGTGTAACATGTTTACTTATCAAAAACTTACACATGAACGTTTTGCTTAAACTCATGAACATTCCTATAACATGCTTGTATACGTGATTGCTTGATACTTTAAACTTGGGTGAGACTTATGTGTTGAACTTATCATTAACTTCGTACGAGCCTAACCATGACATATGTAGCACTATAGGATTGACGACCCGCCCGTAGACTTGTGGTTATGTCATGAGCATTTTGCGTCTCATTATTGGTTTGATATGTTAGACACATGCCAAATTTAATGTTTATCTTGAATCACATGCTTGCTATGAGGAATTGTTTAAAACTTATCTTTTTGTTAAGTATGTACCAAACTTGTATACTCGCCTTTGCTTTTGCATTGAATTGTATTTTAAACATGTTACAGGTTGATGATGACGATGCTATGAAAAGAAGTAGTGTTGATGCCTAGATACACATATAGACGTTTAGGCTTAATATGTTGTATCAATTTTGATTATGTTGTCATGTATTTCCTTTGAACTTGTTGTATTTGAATTTCTTGTAATGTTGACAATTTACTCTATGAAATGAAATCAATTTATTAAATATTGTCACAAATAGCGTTATGATGTCTCGAGCAATCTTCACACTTCGTCTCATCCCGATGTTTCCGCCATTGGTTGGGGTGTGACAGATTGGTATCAGAGCCATAACTATAGGGAATTAGGAAAAATTTCCATGCTTTTTACCTAGTCTATAGTTCTAGAGCTTTATTCTCATGCTTTGCTTGAACTACTTGCACGCTCATTATTATTTTTTCTCTTTTGACCTTTAAACATATATGCCACTTATGCGTTACTACTTGACATACTATTCTTATGTGTTAATACATGTTTTATTATGTGTTAATATTTGTTTTAATACTTCATTCTTTATGTGCCATTCGTGACAGTTCTGTCTCGTGAGGTAGGGATAAAGTTGAATTAGGTTAATATACTTAACGCGAGTGCATTATATATTTTATTTAATAACAACCCTCCTAAAACACCCCTGACACCCCTAAACTTCTTAAAATATACCCCGTATACGAGGAACGGCCCTAAAATACCTTTATATTTTTATAAATCAAATAAAAAAATAATTATTGTCGCTCGGGGGCCGCGAGCAAGATCACAAGTTTTGTCACGGGGCGCGACATAGTGACACCAGGCGGAACCCGCTTGCACCACGTGTCCCAACGCGTGTGAAGGCTACCCGAGTGAATCGCCAAGCCTACAGCCTAACCTACATGTCTCGCGGGCAGCGAAGGGAGACCCTTAGTTGGTCGCGGGGCGCGAGGAAGTCCCTGATCAGCCTATAAATTGAGGCCATCGTCCTCAGTTGTCCATCGTTCAAATCAAAACTCTCTCTCAATTTCTTATAAGTAGAAGTAATACCCGGGCATTATACCCACTAAAATAGCGAAATTCTGCCTCGATGTAAGTATCATAACCCCCGGTTACATATTAGATACGCTGGCCGATTGATCTAGTGCTCCGTAACGGCTGTCGAGGCTCTGCCCGACGTAGTCGTTGGAGTTCTGTCTCGGGGAGGGTATAACTAATGTAAAATTTGGGTTATTATACTAACGCGTGTGCATTATTTAAAACTTATAGATTATAACCAGGAAGCCACAGGAAATTACCTAAGATAGCAATGTGAGTAATCCTCCTTTTTGTAAACTGTTTTTACAAAACCTCAAATGTTTTACATTATATTAAACAGTGATTGAGTATTTGTATTCTACAATTATCGTCGGTATGTTGGGGTTTTGTATGCAAAATTTGTTACTACATTGTGAGTAGTAACATGACCACAAGTCGGGTTGACAGTACCGTGGGTGGTAATTAAAGTAGATGGAAACAAATGTAATTGCGCAACCGCCCTCAGTACTGTAAAAAGGTTTTACTTATCTTAATTAAACTGGGATTCACTCACCAGTATTTCCTACTGACAAAATGTTTTTAAACGCGTTTCAAGTAACAAAATGTGAAAGCCAAAATTAAAGCCAGCTGGAGAGCACTGAAGGCTTAGAAAAGTGGCTATAAAAGTTACCTAAATAAAAAGGAGATTTTGTTTTCAATAATTAGGGTTTATCCCTATAAATGTATTGCAAAGAAAACTTGGGTTTTATCCCATTTATCTATTTTAAACATTTTGGTGTTTAACTCTGATAAAAATATTTCCTAACTACGGTCCTGATGAAAATTTCTGCTGCCAAATTAATAAACACCGATACCATCTGACTGGTTCGTGGCTCCCGCTCCCAGGGTGTGGGTCGGGGGTTGTGACATATACTGCTAAAGGATTCTCACGGTTATCAAAATGGAACAAGGCTGTATATTGATTTCTAAAGCTATACTTTTAGGGTACTTTCATCGAGTGAGTAAACAACCTTGGAAACATAATTTGGTGAGTAAAGAAATCTAATGGGCATCTAGTTGTCATGTTTATGCAAAATAACATTCAAAGCACAGTATAGAAAGTTGGAAAATAACCTATGAGTTTGGATACAACCGGCCATTATACATCTTATTCAGCAACTCTTTGGCATCAGGCCTCAGAAGAAGACCTTTGTTTTTGGGTAAACCAGTTTTCCTCTACCTGCATTCCAAACCAAGAAAAACAATCAACACATCATGTAACAGTCCTATAACAATTAGGGCACAAACAGTAGGATGACATAAAAATAGCATAGATAAATAAAGATGAAAATACCAAAGCCACTATCATGCAAGAAGTTGAAGGTGTATCTGTCACATGAATACATGTATTTAGTGCTCCCAGAAGGCAATTTCTGTAAGCACTGAGCGACAACCGTACTAACATTTCTAGAGTAAGCTGTGTGTTCAGCCAAGACAGCTGTCCCTTTTGCAACAAAGCTATAAATCAATCCTTTCTTACTCATTTCTAGATTCACTACCACTTAAAAATCAATCCTTTATCACAAAACTGGCTCTGAAAAAGCTTGATCATGAAAATAGCATGCAAAAAACTCCTAGATTCTCAATCAACTGCATTTTACAAGTTAACAGAATCACTTTAATTATGCTTATGTGGTCTACAAAATCAGTCATTTAAAGAATTATACAGATGCTTATTAATTATCATCAAAACGCACCTGAGCGAGAGGTAACTAAACCCTAAATGGAGAATTTGGGTGGAATTATCTGACGAGCGGTAATAATCAATCAATTGAAACTTCGAAACATCAAATCTATTTTGATAATTGATTGTTACGTACCTTAATCAACGGCCAGCACAACCACCACCGTCGCAGACATTGAATCTTCAACCTTCTTGAACATGAGAGTCAGAAGGTTTCGCATATGAGTGGAGAAAAGACGTGTGATGAATATATGATTGCAATTTCAGCATTCAATCCCAAACGTTCCAAGCGAAACGTCCGCATTCAGTTTCCCTTAGAATCTGAAGCGATCATTTTCTAAGCATATTCAATCGGCCTTCAATTTGGAACACTGAATCATATTCAATGTGGCCTTCAATTCCGAACATTGAACAGACTATGTCATTGAAGGAGACCGATATATTATTGAAGGGAGGGTAGATTTGGAAGGCTGTGATGAAAATGGAGAAACAAGACATGAGGTTTGGAATGGGCGTCTTAAAATTGAAGGGGGAAATTACATTCTTGTTTATAGGAAATGCTTTATATAGATACAGATGTATAGATATATATAGGATAAGGATCCGTTAGAAACCATCCTTTATCGCGAGAACCAACATGAACACAACCAAAAATACCTAAAAATATTAAAAACACACAAAAATAAATTTTTTTTTATAAAAAACACTACATTTCGTCATTAAAAAAACTGTGTGCATCGGTACTGTTGTTTTTTTAGTGATTAAATTTAGGTTTTTTAACTTGCATATTTCGTCTGCCCAAAACAAAGATCTCAGCTTCCCATCATCCAGCACAAAATCATAATGGAAATTAGGCAAACCTTCTTTACGATCACGAAAACGATCATGTACCATCTAGGTGTCTTGGTCCCCAATAAATAGCCTAATAGATTGACTGAAATTCTTGAAATCATTGGGGTTACCACTAACGTTGTGATGACCACCCTTCATCTTGACTAAACTGCTATGTACCAATCGGTTGATAGATAATCCGTTGAGTGGATCAAACTCAAAAGAAATTAGCAAGAAGCAAGAGTAGCAATTTAGAGAGAATATTAGACTTTCATAATTTTCATTCCTAATAAAACAAACTACGTACATGAATAATAAATAGAAACAAAGATTTAAACTACCCACTACTCATTTTCTCCTAAAATTATGCAGAAACTACTAACAACTTTGACTTACACCTTCTTAATAAAATAACAAGTAAAATAAATTATTATGTAGAATTAAGCACATAACAATCTAGGGGTGAGCAAAAGGACAAACCCGACCCGACCCGACCCGAGAACCGATTAAACATAAAATACAGAACCGATTCACTACCCTAAATATAGGGTCGGTTCCGGTCCATAGGTCCAAGTCGGGTTTCACCATGAAAAGAACCGAGAACCGACCCGACCCGACCCTATTTTATATGAAAAATTGGAACCGATCTAAATACCTAAGTACTTGGGTTCGGTTCGGTTCTCGGTTATTTTCGGTCCGGACCTAAACTTGCTCACCCCTATAACAATCCACCCCACTCGAACTATCCTTGTCCTCAAGGATAAACACGGAAGGAACTTGATGTTGCGCCATGGCGGCCGCCACTCGGTGCGTCCAACAACATTCGGATAAGTAGTAGTGAAGTGCCACGGTGGTCGCCATTCACGTTTCTCTATCACACCTTTGACCGGTATCATGTTCTTCTCTGTCGGCAATGAATTCCCAGCCTTCCTCAACCGAGTAAGAAGAATTGTGATTGTGGGTTTTGTGACTGTGAATGGTGCACTTTTCGGTGGCAAAAGGGCTATGCGAGCAGCTTGTTTCGGTGTTGCTGAAGTTGTTGGTGCGGTGGCGGAAACGGGTGATGGAAGTGTAGGTACGGGAGCGGAAGTTGGTGGTGGTGATGCGGCAGCGGGTGACGGTAGCGGTGTAGAAAAAATGGGTGAAGTTGCCCATCTTTGGGACTCCATTTTTAGAAGATTGGTCATCTCTAAAAGAGTCGACTCAATCAGACTAAATGTAGCCTTCACTTCAAGAGCGTCCATTGATGGGGATCAAGACCGCTCTGATACCACTGATAAGTATCAAACTTGAATCAAGAGAAATAGATGAGAAGACCAGAAAGAACTTTAGAGAGATAATTAGATTTTCATATTCTTCATTCCTATCTTTTCATAGCAAACCAATAATACATATATAGGAAAAGCAAAGGAAATATCAATGCCTAAAATAATGCAGGTAATGGAAACGTGGGAGACAAAAGCAAACATTAAGGGAAACATGTAGAAGTGGAAAACTCCACTCCTATTATTATGCATGAACATGGGTAGGCACACATCATTCCTAATAGATAAACATCTGTGGAAAACAATAAGACTAATCCTATTAAGACTCACATGATCTATAAACTGTTTAGAAGAGGATGACAACTTTCGAGAAATCTTGGTGAGGTCACGGTTATATGACTCACCAAGTGGATGGGTGTGACAATCAACAAACCTTATTACCGTACACCTACCGGTCTCCTTGCAAATGTAAGCTTTGCAATCTGTAACCGAAAAAGTGCTTTGCCGAATCTTCATGCGGGATTCTTTGGTTGTGTCGAATTTAAGATTATACTGAGGTCTTGACGCTTTGTTACACCTCAAGTATTTGTGGCTGACATACTCTTTCCATTTTTTTCTCTGGGGTTTACGATAAGAGAAACCTGATTTCTCAGCACAAGTCTTGTACATCAAAATAACATCTTTAGATTTTTTTTAACACACTCCCCACTAATGGTTTAAACTCGGGGTTAACGTTGGGAGTGTAATAAACAACATAGTTATCGCTGGCATGCCCAACATATAAAGAAAACACAAAAAACGTGAAAACGTGATAAATAATAATGAAAAACGAAACAAAATAAGACTATGTAAACACTATTCAGGGAGGTGTGTGGGGGTTATTTAAATACGTTAATTTCAGAAAGAAAAATTATGTTTATTGAAATAACTAAGAAGCACAATTAAAAATTAATAAAAAGTCACAACCTAATACGTAATGTAATTTATGTCACACAAATTATTACATAAAAACGGTAGCTTCAACAACAAACACATAGTAAAAAAAAATTACTTTCTTGTGTTGTATGTTATTCTTTATCTTTAGTTCCTTGCTAGATGGCTAAATAGGAGTGTTCAAAAAGCTTGTGGCTCATGGCTCCCTTGAAAATAGCTTGAAATCAGCTCGGCTCGAAATCAGCTCGAATGTAACCGAGCTGGCTCGGCTCGTGAGCTATAACAGCCCTAAGATGCTTCTCATGAAATTTGTTGTCTAAAACAAGTTGTATACACTTTAATTGCTGTAGGCAAAAAGCACTTTGATATTTTGTTGAAATTTATACGGGCTAACTGTAGGATATGGGTCACAATTTTATTAATAAAACTAATAAAAACATAAAGATACTCTCTTTAAACATTTGGGAAATTGTAGTACATGAACTGTGTACAAATTCAAACAAAAATAAATATGAACTACAACATATTTAATAAAACAATCGATTCAAACCAATATCTTCAAAAGATAAAGCCTTCAACTTGATCTTTAATCGCTTCTACTTGTATGGTTCGTTGTGTTTTCAGTCCATTGTGTAGGCTTCAATGAGGTCTTGAACCACGTCTTCTTGTACAATAATTTCCTACAAAAAGAACAAACAAATGTTGACGGCTGTGGCTGAGGCACGTGTTCAACACGCTTCCCTTAAAAGAGATTCCGCGCCTCTACTAAAAACGACGCGTCTGTCTCACAGGGTACAACAGTCGAAGCAGTTTGTACTGCCAGAAAAGGCCACGCGCCCAAGGTTATAATGGATAAAAACATAGTGTTAGACCTTTTGGAAATTAAGAATAGAATTGTAGTTGAATCATGTAGAGAAACTTATATCTATGTGTTCCCAACATATGGGTCATCAAGTACTTCTTCTTCAAGAACTCTTCATGCATAACTTTATGTCACCTTCTTGTTTTTTTACTCTTGTAGTTTTATATATGAAAACACATCAAGTTAGGCACATAGCCTACTTTTAATACAAAAGACATGGGGTAGAGAAAAGTCTCACTTAATTAGAGATTTATTAGAGACATAAACTCTAATAAAAAAACTAATAAATTGACATAAAACTCTACTTAAGAGTTTATGTTCCATATGGAGAGTCTAGTACTTAATTAGAGATTTATTAGAGATATAAACTCTAATAAAAACTAATAAATTGACATAAAAACTCTACTTAAGAGTTTATGTTTCATATGAGTAGTATAGTAAATAATTATAATTTCAATAAATTATAATCTCACTAAATTAATATCCATTCATAATATCTAAATTTCCAACAATCCCCCACATGAATGGAGATTGATCAAAACACACAAAGTTTCCAAAGGAACCTCGACAGTTGAGTATTGTCGGATAAGTAGGTGTCCCTTTGAACTTTCCGTTGTGAAGCATACTTAGTCTCCTAGCGGTTACAATACACTTCACACAATACTCTCCTTAGCCGGGTCATCCCCTCATAGTCGTGTCCAATAATGGTGGTGGAACACTTTCCTGGTTCTGTGAGAGCTCTAGGAATTGTGCCCCTAATTCCATTCGGAGCGACCCCACTTCTCTCTAACATAGGTGATTCTCCTTAAATCATTGAAAGCATCATGGTTATCATGATTACGCAAAATCATTTACCACATAATATGCTTAGCCTCACAATTTGACACTAAATTTCATAGGAATGAACTAGGACGTATTTAAACACCCTTTTATCGTTTAGGGAGTATATATAACCATATATACTAGCTTATGCATATCAGCTATGCCCCCATAGTGACCACCCTTAGGCATATGAATTCGTTGTCCTATTGACCACCCTTTTATCGGACAGCATTTCGTTCAATGTTCAATCCTTAAAAGTTTGAAAGTAAAAGTTGAGTGTGGGTCCCAAGGTGTAGTCCGATCGGGTGGCAGTCCAGGCTGGTGGCAATCCGATCACACGGCAGTCCGTCCCAGATGACCTGGTCGTCTTCTTCCTTGGTTGTTTTGATAGTTTGTCGTTTTCTCGAGATGATTTGATAACGTGCTAGACAACAGGAACCTCGTCAAGACTTAGTAACCTGATCGGACAGTTAACTTTTCGAGTCGGTGTTTCATGTTTAACCCGAAATAAGTTATCTTGCGGATAGAATTCAGATCTTGAACTAACACATCAACAAGAAGGAGTAGGAGGTCAGAACAAGCTCCGATTCTATCGGTTTTGAGTGCATTGAGTGTAAAAGAGTTGAAAGAAAGTTAGAAAAACCATCTTTCAATCCTTTTCACCGTGAATATGTTCAGATCTATGCAAGATCTTTGCTCATTTGTGTTGAAATCATTCAGATCCGAGTTGTTCTTGGTGGATTGAAGCCAAAACATGAAGTTCCTAAGAACAACATGAAGACATCATCCTAGAACACCTCAAATCTAGTGATTTCACGGTTAAAAGTTAAGATTCGAAAGATAGAAAGGTGTAGGAGTGCGTATAGATTAAGAGAGTACAAGATTTAGATGGAAAACTTGCAAGATTTGAGAGAAATCGGGAGAAAAGTGCGTGGAAAGCGGCTGGTTCGAGCAGATAGATGTCACCATCCAGAAATGGTAACAAGTGAGGTATTTATAGGGTTTCCCAAAGTGGAAAGGGTTGTCCGATCGGGTAGCGGCCCGATCGGGTGGCAACTCGATCGGATGGCTATCCGATCGATGAGCTTTGTCGTTTCGATTCGCGTGTTGTGCGTTGCGATACGATTCGAGTGAGCGATGCGATAGAGTGGCTTATCAAATTACTTTAATCCCAACTACTATATCTAACATACAATCATCCTACATATCTTGCGTTTAGCGTTTGCGATTCGATTGCGATGGCGTTGCGATTGCGTTTCGATTGATCACCACATCATACATAACATAAATAAACATACACAAGTAACACATAAAGGGCACACACACATAAAACAATAACCAAAGCGCGTAAGTTCGAGTTGCGAGTGCGATTGCCATAATCGATAACCATGCGATAAATATACGATAAATAGCGAGTAAACCTCGATTATTATTAAGTACTCCACATAATACAGCTAAAGTGATAAAGTAAATAGATTCTCTATAAGTCAAAGAAGTCAAAACAGTCAAACTTGACTTTAACTTTGACTTTCGAAACACGGGGTGTTACAGCCTCCCCTTCTTAAGGGAATTTCGTCCCGAAATTAGGCCGAAGCCGTAACAAACAACTACGGGTACTTAGCCTTCATATCACTTTCGAGTTCCCAAGTGAACTCTGCGCCTCGTTTGCCTTCCCAGCGAACCTTCACAATGAAAATGCGTGAGCGTCTGAGCTGCTTGGTTTGTCGATCCATGATCTCGACAGGCTTTTCCACGAAGTGTAATGTTTCGTTCACTTGTAGATCTTCTAATGGAACATGTAAATCATGCTAAGCTAGGCACTTCCTGAGGTTCGAAACATGGAAAGTCGGGTGAACGTTGCTAAGTTCCTCCGGTAGTTCGAGTCTATAGGCCACCTTGCCGATCCTTTCCAGAATCTTAAAGGGTCCAATGTATCAAGGCGCGAGCTTTCCTTTCTTGCCGAATCGGACCACACCCTTCCAAGGTGAAACCTTTAGGAGTACATAGTCACCAACGTCAAATTCAAGGGGCTTGCGTTGTCTATCGGCGTAACTTTTCTGGCGACTCCGAGCTTTCAACAGATTGTCTCGAATCTGGAGGATTTTGTCAGTCGTTTCTTGCAATAGCTCAGGACCGGTTAATTGCGAGTGCCCGATCTCGTGCCATACAATAGGCGATCGACATCTTCTTCCATATAATGCCTCAAATGGTGCCATTTGAATGCTGGAATGATAACTGTTATTGTACGAGAATTCGACTAAAGGTAAGTATGCGTCCCAATTACCACCGAAATCTATGCACGAACGGAGCATGTCTTCAAGGGTACGTATCGTTCTTTCAGTCTGACCGTCGGTTTGGGGATGAAAAGTGGTACTTAGATTAAGCAATGTACCGAGAGCAGTTTGAAACGTTTCCCACAGACGCGAGGTAAACCGGGCATCACGGTCAGAGATGATGTCCTAAGGTGTCCCATGTCGACAAACGATCTCATCGGTGTAGATTCGGGCTAATCGTTCTACCGTATAGTCTTCTCGTATCGGCAAGAAGTGAGCAGATTTAGTCAAACGGTCAACGACAACCCAGATGTTGTCGTAACTTGATGGCATGCGCAGAAGTTTCATTATAAAATCCATAGCTATGCTTTCCCACTTCCACATAGGGATTGGGGGTTGTTCAAGGAAGCCAGAGGGTCTTTGGTGCTCAGCTTTGACTTTCGAGCAAGTCAGGCACTTTCCAACGTAGAGAGCGATATCTCTCTTCATGCCCGGCCACCAGTACTTGTAGCGAAGGTCCTGGTACATTTTATCGGCACCGGGATGAATAGAATACCGAGATTTGTGGGCTTCGTCCATCAGAATCTGTCGCAAATCGGTCCGTATAGGGATCCAAATTCGGTCCAGATAATGGAATATCTCGTTCGACTTATTCACTAGCTGGGCTCCATCGTAGTAGATTCTTTCCTTCTTCAAGGTGCGTTCGGTATAACAGGCATGTTGGGCTTCGTGGATAAGGGTTTCGAGATCATACTGGGCTTGGACATTACGGGCGCAATGCAAATAGCTCCGTCTGCTGAGTGCGTCGGCAACGACATTTACTTTGCCAGGATGGTAACGAATCTCACAGTCGTAGTCGGTGAGAAGTTCAACCCATCGGCTTTGGCACATATTAAGTTCTTTCTGGCTGAGGATGTGTTGTAGGCTCCTATGATCTGTGAAGATCGTACACTTAGTACCATACAGGTATTGTCACCGTATCTTCAGCGCAAAAACAACTGCACCTAGCTCGAGATCGTGGGTTGTGTAGTTCTTCTCGTGGATCTTAAGCTGACGAGATGCGTAAGCGATAACCTTGTCTCGTTGCATGAGAACACAACCGAGACCGAGGTTCGAGGCGTCACAATAGACAATAAAGTCATCGTTTCCGTCGAGTAGTGTGAGAACGGGAGCATTGCAAAGCATATGCTTGAGGGTTTGAAAGGCAGTCTCTTGTCCAGGTCCCCAGACAAAAGGCTTGTCCTTGTGCGTGAGACAAGTGAGTGGCACGGCGATTTTTGAGAATCCTTCGATAAATCGGCGATAATAGCCCGCCAGCCCGAGAAAAGAACGGACCTCAGTCGGGTTCTTAGGTGTAACCCAACTCTTGACAGCTTCGATCTTCGCGGGGTCGACAAGAATACCTTGACTATTGACAATGTGACCGAGGAATTGAACCTCCTTTAACGAAAATTCGCACTTGGAGAACTTGGCATAGAGTCGATTCCCTTGGAGTAGCTCGAAACCAAACGTAGATGTTGTGCGTGTTCGGTTTTCGACTTGGAATAGATCAGGATATCGTCGATGAACACGATGTTGAAACGGTCGAGAAAAGGTTTACACACGCGATTCATCAGGTCCATGAACACCGTGGGTGCGTTGGTTAAACCAAAAGGCATAACAACGAACTCATAGTGGCCGTATCGAGTGCGAAAAGCGGTTTTGGGTATATCCTCCTCTTGAATGCGTAACTGGTGGTAGCCTGAACGTAGAACGATCTTGGAAAAAACATGTAGCACTGTGTAGTTGGTCAAACAAATCGTTGATGCGAGGCAGGGGATAGCGATTCTTGATTGTCAGCTTATTCAACTCCCTATAGTCGATGCACATCCGGAACGACCCCTCCTTCTTCTTGACGAAAAGGACTGGTGCGCCCCAAGGAGAGGTGCTTGGGCGAATAAAGCCTTTGTCAAGCAATTCCTGGAGCTGACTCAACAATTCGCGCATTTCGGACGGTGCGAGTCGATAGGGAGCTCTGGCAATAGGGTTTGCTCCAGGAACAAGGGCGATACGAAGGTCGATATCACGACTCGGTGGTAAACCAGGAAGGTCATCAGGGAAAACGTTTTGAAATTCATGAACAACAGGGACATCGTTTACTCCCTTAACTTCCTTTTTCTCTGCTACTACGATGTGAGCCAAGAAAGCTTGGTATTCCTTGCGGAGGTACTTGCTAGCCTGGACACACGACATGAGTTGAAGCTTCTTTGATGCGACTTCTCCGTAAACACACAATTGATCACCATTAGCGAGCGAGAATCGAATCATCTTGTCAAAGCAAACAACTTCAGCATGGTTTTCGCGAAGAAAGTCCATGCCTACTATGACGTCAAAACTACCGAGTTGCATCGGGATAAGGTCGATGGGAAAGATGTGATTGTTGAGTTCAAGAGTACAATCATGAAGAACAGAGTTGACGGTGACTGTTCTTCCGGTGGCAACTTCGACATCGAACGTCGAGGGGAGATGGGTGCGCTTACGATTAAGGAGCTTTTCGAACTCAAACGATACAAAACAGTTATCGGCACCAGTATCAAACAAACATGAAGCATAAATACCATTTACGAGGAACGTACCATTGACCACGTTGTTGTCAGCCTGGGTTTGGCGCACGTTGATGTTGAAAGTTCGAGCACGTGCTGCTTGTTGCTGTTACTGTTGCTGACGCTGTTGCTGGAGCTGCTGCTGTTGTGGCTCTTGTTTCACCACTCTATTTGGGCACATGTTTGCGAAGTGGTTGGGATCACCACACGCGAAGCAAACTCTGGCATTGATTGCGGGTGCC
Source organism: Helianthus tuberosus (assembly GCA_030545235.1). Lineage (NCBI taxonomy): Eukaryota > Viridiplantae > Streptophyta > Magnoliopsida > Asterales > Asteraceae > Helianthus > Helianthus tuberosus. The sequence continues at coordinate 36,077,082 of CM060370.1, read as the reverse complement.
TGAGCCGCTTTTTGGCCTTGAGGAGCAGGAAGTAGAGCTTGTTGAGCAGTAGCTGGAGCTTGTCGAGAGCCTGTATGGCAGTTGGTAGTGAAATGGCCGTACATGTTGCAATACACGCAAAATCTGCAGGCGATTCCCACTGGGTGGTGATAGGTGCAAGTCGGGCAGACCGGGTGAGGACCCGTATAAGCACGCTTTGCCGGCGGTGCTTGGGTTACCGGTGCCACGACCTGGCGGTGTTGCATCTGCTGTTGAACTGGTACGGCTTGAAGTGGGGCAGCAGTGGTAGCAGCACAGTTCTTGTTGCTGGAGTTGCTGTTGTTTTTCCTCATGCGACGGAGGGCTTTTAAAGACTGTGGGGTGGTGTGTTGATGCATGGAATGTCTGTTGACTGCGTCTACAAAAAGTATGAAGTCAAGATTAGTCAACAAGGGGTCAAAATATGTATTTTATGAGTAGGTTCGCTTTTATGTCATTGTATATTGTGGTCCACTCATAGGGTAATAGTCTGGTCCGCTTATGTGTCAATAGTCTGGTCCGCTTATGTGTAAATAGTCTGATCCGCTTTTGTGTCAAGTCATATAAGCGAACCAGCATGTCTATATATAGAGGAGTAGTCTGAGCGGTCCAGAACATGTATGTGTATGCTTGGAGCCAAACTCTGTCAAAATTTCATCAAGAAAGCAATAAAAAGATAGGAAATTAATAGGACAAGCTGTTGTAATCTTGCATATTCTGATTCCGCCTTTATATGTGAGAATGAGCTACTCGGACTGACTTTTCGAGGTCAAAGGACGGTCCAACATGGTGGTGGTTTCAGCGGTTGTTGCGGTGGTAGCTTGATGCAGGTTCTTCGAAGCTTTATCCCAAAAACCAGCTTTGACACGCTTGTCGTTGATTTCGGCGGCAAGCAGATAGGTTTCCTCGATTGTTGCTGGCTTTGAAGCATGCACAAAATCTGCAACACAATCCGGCAGAGCTCGGATATACTTCTTGATTGTCATGTCAGTGGTCTTCACTTGATCAGGGCAGATTATGCTAAGCTGCTTGTAGCGAGCAGTCAGAGCAGCATTCTCACCATCCTTCTGCTTAATATGCCAGAATTCGTCCTCCAGCTTTTGACGCTCGTGAGGTGGGTAGAACTCGTCCAACATGACTTCCTTCAACTCATCCCAGGTCAGAACATATGCCGCATCATTCCCACGTTTGTTCTTCTCAGCCATCCACCAGTCTAAAGCCCGGGACTGGAAGACACCAGTCGCGTTAAGAGTGCGGAGATTATCGGGGCAACCGCTCTGTCGTAGGGTGACCTCGATGGAATCAAACCATTGAAACAAAGCCGTATGACCATCTTCGCCAGTAGATTCCTTTGTCCCACAAGCTTTGAACTGCTTGAAACTGAAAGTAGACTTGGGAGTTTCGGTCCTTGACTCTTCAAAAGATTTGCTAGCATTCTCGTTTATCTCGCTGAAGATTTGCGGAACAACTTTTGCTACTTGCTCAGCGACGAGTGCTGCGAGGCGTTTGTCTCTGTGTTCTCGGTGAGCGTGTCGAGAGTAACGGGGTCCGGATGACGACAATGTCTGCAACAGACATCGTCACAGGACTCAACACAATTTCGATTATTCCTAGTATAGTCTAGCGATTCGTCATAAAGCTCAGGAACACAATCATGTATCACATAAACACATAGGCACGTAAGCAAGGAATCATATAAGCACAGAAACACATAAGCACGTAAGGCACATTGGACACATAAGAGCACATAAAAGCAGTCAGAATACAGGATCCTATCATTCACAGTTCGCGCGCGATATAGCTAGTAGCATAGTGAGTAGTATAGTGTAGCGTATAATCCCCAAAAATGACGATTTGTTAGCGTGTTGAGATAGATGTGCAGTGCGAGTCATGTGTGTCGAGCGATAAAAAGAAGTGTTAAACCGAAACCAGTAGTACCTCATTATGCTAACAGATAAGCATATAAGCCACATAAAATTAACAAATATCGGAGTCAACCGTGCGGGCTCAGAATTGGAACACATAAAATCAGCGATTGCGAGCTTTAAATCGAAGATGGATTGTCTTAGGCTAAATAGACATCGACTACCCAAGGGGGTTCAACTATTCACAAGGACCTTTAGTACACCCTTCAACCGTCGGGACTATGCCTTTTGTCTCGATTATGGACAATGGCACGCGTTCTTCCAGTTACAGTGTGACTTCAAGTCGTTGGAGTCCGTCGAGTCCTTGGTGAGATCAAAATAATGTACGGAACAGGTCATCAAGGTTCGGGTCTCACCCCTGTCTTGGTAACCTTGTTCTTGTTTTGTTAAAAGTAGAGAGGAAAATTTGGGTTGAAGTACGGATTTCACTCCTGATTCAACGCAACTTCTCCAGTTTATAGATAAAATGCGGGATGAACAAGTAAATTGGGTCAAGAGTTTGCGGTTTTCACACCTAATCTCAACCTAATCACTTGCTCATTTTCAAAACTTAGAATGCAGTGATAGTGTAGCATCGGTGAGAATGGCGAAGTGTAAGCTCGTGCAATCCCCTACAGGGTATGCACAAGTCGGTCTGTTGGTACTTAGACTATAGACTAGGTTATTCTAAGACATCGACCCGGACTAGGTCGAGTCTTGCCTAATTTCCTATAGTTATGGCTCTGATACCAATCTGTCACATCCCAACCGATGGCGGAAACATCGGGGCGTGGCACTGAGCGAAACAGATTGTCCAGAAGTTTCCATAACAACTATGATTACCAATTATTTAAAGCATCACGTCCTATACCATGACATAAAAAGTAACATAAGTATTACAGACAAAATCTAGTCAAAATGTTCTGTTCCGACAACTCAGATTTTAAATACAGACAACTTATTGTTGACCTAGGTCTTTCCTAGCCTCGATTTCACAGCAAGCAAAGCATTTAAACACCTTAAGCACATGCCACATACGTTAAAGTAAAAGTCAATACACATAGTGTAAAGGTGAGCATACAAGTTTAATAGATATAATAGAGTTCGAAATTGTTTACGCATAACCAGCACGTACACAGAGTGAAATGAGGCATGTTAGTTATCGACATGAACCTATCGATACCAATAATTGCGGGTTGACTGCCCAAGGCAGTTCGCGATACACACTCACCACTGTGAGCCATGTAACTAATTGTCCTTAACAACCCGTGAGTGAACAGGTGCTGAGTCCAAACTAATAGTACTACCGTTGCTAAGTCAGGTAGACAGCATTCCATGTATAAACATAACAAACAAGCATTCATTTAGTCACGTATAACATGCGGTAACGGTTAGCGTTAAAGTATTATGTAGTGTGTTCGATGTGATTTAGAACAAGTAACGTATGTAACACCCAAAAGTGCGTAAAGCAAAAAGGCTTCGAGTATACTCACAGCGATGATGGATTCGGAAATTAGCCTGAACAGTACGATAGTATAAACGATAAGTGGCGCTTAAAACGAAGCAATCCGGTCAGATGGCCGGTCGCTCGGATGACAATCCGCTCGAATGGTCATCCGATCGGACGACCATGCGAGTAGATTGTTACCTTGTTTGGGATGGATGTGTTTGTGTATGATGGTTTGACTTTTGAAGTTTTCGTTGTAGCATTATGAAAACAGAGAAGTATCTCTACCTTTCAGGTCGGTCGATCGACCGGCAGTTCGATCGGATAGCAATCCGATTGGCGAGGCTTCTCAGGTTGAGAACAAGCTCACCGCAGGACGGTCACTCGATCGGATTGTCGGGTGGCAATCTTGCGTATTGAACATGTTGAAAATTGTTTAAGTGTTGAAGTCAGAACATCACATGGTCGAGTGGTAATCCGATCGGGTGGTAATCCGATCGGACAACATTTCGTTCAATGTTCAATCCTCAAAAGTTTGAAAGTAAAAGTTGAGTGTGGGTCCCAAGGTGTAGTCCGATCGGGTGGCAGTCCGGGCTGGTGGCTATCCGATCGGACGGCAGTCCGTCCCGGATGACCTGGTCGTCTTCTTCCTTGGTTGTTTTGATAGTTTGTCGTTTTCTCGAGATGATTTGATAACGTGCTAGACAACAGGAACCTCGTCAAGACTTAGTAACCTGATCGGATAGGAATCACCCTAGCCCGACCAGTTAACTGTTCGAGTCTGTGTTTCATGTTTAACCCGAAATCAGTTATCTCGCGGATAGAATTCAGATCTTGTACCAACATATCAACAAGAAGGAGTAGGAGGTCAGAACAAGCTCCGATTCTATCGGTTTTGAGTGCATTGAGTGTAAAAGAGTTGAAAGAAAGCTAGAAAAAACCATCTTTCAATCCTTTTCACCGTGAATATGTTCAGATCTATGCAAGATCTTTGCTCATTTGTGTGGAAATCATTCAAATCCGAGTTGTTCTTGGTGGATTGAAGCCAAAACATGAAGTTCCTAAGAACACCATGATGACATCATCCTAGAACACCTCAAATCTAGTGATTTCACGGTTAAAAGTTAAGATTCGAAAGATAGAAAGGTGTAGGAGTGCGTATAGATTAGGAGAGTACAAGATTTAGATGGAAAACTTACAAGATTTGAGAGAAATCGGGAGAAAAGTGCTTGGAAAACGGCTGGTTCGAGCAGAGAGATGTCACCATCCATAAATGGTAACAAGTGAGGTATTTATAGGGTTTCCCAAAGTGGAAAGGGCTGTCCGATCGGGTGGCGGCCCGATCGGGTGGCAACTCGATCGGATGGCTATCCGATCGGTTGGCCACTCGACCCTATGGTTTGGCGCAACGAGTTTTGTCGTTTCGATTCGCGTTTTGTGCGTTGCGATGCGATTCGAGTGAGCGATGCGATAGAGTGGCTTATCAAATTATTTTAATCCCAACTACTATATCTAACATACAATCATCCTACATATCTTGCGTTTAGCGTTTGCGATTCGATTGTGATGGCATTGCGATTGCGTTTCGATTGATCACCACATCATACAGAACATAAATAAACATGCACAAGTAACACAAAAAGGGAACACACACACACACATAAAACAATAACCAAAGCGCGTAAGTTCGAGTTGCGAGTGCGATTGCGATAAGCGATAACCATGCGATAAATATACGATAAATAGCGAGTAAACCTCGATTATTAATAAGTATTCCACATAATACAGCTAAAGTGATAAAGTAAATAGATTCTCTATAAGTCAAAGAAGTCAAAACAGTCAAACTTGACTTTGACTTTCGAAACACGGGGTGTTACAAAGACTATAACCTCAGTGGCCACCTGAATCTGGTTATAATATTTGTCTTAGAATGATACATTTATCATTTAAGGCAAACACATCTCCATTATGCACTACGACATTTGTGTCCTCCACTTAGTCGTCTATTTGCAATGTTAGATTGGATTACAAAATCCTTATTGCCAAAAACAAATGCAAGACACCCCCACATTGAAGTGCTATTGGATAACATCTAGATGGGTTAATGAGAACAATTTCTATATACCCTTATAGGGTTGTTTCTTAAATGGATCCTCCCCCACATTTCTTGCCATTTGATCAACATTTCCGTAACACCACTTATGGTGACATTTATACACATATGATTGAACAAGATCAACCTCATTGTATCAGTGAATTCAACTCATATTGCATTAGCGTACATAAGCTTCCAAGCTGACCAAAGCAACACATGCCATTGTCATAAGTTTGTCACCAATTTAGAATGATTCTAATTTAACATCTAGAATAAGCTTAGACAATGAGTTCTCCTCATTAGCTTTTCGAACAAACTCTTAAAAAGTTACATGTCTTTTCCTTATAATGAATGAAAATTCTCCCTCAACTTTGTCTATACACAAATTCTTTTTGTGTTCATACACATTTGAAAGTTTAGAGTTAATTAGTCTTCGTCAAGACCCATAATTAACCAAGTACTAGTCTAAGATGCTTTAGACTACAATACTTTAGCATGTGAACAGAAGATGCATCATTCTGATTCTTCACAGCCCTAAGGATATCATAATATCACTTTGCAACATTCATCCCGTGTTAAGACAAAATAATGAGACTTATTCTTAATCCTAAAACATCAATATTTAGGAAGGTCTCACAAATTATTGATTATAGCACATAGCTAAATTTTATCATTCATTTAAGGAACATAACTTGTTTACCTTTGATCTCCAACACTTTACCATTAACTCATAAGGAGTTAAACATAAGTCTTAATCCAAGTCACTTGGTGAACACATTCATCACCAACAAGATGAATGTTCCTCGTCTACAATCACTATTATGTGTGACATAGAGTCAACTAGATTGACACTCAACAACATGGCATTCATAATTTTGCCATAAGTGATTTGCACACAATTATTGTTATTCATTAGGAGATATGTATATTTAGGATGCTCTCCCAAACGAAGGTAAAATCTCCATATAGTTCTAACATAATCAAGTGGTAGACGCATCTACGTGTAGATCACTTGGAACAAATCTCGCAAGATTTATTATTCACACTTGTGAATTTTTGAATGACTTCTAACGAAGTATGTCGACATGAATCTCGTTTGTGTATTTCATCTTAATACACTCAGTACGTTCTTTCATTATTCTCTCATGATGTGGTTACACATTTGATGTCTCATCTTTGACATTTAGTCAATGCAACAACTCTTAAGTTGTTTATGTCCAAGAATATTCATGTACTATCCGTTTAAAACCATATTCTGTTAAACAATGTATAATTGGCGTTCTAATTATTTTCACAAAAATAATTTATACGTCACAAACATTAGTGATTTATTTCTTTGTAAAAAATTGCATATGTTATCCGAAGATATTGAACACAAAACAATAAAATACATTGGAAATTAGATCGTAAGTGCCGAACACTTTTGAAATTTAAACGGAAGTATAGACGACATGTAGAGATCAAATATCACAGTTCTTTGATCCTCAACACTTTATAATCTGACTGAAAACTTCTCAACGATATCGTCCTATGGCATATCTTGAGGTACTCCCTCAATAAGACTCCATGCACTTGTAAGTACAGGTTTCCCATTTCATCTTGAAACTTTAAACTTGGGCAATTATGCTTAAAACAATACCAAGTTGTTACAAAGACTACATTTAAGTAGTAAACTTGAACAATTAAATTTGTTCACAACAACACCAAATTGTGTTTTCACCAAATAAATGACTAATTAAGTGTCATCAAGAAGCTCTACTCAAGAGTTTCTCTTTTATTCACCACATGCTACTTCTAATAAGAGTAGCGAACCATTTGAATTATCAATGTTATGCAAAACTTTGTTTTAAAAATTATTCAAAACAATTTTGCAATATACAATATTAATAATATCAATTAGGGTGATGAAAATATATATCAAAACCCAAAATATCAAATGGTTTTATATTGTTTAGTCTTACTACACATGTACTAAACATTTTCTAACACACATGTTAGAAAAAAAATGTTATAACAAGCACATTATAGAATCGAACGTTTACATAAAACGTTTTTCAAAGATATAGTTTATAAAATAAACCATTTCTCATCATTTTTAATGCACACATAGGCAATTAAATGTTTACATAAAACATTTCTGTTCATTATGAACAATCTCTAACCTTGTATTCGTGATACACATTTTCTAACACACGTGTTAGAAAATTTAAGTCATTTTATGTATACAAAACATGACCAAATTAAAGAATTAAATGTCATCATTAAAACTCATCAAATGTCATCAATAAAACTCTACTCAAGAGTTTCACCATTTGAAGAGTTAAGAGTCTCAATGATTACAGACTTAAACTCTAATAAAACTCATCAAATGTCATCAATAAAACTCTACTCAAGAGTTTCACCATATGAAGAGTTAAGAGTCTCAATAATTATAGACTTAAACTCTAATAAAACTCATCAAATGTTATCATTAAAACTCTACTCAAGAGTTTCACCATATGAAGAGTTTAATTAGTAATTATACTTTCAATCAAATGGATTTAGAAATCACAAATTAAAGTTGGTGATAAATCCCACACAACTACACCATCATTTTATGGTGATTTAATTCTTGAAGCCAGAATTAAAGCCAATCAAACACCAACTTCAATATATGACCTTTTATTTCTAAATCATACAAAGCATTAAAAATAATGTTAAAACAAATTACTTATATAAAATGTTTACATAAAACATTTCAAAGCATTTGTATTTTAACCATTTTTAACAATCATGTTAAAATGAAAGAAATTCTAACCTGCACGTTAGAAACATTAACATTTCTACAAAATGTTAATTCGACTTGCTAAAAACACATATATGGTTCAAATAAATAAGTCATTTCTAATACACACGTTAGAAACTAAACAGTTAAAAAATTGCTTCCAAACTAACACTTTTCATGAACGTTTCTAACACACATGTTAGAAGACAAATGATTACAAAAATCATTATAAGACTTATCTGTTCATATCAATCCTTTGGTGGATGAAGAATCTACTTTAAATAGAGACTTAGTTAGAGACATAAAACTCTAATCAAGTAACATAAAACTCTTATTTAAAGACATAAAAAACTCTTAAGACAATTTAACGTTTACAAAAAACGTATGGTTTACACCAATAATTCCTGTCTAACACACATGTTAGAGAATTTAACGTATACAAAAAACGTATGGTTTACACTAATAAACCCGATCTAACACAAAAGTTAGAAAAATTACCGATTCCTAAAATCGTTTCAAAACGAAACGTTTGAACCAAAACTATTCGTTTTGTACCACGGTATAGGATTTAAGATTGTATCTCAATCTCAAGAAATCCAAACACAACAAGTTGTACTACATACATATTTCCCCAAAAAAAAATTTATAAGATCATAATCTCTAAAAATATTTTTTCTTTATCATAAATCTTTTCGTGAACCCAAAATCCTTATAAATAAGGTTTTAAGATTGTAGCAACAATCTCACGAAATCTGTTTTAAGCTTGTAGGATATGGGTCACAATTTTATTAATAAAACTAATAAAAACATAAAGATACTCTCTTTAAAAATTTGGGAAATTGTAGTACATGAATCGTGTACAAATTCAAACGAAAATAAATAAGAACTACAACATATTTAATAAAACAATCAATTCAAACCAATATCTTCAAAAGATAAAGCCTTCAACTTGATCTTTAATCGCATCTACTTGTATGGTTCGTTGTGTTTTCAGTCCGTTGTGTAGGCTTCAACGAGGTCTTGAACCACGTCTTCTTGTACAATAATTTCCTACAAAAAGAACAAACAAATGTTGACGGTTGTAGCTGAGGCACGTGTTCAACACGCTTCCCTTAAAACAGATTTCGCGCCTCTACTAAAGATGACGCGTCTATCTCCCATGGTACAACAGTCGAAGCAGTTTGTACTGCCGGAGAAGGCCACGCGCCCGAGGTTACACCGGATAAAAACATAGTGTTAGACCTTTTGGAAATTAAGAATAGAAATTGTAGTTGAATCATGTAGAGAAACTTATCTCTATATGTTCCCAACATATGGGTCATCAAGTACTTCTTCTTCAAGGACTCTTCTTGCATAACTTTATGTCACCTTCTTGTATTTTTACTCTTGTAGTTTTATATATGAAAACACATCAAGTTAGGCACATAGCCTACTTTTAATATAAAAGACATGAGGTAGAGAAAAGTCTCACTTAATTAGAGATTTATTAAAGACATAAATTCTAATAAAAAACTAATAAATTGACATAAAAACTCTACTTAAGAGTTTATGTTTCATATGAAGAGTCTAGTACTTAATTAGAGATTTATTAGAGACATAAACTCTAATAAAAACTAATAAATTGACATAAAAACTCTAGTTAAGAGTTTATGTTTCATATGAGTAGTCTAGTAAATAATTATAATTTCAATAAATTATAATCTCATTAAATTAATATCCATTCATAATATCTAAATTTCCAACACTAACTTTTATGAACTAAACAATCATTAGAAGTAATTTCATTTTATATTTGGATTGAATAATTATGATGTCACCTCCCATGACGTGAGAGAGAAATTTAAACGTTTTGCAACCATGTGAATTGCACATGATAGTTGACTTTCCCTCCTTAATTCAAGGGGAAGTATAAACTTTCATTGTTCATATGTGATTGTCATACTAGAACCGCTACTTCAATAAGGAGCTGAACCATATTATAGGTTCAATAACTTCTCTCTCTCTCTTTCTACTGACCGCCGGTTGGCTCGACGGAAAGTCTAATCGGCTTTAGTGTGTGTGGTCGCCGTCCGGCTTGACCCCTATCCCTAACACCCCTTAGATATTTCCCATTCGCCGTCCGGGCTCATTTTTTGTCTTTCGTGTCCTTTCATTCTGGTCGCTTTGTATTCCTCTCTCGTCGGAACTTCTTCCTCGATTGCTTAGTAGGTCTGACCTCGGTCGCGACTATTTTATATAGTTTAGCTAGACTGTATCAAATCCTATTAACCTTTCATTGGGTCGTTTCCGGGCGAGATTGAGGCGGTCTGTGTCCTATGGAGTTTGATCCGGGTTGGGGCGGTGAAGATGCTGGAGGGGACGGTCCTTGGATTGACGTAAATTACAATAAACATAAGAAAATTCATGGAAATGGAGTGGAGCTGACTTTCATTGTGCAAAACTTACCGGAGAGAACTACGAGAACTATTTTGAGGAAGGCTTTCCAACCTTTCGGTTTCGTTTCAGATGCATACGTAGCCCGTAAAAGAGACAAAAGAGGTAATTGTTTCTGTTAGGCCCTGAAGTGTGAGACTGACGCATCAAATTAACACAACGGGTTATGGTTATGAACTGGGCCGTACAGGGTTAGTTTATATTAGGTTTTGGACCTTTAGAGGTCACTTGGGCCAAGCTTTAGGCCATGTGGGCCAAGCAGGCCCAAGGGGAGCCCATGTAGGGAAGTGGGCTTGAGTTAATATAAAAACAAGTTTCTAACTTGTTTTTAGGTTTGAACCTTTGGATCATCATTGTTACATTTTCTCTAGAGAGAGAGGCGATTTAGTGTAGGAACTTGTACCAGACGGTTTTGCTAGTTGATAGTAATTGAATCGTGTGCAAGTTTCAAAGTGATTCGGTATTGTGTTCTTCGTATTCGATTCGTATTTTCATATTTTTCGGTTTTTCTTGAATCTCACCAAGTTTGGATTCCGCACAAACTTGGTGATTGTTTGATATCATTGAAAGATCCGTTTCACGGGACTTACAAGTGGTATCAGAGCCTTTAGAACCTATTTCTAGGCTCGGTTTGATATCAAATATTCAAGATTTTCGTTATTTTTGGTTCGGTGTTCTTCGTGTTCTTAGCGTTCTTCATCGTGTTCATCGGGTTATTATTGAAAAATTGCCATAATTTGCTCCTTGATCCGTTTCAAAATTGTGTTAAAGGAATTTTTTTATTTTTGAAAATTCTTGATTTTTCCAAAATTACCGAAATCACAAAATTCTCGGGATATCTTTCTTGTTTGTTTTTTAAAACAAATATTTGGTTTGAATTTTAAACTGATTCCAAGAGTGCAAAGGATTTTTTAAACGGTTCCGAGTCCTAACTTTTCAAGTCGCAACCTCCATTCCAAATTTCAAATCCACTTGCAACCTTACTTGGTCTCCAGTCAACAGAATTCTCCACATTTTCAGATCCGTGTCGCAACCACATCCCGACTCGCAACCACACCATCTGATCATCTCCTCCGACTCGCAACCAGGTTTCGACAAATCCTGTTTTGAGTCGCAATCACCTCCTCCCAGTCGCAATCTCCTCCCAGTCGCAATCTCGGTTCCGAGTCGCAACCGAGATCTCGACTCTTCACGGCCTGTCGCAACCATCATCTTCTCCGTATCATTCATCATTCAGTTACCGTCCATCATCGTCCGACCAACCTGTTACTGCCATCTTCACGATCACCACTCGCAACCTTCACCATTGTTCCGAGTTCTCCGAGTTCTCCGGAGTCGCAACCATTCCACTCGCAACCATACCACCCGCAACCAAAGCTGTTACGACTCGCAACCTTGGTTTCGACTCGCAACCATCTCAGTTGCGGTTCATCACGTTCTGGTTTCGACTCGCAACCGAGATCTCGAGTCATCTCATTTTGTTTTCGAGTCGCAATCATCAAAGGTCTCGAGTCATTGATCTTCTGAGTCACAACAATCTTTCACGGAACCTGCAACTCTGTCTCCGATCATCGCCGGTCATCTTCTCCGGCAACAACTCCGACAACCTGCAACTCTCCGTCGGGTCATATCATCTTCATCACACCTGCAACCCTCACAGTCCTCCGTCTTCATCGTACAACTACCGTCATCACCGTGCCATCTCCGCTAACCACCTTTGACATTACCCACCTGCAACGAACAAGACAAGTACCACCATCTTCTCCGTCGATCTCCGACCACCACCTGCGTCTTCATCATCTTCGTTCACCTCTGGTTCGTTGTCACTAATCCACACATCACCGTCATCATCCTTCTCCGGTGAACTCACCTGCATCGTGTTCTTTAAGTGGCGGCTGATATCTGTTATTAGGGTTTCGATTTGGTTTGTTTTAACGAAGAAGAAGAAGAGTCAGTTGTGATTTTAAGGTTTTTATTAATTTTAATAATAATAATAATTTATAATAATAATAATTATATTAAAAATCATTTGGTAATCATTACCTAATAATTGGTTTTTATAATAATATTAATATTAATAAGTAATAACTATTATAATATTGATTAGATCTTTCTAATTTAAAAAAAAAGGGGGTTTATTAATTAAAAAAAAATATATATATAAATAAAAAAAAAAATTGGTTTGTGTTTGTGATAACGGTTTTGAAAGGTATTTGAGGTGTGGTTTCGAAAGCGGGTTCGTTCTTTCGCCTGCTAAGTGTTTGAGTTGGCGAGTACACGGATTCTCGCTCTAAGCTTGTGTTGAGGAAATTGTTAAAAACGCACATTTTTGGGATCACTTCTTAAAAATGTCTTCTAAGAGAGAGGTGCTTGAGCAGGAATTCCAAGGTTTTAGATACTTTTCTGGTGAATCTATAGAAGCATTTATTGACCGGTTTGCTGAACTGCTCTCTAAAATGGAGAAGGCAGAGATGGTGGTGTCTACTCACATGAGCAATAGAAAGCTTCTAAATGCTATAAAAGAGATTCCAGATCAGGCAAACTGTAGTTGGTTTACCAATGTTAATCAGATAATAGTGACAACCGATTGTTACAGAATGAAGCCGGATGAGCTGATCTCAATCATCAAATCATATGACAATGCTGGCAAACAGTCTACTCAAGGCAACACATCTGCTGCAGTTTGCTCATCCACACAAAATTCAGCATTTATGTTTAACAAACCCCTGGCTCAAGAAATTACTCGTGATCGTGAAGAGATACTTTCTGTCTTTTGCACTCCTGAGTGTAGAGAAAGAAATGAGGCATATCGGTTACACAACGCTGAGTTGATTCAAGAATACAACGACATAAAAAATAAAAATTTTACTTTATCAAAGAATGAAAAGCTTTATAAAGATAAAATTGAAGCTCAGCGAAAAGACATCATCAAACTTAAGGATGATGTAAGTGTAAAAACAGCCCATTTCTTGGAGGCACAGGAGAAGGTATGCATTTTGATCAAAGAACTGGAAGATATCAGAGAAAGATATCAAATTAACGAACTTAACATTAAAAAGTATGATTCTTCCAGCAAATTGGTCAAAAACTTGTGTGATCAACAGCTCGCATACAAGGAAAATAAAGGGCGTGGTTTGGGTTTCAATCAGGCTCCTCCTCCTTATAATGACAATTATACTTATTTACCTATGACTGAGGAGGAGATGATGAATGAGAGTAGAATGACTTATGGTCCCAAAAACAATAAGTCATCATTAAATGACAAACCCAATGGGAAAAAGAAGTCTGCTCAAATAAATTTTGTTTCTAAAGGCTCTATTGATCCTAACATTTCGTCTTCATGTGCAGATAAAGTATCTGAAGTAAAATGTGAAGATGTTCTTGGGAGTGAACCAGTTGTTCATACTAATATTTCTGAAAATTATTTTGAACAAACTGAATCTGATATTGCTTTTGGTCGGTCTTTGTTTGCATCTTTCTCTGCTTATGTTTCGTCTTGTGTGCCTGATGTTTTGGGCAAAACTGATAATGTTTGTGGTGAAACTTTGAACAATAAGTCTGATGATGAATCTTCATCAGTTAATGATTGTGATTGTGATGTTTCTAACTCTTCAGTTGATGATTGTGTTACAGGTGAGGTCCCTCAGGATACATTCAGTGAAACCACTGAAACTTCTTCTCAAGAAAATCAAGAATGTCCTGATTCATCCTCTGAATCGGTCTCAGTGGACGTCCCTAATGTTGAATCTAGTGGGACCCCATTGGAAACTGTGGATGAAAGCAAACCTCAAGTAGAGTCACATGATACTTGTGTTGACGAAACATGTGTTGATGAAACTTCATCTTCTTCATCTTCTGAAGTTAAAACTGAACCCGATTTTGTAAAAGAAGAAAAAGGAGTTGAAATAAATGAACAGTCGCCGACAAATGTTTCTGAAATTAAAGTTAAAACAGAAACTAAAGCGTCTGTTCAAAATGATCATGATAAAATTGTAAAATACGAAAAACATCATCCGTCTGAATCTCATGCTTGTGCTAGTTCTGATCAACAGGTACATAAGAACTCAGAAAAGGCACATGGAACACATGCAAAGCAATCAAAGCAAGCTTGTTCACCTAAATCAATCAGATTAGCTACTTCTGCTAGCTCTTCGAATCTTCATACATTAAAGCGACAAACATGTTTCAACTGTGGAATTCCTGGACACATTGCTAGAAATTGTGTTTGTCATCAAAAGGTGCAACAAAATGCTAATATTCACTCTTGTGCTGATGTTTGTGAGCCGGTTCACAACAAAAGGAATGAGACAAAACGAGCAGATCAAAATCAAGGATATAAGAAGTCTGCTCATCAAGGACAATCACAATCTCGTAAGGCTCGTGACAAGGTGAAGAAAAGCTCCAATCAGGGAGAAAAGACGAAGAATGGTGCTCAGAGCAACAAGACTTCTACAAACAACAAATACAAGCACCCCAATTCGTCTTCGTCTAAGAGAAATGTGCAGGCGCATCCAGCGCAAAAAGGACCGGTTTGTCCTTCAGGACCTGCTAGAGCGAATCAAGCTGCTCAAAACGTTTTTCCGATGAAAGGACAAACTTGCTACAACTGTGGCATTGCGGGTCATATTGCTAGGAACTGCACACGTCGTCCCTATGTACCCTATTATATGCAAAATCAGAGGGTTACACCAAAGGGTAACTACCATTCCAAGCCAATGAAGGTTTCATCACCTAAGGCAATGAAGAATGTGAATTCCAAGGTTAAACCTTCTGATGGGGATTGGAATGCTGCTAAAAACAAACGCAAGGCTGTTCAGGAACAAAAATGTTTTTCTAAAACTAACAAACCTGAAACAACTAAAGTTGCTCAACCGAAGGCAACAAACGCGTTTGCTAGACCGAAACAGATTTGGAAACCCAAATCCAAAGCAGCAACATCTCCAATCCTTGAGACGAAAGGGGACCTATGTTTAAAAGAAGTGTCTTATTTTGATGCTTCAGGAAATCCCAGGACCACGATGGCCTGGGTACCCATGTCTTACTAATCTCCTTACCTTTCAGGAACAACCAAGGAGGAGCTGTTGACAATCTCTGGAATGTTGATAGCGGTTGTTCCAGAGATAAAAACGGGTAACATTTCACTGTTGCAAAAAGTTCAAATTTTTTTTTACAGATGATATGTTTCCTTTGGAGGAGATTAAAGAAGAAAGAAATGATCAGCAAAAGGTACCGTTTAAATTCAGTACTTTGATTTGAATTTGATTAGTCTTTAATCTAATGACGGAACGGTTGAGCAAAAATATTTTTCTCTTTTTCTTACTTTATAACTTTGTACATAATGTGTCATTTCTCTAGTAAATGGTAAATTTGCGCAAAAATACAAGATTTATGCACAAATTTAGGGGGGGGAGAGGAACATATAGATAGATATAGAGTTTAGGAGGAGAAAAATCAGAAAATACAAAAAGAGTTTGCTGTAAATATGTATTGTTTTAGGGGGAGAAAATGAGAAAAATACAAAAACATTAGAAAATGAAAAAGCTAAAAAGAAAGATTTCATGTTATGGGAAGTGAAATAAATGTTCGTGTTAAAGGGTTTGACTAACACATGTAAGGTGCCATAGCTGAAAAGACTAGGATCTACTGCGATATGTCGATAGGCTTGACGCTCAACATGATAAAAGATACTAAGTGATATAAACATAACGAACTATGTACCATGTGGGTAACATACCAATGGCGTATGATTTTATGGTCTTAAATCTTGCGTTGATAGATAGCCAACATCTGAGGTTTCGGGTCTTTATATTGTTGAATCATCCGGGGATATCTTGGCTGTTCTTCTGTTAAGAACTAAAATTGTACATGACCCCAGGAAAGAAAGTCACTTGGAATTAGCTCATTTCTATTTGAATGTCTGTATGTTGTCCCGATACACACAATTTTGATCTGATTCTGAAATCTTCTCTGAAAAAGTCGTGTACCTCCTCTGCTGCATCCAGATATATGCTGACCTGGAGGTGCTAGGCAACGACAGCTTCTGCTGCATCCAGATATATGCTGACCTAGCTGTACGTTGTCGCTCTGTAGATCATTAATACACCCGAAAGAGGCCCTCAAGTGCCCAAAAGAAACCCATGAAACCTATATCAAATTGAGAAAAACTCATTTGATCTGTATATTATACCATCTCTACTTAAGATCTATTCTGTTCTCTTCTCAATCTATTCCCAGTTAAGATTTCAGAAATCTGGATTGGACTTGTGAAATATGTGGTAGGGAAGATACTTGCATGATAGAGTGTGCTGTTTATATTTCCAGGATTTGATTAATATTTATTTGGGTGTTCATTGTTAAGAAATCAAAACATGATAAAACAGATTATATGCAGACCTAGACACAGTCAGGATATCTTAAAGGATGACATCAGTATACTCACCTGCTACGATGAATCGTTGTGCTTACCTTGATCGCGGGGGTATGCCTTGGAATGGGACACACGGGTATGATAGTATAATATTACCTAAAGCATATCATGATGTTGAAAAATTGAAAGTTGAGCGTTAAAGTTTAAGTGGACAAACATATTGGCAATCGCATAGACCAGTTTGATTAGGCTCGTACTGAAAAGTGTTCCTTAGTCTGCCTGAGAACGAATTTTGATCCCATTGCAATTGTAATTGTATATTATGGTAGTTGTTTATATTTTGAGTTTTTATTTGTTTTTGGTTCTTGAAAAATTAAAAAAAATACAAAAAATAGTGTCTTGTTTTTCTATAAAATAAAAAAAAAACAAAAATAGAGTGCTTATTTGTTTTTCTTAAAATTAAAAAATTATAACCGTTCTTGAAGATTTGACTGATCATCAAAAGTTAAAAGAATTTAAATTGTGAAATTTCATGTATCTAATGTTCATGTGGTACTCTCCCTGTTG
Source organism: Helianthus tuberosus (assembly GCA_030545235.1). Taxonomy (NCBI): domain Eukaryota; kingdom Viridiplantae; phylum Streptophyta; class Magnoliopsida; order Asterales; family Asteraceae; genus Helianthus; species Helianthus tuberosus. The sequence goes on along the minus strand of CM060370.1, from coordinate 36,059,487 downwards.
CATAAGAAATGTTTGCTTATGAGTTTGTGAGCATGTGCAGAACTTGATTTCAATCAAGAACAGGGGTTGGTGAAGACTGAGATGCTGTTAGTTGCTGAAGAAGCCTGAAGCAGCACAACAACAAGATGTACCTGAGTCAGAAGAACCGGATACGAAACGACGTCTGACAATGAAAGTGCATTTGAAGAAGTACCATGAACCTGCTTAAAAAAAAAAAAACTGAAGAAGAAAAGAGCTGTTGAGAATCCTCCTCTCACATTCTTTTTGACAAAGATTTTCAAGCAAATGCTGATCGAGATCTTGATATGAAGCTAACCACAAGAGCTGAAGAAAGAGACCCAGTGCTGAGAGTTCAGAAGTCAAGAACTTCCACAACATCTGCAGCATAGCGACAACCATAGACTTCGTTGAAGACGTTGCTGATTTTATGTTATGAAGACAATTTGATGGCATCAGTCTAGGGGGAGATTGTTAGGCCCTGAAGTGTGAGACTGACGCATCAAATTAACACAACGGGTTATGGTTATGAACTGGGCCGTACAGGGTTAGTTTATATTAGGTTTTGGACCTTTAGAGGTCACTTGGGCCAAGCTTTAGGCCATGTGGGCCAAGCAGGCCCAAGGGGAGCCCATGTAGGGAAGTGGGCTTGAGTTAATATAAAAACAAGTTTCTAACTTGTTTTTAGGTTTGAACCTTTGGATCATCATTGTTACATTTTCTCTAGAGAGAGAGGCGATTTAGTGTAGGAACTTGTACCAGACGGTTTTGCTAGTTGATAGTAATTGAATCGTGTGCAAGTTTCAAAGTGATTCGGTATTGTGTTCTTCGTATTCGATTCGTATTTTCATATTTTTCGGTTTTTCTTGAATCTCACCAAGTTTGGATTCCGCACAAACTTGGTGATTGTTTGATATCATTGAAAGATCCGTTTCACGGGACTTACAGTTTCGGATTCATTCGATATAGGGGGTTGAGAATGTGTACGCTACTTTGGTGGAAATGAATACGGTGAAGATCCTAGAAGCTAAGGTATCGGTCTCGCTAGCTAAGTATGATAAGAACCATAAAAAGTTTATCTATACATCGAAGGTTGTTAGGGATAAGGTTTGGAGGCCAAAGGATTCGTCAGGAATAGATCCACCTCATAATAATACCTCAGGTTTCCAGGGGTCTACGGTAAGGGACAGTAAATCGTTTGCTAGCTTATTCCACAGGGGATGTCCGGAAGGTAATTCAGGGTCTTTCCCTAGTTCTAAAACTATCTCTATAGTCTTTAACGGGTCTAAATACCCTCTGCATTGTATGGGTCGTGCCATCCATGGTATGGCTCATGATTTAGAGTCTTTGAACAATCTGAATACGGTTCTTACCAAGGAGGGGCTGAGTAATTTTGGTGTGTCTTACATCGGCGGTCTTAGCGTTCTATTGACTCTTGGGACCCCTGCTATGGTTAAAGACGTAATGACAAACCATTCGACAAACTTGTCTAAGGTTTTTAGTAGTTTTCATGTTTGGAAGGGGGAAGATCTACCATTGGACCGCGTTGTGTACCTCCGCATATCTGGGGTCCCGGTACATCTCCGTGATAGCTCGGTGTATGATGAAATTGGTGGCCTCTTCGGTAGAGTTATGCAGGAATCATCCTTTTCATGGACGGAATCTGATAATTCGGAATGTTCGGTCCTGGTCCTTGTTCCACTTGGGAAAAGGATTGAGGAATCGGTAGTTATTTCTTGGAAAGATAGGAGATTCGTGGTTCGGGTTGCCGAGGATATTGATGCATGGAAACCCGATCTGGATAATGAGAACTCAGTGGCTAATATGGTTAATAAACCAGTGGACGAACCAGACGGTTATTCAGAAGACAACAACGGTGGGGATCAAAATATGGTGGATGATGTGGAAGACGGTGAAATCCGGTCGCCGAAGTTTGATGAACCGTCACCGGTGAAAGTAGATAGAACGCCTACCGTCGTTCCATCTGGTTCTCCTATCGTCTCGGATCTTGAAAGGCCGTTGGAGCATGAAAAGTCGGATGATGTTTTGGGGCTGCATGAGAATATTGGGAACATGCATGGGGATGATTCTATTCCTAGGGAATCAAAGAATGATTATGTGGGGCCTGATGGATTGGCGGCGGACAAGGATAGAGGTTTCAATAGGAGGGAGGAAAGAGAAAGTAATAAAGTGGATCAATTATACCAGAATGGGCCTACCCCTTTGATTGGGCTTGGCAAGAGAAACAGGAATCTTCACAGCCCACCATCAGATGGTTCAATGCAGGGCCCACCTAACAAGGGATTTTGTCATGACCCACTTGGAGATCCGCTTTTTGATCTTAATAGACCTTCGGCTTCTGCAGAATCACGAAGCCAAGAACCCCCTTGTGAAGACCGCCATGATCAATCGGTTCCGTTCATTCCCACTCTTCAGCCGGATCCGGGAGTTTCAGTTCCGATTAATCCTACAGGTACTCCGATTGCCGATCTTGTATCTGAGGAAGTTTTGGCTTCCATTTCGATTGGTTCTGTGGTGGGCATAAATTTGCAAGGATTCAAGGATGCTACCCGATCTCTGATTCTTGGTGAAGGAGTTAACACAGGTAATCAATGAATTTTCTATCCGTTAATTTGAGGGGGATCCGGGATTCATGAAAAGTTGATTGGGTAAGGGGAATAAAATCCACTTACGGTGTCCATTTTCTGGCTATTCAAGAAACTAAAATTAGGGCAGCGTCTAATTTTATGTTTAACGGGTTTTGGGGTCGCTCGGCATACAATTTAGAAGTTGTCGATGCAGAGGGTAGGTCCGAGGGGCTTGCTTGCCTCTGGAATCCGGCTGTTTTCAATTGTGTCAGTGTGATAAAAGATAGTTTCTTCTTGGTTCTATCGGGATTTGTGTATCCGTCTGGTACTCGGATTAATTTGGTCAACGTGTACGCTTCTATAATGCTTTAGTGGGAAGGCAGATTTGGAATAAATTGGTGGGTATAAAAAAACTCAATTCAAGGTCTGTGGGTTTTGATGGGGGATTTTAACGAAGTCAGGTATGAATCGGAGAGACTAAATTCTGAATTCAATGCCTCCAATGCGGAATATTTCAACCAATTTATTTTATCCGCGGGTCTTTGTGAATATCATATGGGAGGTGGGAATTTCACTTATATTTCAGACCGGGGTGACAAATTGAGCAAACTGGATAGATTCCTTGTGTGCTTGGGTTTTATGGAGAAATGGCCAACGGCGTCAGTAACAGCGCTTAACAGAGATGCATCAGATGATCGGCCAATCCTGTTATCCACGACCCCTACGGACTATGGTCATATCCCCTTTCGATGTTTTAATTCCTGAATGGAGTTACCTAGTTTTTCCAGCCTAGTGCATCAGGTATGTCAAAGTTTTGTTTTCAATGGTCCTGCAGATATGGCTCTCTCGGTCAAGTTGAGATGGTTAAAAAATAATATTAAAGCTTGGCTTAAAGTCGAAAAAGAAAGATCTCGTGGTGAATATCTTGTTAAGAAGAATCGGATTGGCCATTTGGAATCGTTGGCAGAGACGAGGCCGTTGGAGTTTGGAGAGTTGAATGAAAGGGCGGAGTGTATTAGTTTTATTATGGATTCGGATCGCAGGAAACAATTGGATGCCAAGCAAAAGTCCCGATCTAGGTGGGCCCTCGAAGGAGATGAAAATTCTGCTTTATATCATAATGTCATTAATGCCAATATAAGTAATAACAGTATTATTGGCTTAATGGTTAATGGTGTATGGTGCTCGGATCCGGTGGCCTTTAAAGAATCTTTCTTTGAATTCTTTGCTAATCAATTTGTGGAACCGATGGATGCTCGACCTACCATTACGTGTCAGAATTTGGTTTCCCTGTCTTTGGCTTGTTGAACCTTTTTCTCTTACAGAAATTAAGGAAGCTATTTGGGGTTGCGTCGGTGATCGGGCCCCAGGCCTGGATGGTTTTAATTTCAAATTTATTAAAAAACATTGGGATCTCTTTCAAGGCGATTTCTATAAGGTCTTTCAGGAATTCTACACGAATGGTTCTATTAGTCGGTGCTGTTCTTCTTCGTTTATTGCCTTAATTCCTAAAATAAAAGACCCAATTTCTCCTTCCAACTTCCGCCCTATTAGTTTAATTGGTTAATAAAGCAATTTCTAAAGTCCTGGTGAACCGGCTTAAAAAAGTGGTTGGAAAGCTCGTGTCGGAGGAACAATCTGCTTTCTTGGCAGGGAGAAACATTTCGGATGGCCCACTAATTCAAAATGAAGCTATTGCTTGGTTGAAGAAGGCCAAAAAATCAGGAATGATCTTTAAGGTTGACATTAATAAAGCGTATGATTCGCTTAATTGGAAGTATCTAGATTCGGTAATGGCTCAAATGAACTTTCTGAAACGTTGGAGGGATTGGATTATGGCAACTCTTGTTTCATCTAGGGCGTCAGTGTTAGTGAATGGTTCTCCTACAATGGAATTCGAGTGTTCACGTGGGCTACGGCAAGGAGATCCCTTATCTCCTTTCTTGTTTGTCATCGCCATAGAGGCTCTTTCGGGTATTATGAAAACGGCTGTCTCGGAAGGTATTTTCAAGGGTTTAAGATTTACATCCAATGGTCTGGTGCTTTCCACCTTATGTATGCGGATGACGTTGTTTTTCTTGGGGAATGGTTGGGTGATAATGCACTTAATTTGCGAAGAATTTTGAGGTGCTTTTATTTGGTTTCTGGCTTGAAAGTGAATCTTGCTAAATGTTCCGTTCATGGGGTTGGGGTGGATGATGAAGGGGTTCATCAAATGGCGAATATGTTGGGTTGTAAAAATGGCTTTTTCCCCTTTAAACATTTGGGCTTGATTTTAGGTGCAAATATGAACCTAATCCGCAATTGGAAGCCGGTTATAGATGTTTTTAAAAATCGGTTACCGATTTGGAAAGCAAAGAATCTTTCCTATGGGGGTAGAATTACCCTATTAAAATCGGTTTTGAATTCGTTGCCAACTTATTTCTTTTCGCTATATAAAGCTCCTTCAAAAGTCTTAGAGATATTGGAGAGGTTGAGGAGGGTTTTCTTTTGGGGTGGCACGGCTGAAGACTCTCATATGAGTTGGATGGCTTGGGAGAAGGTAATTGCTCCAATGGAGTATGGCGGCTTGGGTTTTGGATCTCTACGGGAGGCAAACTTAGCTATGCTATCAAAATGGTGGTGGAGATTTACGACGGAAAAGGATAGTTTATGGAGAAGAGTCGTTTGGGCGTTTCATCATAACAATAGGTCTTGGGCTCCTATTCCGGCTAAGGTGTCAATGGCTGGTCCGTGGAAACAGATCGTCGGAATTCGCAAACAGCTAAATCAGGTTGGTATCAATCTTCCGGTTTCGATTTGGTGTAGAGTGAGGAGTGGGTCGAAAACAGCCTTCTGGCTTGATTTATGGATCAGAGATCAGCCTTTATATGTCGATTTTCCACTGTTATTCGCTCTTGAAACTAATAAGTCCTGTCTTGTGTCCGATCGGGTCTCGTGGGGTATTAATAGGCTAAATGTATCCTAGAGCTGGAACCGAATTGGTTTGTCGGTAAGTGAACAACAGGAACTACTTAATCTGCTGCTTATTCTTTGTGAGTTTAATGGCGGCAATGGACCAGACTCATGGGTGTGGAAGTATGACAAATCAGAGTTTTTCTCAGTAGCCAGCATCAAAAGGATTGCAGCTGCTGAGTCAAGACCGGTCCCGGAATATGTGTTTTACTGGAACAAGTTCGTTCCAAAGAAGGTGGGGATCGTTCCCTGGCGAGCTTTATCGGAGAGGTTACCTACTCGAGCAGCTTTGGCAGCAAGGAACATCCAAATAGCGGACACCCGGTGCTTGTTTTGTGGCGAATATGAAGAAACCTATGATCATCTATTTGTGGCCTGCCATTTCACTCAGTCAATTTGGCTTATAGTGGCACAATGGTGTAGATCTCCCCCTATTATTGCTTTCAGCTTAAGAGATCTATTAGATGCCCATGAATCTGTGAATGGATCTAAAAAGAAGAAAAAGGTGTTTAATGCTATTGTTCAGGTTGTCATTTGGAGTGTATGGAGGATGCGAAATGAAGTCCTTTTCGGTCAGGCGACTCCGTGTATTACTAAAGTTGTTGAAGAAATTAAATCGATGGCTTATCACTGGATCAAAAATCGTTCGGGATCGTCTCATTGGTCGTGGAATGAATGGCGGAGTTTTAATTTAAGCATGTAACGTATTTTGTGGAGTTACTGTCTTTGGTTTGTATTCGTTTGGGGTGTCATGGTTTGTAAATTTGGTGTCTAGCACCTTTCTAGTTGATTAATAATAATTTTGTTGGCCGTTCAAAAAAAAACTTTCATTGTTCGATGAAAACACGTTAAGTGAATAATGATCGACTAATAATATATTTCATCAACATGCCAAGACAACAAATTAATGTACTTTCAAGTTATTAATCAATGACTGAACAACCCTACACACATATATATATAAGGAACTTATTATTTTTCTAAACTATTAAACTTATCTTTTTTTAAATATTATATAACCTGGATGTTTTTACAATTTAAGCTGTAAAAATTATAAAAAAAAAATACAAATCTAGAACTTAAATTTTGAAAAAAATAAAAATAGCTTACCTTATGCTACGTGAGCGCAAAGCTTGCGGATCTTGCACCCAGGTAGATCTAGGTTAAAAAAAAACAAAAGCAAAGGGTCATTTTACACTTTCTTTCTTTTGTCAACAAGGTTGTTTTTGTAATGTTTCTTGGAAGAGATGCAAAGAACCCCTTCCATTTGGTATATAATTCTTTCTTTTGTCAACAAGGTTGTTTTTGTAATGTTTCTTGGAAGAGATGCAAAGAACCCCTTCCATTTGTTATATAAATAGAGGAGTTGAGTAGATCATAAAATGTATCCAAACCCCTCTTAATTAACTGTCCATTTCTCACCCAGCCTCTCTCTCTCACTCACCCACTCATATACCTCAAATATGAGTGCTTCAAACGTTATTCTGTATGATAGTAATGTATCCAACTTTGTTTCGGTGAAACTTTCAGGCAACAAGAACTACCCTGTTTGGCGATCACAAATGCTTTGCTTGTTGGACAGTAACAATATGGGTGGCATCGTGGAACCCGCATTTGTGCTCCCAAGATTTTCGGACACAGAGACACAAAGACAATACGACAGTCTTGCCAAAGGGTGGATCTTGGGTTCTGTTAGTGAAGATATACTTGTAGATTCAGCTAAAGCTGTATGGGAAAAACTAAAATCCAACTATGATCCTGTTACACGTTCGCAAAAAGGTACGTCTTCTTCTGTATAATATGACTAACCACAACCAGATGATATCTTGATTTCTTTAATTACAAAATAACTATGATCTTTTAGTAGTATTAGTTTTTCTAAAAATTACTAATTTAGTGTTTCATATATTATTTACCCGGAGAAGAAATCTTAACTATTCATTTTTCAAATCAATGGTTAAGATGAAAGTGTAGGAGAAATGAGGAGTGCAAGGGTATCTTAGGAAAATCTTATTTATATGGACTTTCTCTCTCCACATGCAAGGCACATGCATATTTCACCCTTATTTTTTAAATGTTCATAACTTTTTTATACGACATTATTTTTTCATAAAAATTTCACCGTAAAATCGAGCGTCTTTTTACATTTAATTTGAGTACCATATTGCTATATAAAATATGAAGACTAAAAAAACTCACTAAAATGTGTTGTATTTCTATGTTGTATAACATTATTTTGTGCTAAAATTTTGTATTATATTTTTATGCTAAATTTTTTGTGCTGAATTTTTTTGTCTTAAATTTTTTTCTCAATTTTTTGTTCTGGATTTTTTGGTACTACATTTTTTTGCTGAATTTTTTCGTGTTATATTTTTTTTTTGTACTAGATTTTTTTGTACTACATTTTTGTGCTATATTTTTTTGTACTAGATTTTATTGTACTAGATTTTTTTTTTGTATTTTTAAAAAACAAAAGGGATGCCACATGTCATTTTCCCTCCTATTTATAAAGAACAAAATGTTCTCCATTCCTATTTATTAGAAGTGGCACATGTCATTATCACAATCTTTTTTAGGCTACTTAGGCAAAATCCACTTTTTAGTGAATCCTTCCTCAAAACCCATCCCAATAGAAAGATGAAAAGTTGTTTGCAAGTACTATTCGGAAAAAAAAAAAAAAAAAGTTGTCTAAGTAGGTTGTATGGTACACGCACCCATTAGGGGGGTGGGGTGGTAATCATTCATCACTCACAACACCCAATCAAGTTCCGCCATGTCATCAACCATTTTTCCATCACTCACAACCTTTTTTAGTGGCAATGGTAATCACTTACAACACCCAACAATAAACCCTCACACCCCCTCACATCCATTTATCACGGAATGTGCCATAACGCGTGAAGTTTATCACGCACACATTTTATCAGTCGTTAAAAATTTAGGTGGCGGTGGGATTTGTTTGTTTTCCACGCGTGGAAGAAAGTATCACGCACACATTTTTTCCCCACCCCGCCTCCCCTTAATTCTTCATCTTCTTTCATGTGCACAACTCACACACATAATTCTATATCTTTCAATCAGAACATCACGTTATAGAAGGATTAGCATCGGTACCTTAGATCAGAAAGAAAGTAGATCTTCAAACAACAAATAAATACATCGGGGGTTTGGGGGGGGGGGGGGGGGGGGAATTCTTATTTTTTAGGTATTTAAATTTTTTTTTTTAATAGCAAAGATTTTTTCCCCTAAATATACATCAGTATTGAACTTTGGTCTCCTCACAAGAGATAATTTCTCTTGATCACTAGGCAAAAGTCTTAGTGGCATATAATAAGTTAATTGTAGTTAGAAAAATCTTGAAATAAAAGCGCGCATGTTGAAGCGGTCTTCTTTGGTTATTGGATCGAAAACTAAATAACTAAAAAAACATAAATGAAAATAGCACTGATTACAACTGGTTTGGACTATTTTAACCGGTTGCGATAAGGCTAAACCGGTTTTTGCTCAGCCCTAGCTGGGATGAGTGCTGAGCAGTTTACGGTATTGAACCGCTAGAGCTGGAGAACCGAACCGGAACCGCTAGATCTGAACCGTATTTTTATAAATAGGTTTTGGTTCCAGTTCTTAAATTTTTGTGAAAATGGTTCCTGGTTCGGTTCCGGTTAAAACCAATGGTTCCGGTTCCGAACCGCTAGAATCGTTTGAGATTTTAAATATTCAAAACCCTATTTTGATTAATGAGATTTTCAACTTCATACGACCATCCAAATTCTTCTTTCCTCCTGTTTATATTCATTCTAGAATACGGTCAATCTTTCATATTCCAATTTTTCTCCATCCCTCAACTCTAACCCTAATTGCTATCATACAGACCGGTCTCCATCAACACCCAGCAGTATAGGTACGTTGTTCTACTATTCTACATGATATATCTTTTGGATGATTGCCATTTTTTTCCTTTCATACATACAAATAAAATAAGAAAGTGATTTTAGTTTGACACAGTGTTCGTAAATTAATATCACAGTATGTATAAAAATATAGTTTGTTTGGTGATCTATAAAGAAATAAGGTGTTTGAAAATTAATATGAATATGTATAAAAATATAGTTTCTTTGAGTTATTTAAAAAATAACAGGAAAAGATTAGTTCGTGGGGCCATAGGAAAAGATTAGTGTAGAATCAAAAGATGCATTTTAGGAATTAATTAACAACCGGTTCCAGCGAGAACCGTTTTCACAAGAACCGTTTAATCCGGTTCTAAACCGAACCGGAACCGTTAAAATACGGTTTGGTTCCGGTTCTTATTTTTAACATTGAACGGTTCCGGTTCGGTTCTGGTTCGGTGCGGTTCGGTTCGGAAGCTTTGCACAGCACTAGATGAGTATGAATATTTTTCCGGCTTTTGAGTATGAAAATTTTGTCGATCTTTGCTTAGCCCTAGCTCGAATGAGTATGAATAAATTGCTATCTTCTGATATGCAACTGGTTCACCAACCTAATTTGAATTATCCTTTAACATGGGTGTAATCAGCTAAGGGGCTGTTTGTTTACCTCTTAATGAGGCTCTTAATGGTTCAGACCTCTTACTGATTCAGCCATTAAGGGTTCAGACTGTTTGTTTCACGAGCAGATGTCTGAATGGTTCAGACATTTGCCTCTGAATGGTTAAGCATTATACAGAGTCTGAATGGTTAAGACCTCTAATCTTAATTGGTCAGACATTTGCCTCTGAACGGTTAAGCGTTATACAGGCTCTTAATGGTTCAGACCTCTTACTGGTTCAGCACTTAATAGTTTAGACCTTTATGTTGCCAAACAGCCCCTAAGTTGATTAATAGCTTGTCGACTTGCTTAACTTGTGAGAGAGTTTGAAACCTTGTTTAAGGTTTCGGGTTTAAAACTATAGACTAATAGAATTAATATGGTCGGTCCCTAATTGTGATTGTTTATTCATGCATTTCATAACCGCTTTTGTAAAACCTTATCTTCCTAGGTAATCCAAAACTGAAGACGAAGTCAATGGGGATGGGGATGTTGTTTTAGAAGAAACAAACACAGTTGAAGAAGGGGCAAATTCAATGGATATAATAGTGGATCGAGAAGTGGATCGAACAAGAACCCATGAAAATGGTTCGCTTACCAGGTTGATCTTAATAAGTCATACTAGATTAGGGGATTGGCCAAACGTAGAAGAGACTTTAAAAGAATATAAATACCTAGCAACAGAAGCAATAGGCGAGGATGGTAGCACGATTCTTCACATTGCTGTTGAAAACGGCCATAATGATTTTGTGAAAAAATTGTTACCGTATATAGAGAATGATGAAGATCTACTTAAACGAAGAGATCCTGATGGAAGCACAGCGCTTCACATTGCTGCGATTGTTGGCAACACAGATGTTGTAGATCTACTAGTTAAAAGGAACAAAATGCTGTTACAAGTTAAAGACAATGACAATAAAGATCCATTGCATAGAGCTTATGAAAATATGCATCTTGATACCATTGAATGTTTGTTGAAAGCTGTCAAGGTTGAAGACAAAACTGAGTTGCAATCCTCTTTATCTAGCTCTGTTGATCACCCAGATGATGATATGCCAGTCAAACTTCTTGTGACTGCTATTTCCGCAAAACAATATAGTAAGCCTAGTAGACAATATATTTTTTTAATGGCAACGTTTGCTCTACTATTCACTAATATTCTAAATTTTTCATCTTTACCCAGGATTGAACCTGGGATCTCTCCCTTAAGAGGCATATGCCTCTACCAAGTGGACTACATAGACAATATGTAACATGAACATATTGCTTTGAAGAGTGACATTTTATTGTTTATGATTGTAGGTTTGGCATTAGAATTGGTTCATATTTTTCCGAAGTCTGCTTCGAGCGGTGATGATGTACTCATGGCTCTAGCTAAAAATTTTCCCAGTGGGCTAGATCATTGGGAAAAACTTGTATATCCTCGTATGTTTCTAAACAATTTATTTATTACTCTTTTTTTTATTTGACTTCTACTTTAATCTTTTTTTATTTGACTTCTATTTTAAGAATTATTGATTGTGGTTCTCTATTTTAGCTTTGGACTATACCTTTGAAATACTAGTTACAATAACGGTGGGGACCTTTCTTCTTTTGGGGTTTCCTGCGTGTGCCTTATGGGTGTTTGCATACAAATCATCTCGGAATAAAAAGGCCATTCGTACTCTGGTATTTAAATTGGTAATACTAACAGGTAAACACAACTCACGAATTAGTTGTGTATATTTATTAGACAAAAAGTAAATATTCATAGTCCAAGGCAGTTTTTGTAAATATCTATCTTGTATATATTTATAATTACCAAACATTTTCTTTGTCTTGGCTCAATTATATTTGAACCAAAAGTGAGTTGTACTTTTTTCTAATAAAATATTTTGTGCTTATGCAGTTCCAGCCATGATTACGTCGTCCTTTGTATTTATATGCCTCCTCCTAGTGGCCATTTCTTTCGTATTCCTCGTCCTTTATTTCCTTTTGTGGAAGGGCGCAAAGATTCTATGTGAATACACTCCTTGCCAATTTAGTTCTTAATTTATCTTCTTAAAACAAGTCGTAATCTTTTCTTATTAATAAGTTCTTGAATTTCAGTTGCACCCATCAAGCGAATAGAGAACAAAAAGATGGATTTGCATATAGCCAACAAAGTTCTATACCTTGTCTGTAATGAAATAGACAAGTTGGGGAACTCAGCCAGGGCTCTTTATACCCGACCAATTCTTGAGGCTGCATGTCAAAATGCTTATGAAGTTGTTCTGCGTATTTTATCAAGATCACCAAAAGCAATTGACAGTACAAATGAAAGTGGGTATGACTTTATTCATTTAGCAATAATACACCGATCTGAAAAAATCTACAACCTTATCTATGACATCGGGACACGTAAGAATCTTTATAGGATCTATAAAGATTCTTATAAAAATAATATTTTGCACTTGGCGGGAAGATTGGCCCCTTCAGCTGTACTCAATCAAAGAACAGGTGCAGCATTACAACTACAACGTGAGCTTCAATGGCGTGAGGTAAATACATAAGAATTGAACTACAAGTGAATATAATCAAACTGTTAAGTTATTTTGAAGTAGGATAACCAAGTGAAACTAATTTTATAATAGGAAGTGAAGAAATTTGTGTTTCCTACATATATTACACAAGAGAACTTTTCCAAGGAGACGCCAAACATGGTTTTCACGATGGCGCACAAGGATTTAGTGAAGGAGGGAGAACAGTGGATGAAAACCACTGCAGAGTCATGTAGTATCACTACTGCACTCATTACCACAATTGTATTTGCAGCTGCAATTACCGTACCAGGTGGAAACAATCAAGAAAAAGGGACCCCTTTGTTTAAAAAGGAAAGTGCATTCATTATCTTTGCTATATCAAAAAGGGACCCCTTTGTTTAAAAAGGAAAGTGCATTCATTATCTTTGCTATATCAGACGCAATCTCACTATTCGCGTCGAGTACAGCATTACTAGTGTTCTTGTCTATCTTAACAGCACGTTTTGCTGAGAACGACTTTCTAGTTAGCTTGCCAAGGAGGTTGTTTATTGGACTTTTCACTTTGTTACTATCTACAACAAGCATGATGATAGCCTTCAGTGCAACCTTGTTCCTTGTCTTTTGTGATAAAAAGCTATGGATGCTTGTTCCAATAAGTGGATTGGCTTTCATTCCGATTGCTTCTTTTGTTACCCTACAATTCCCCCTTATGGTGGATCTTTTCAAGTCCACGTATTTACCTATCTTTGGCAAAAAAAAGAAAAGGTTATCCAATCATTAGGACATTAGCACATATAGTGATACGTAACTGGAATTAGTGCAGGTCTTCGAATCATGTAATCCATTGTATTAAAGTGCAGAAGAGTGATGAAATACTGTGTTATTGAGTGATGAAATAAATATTGTGTTATTGAGTCATGATATTTTTGTCATGTCAAAGAATTTGGAACCGTTATATGTTGTACTTTCAACCTCTTTAATTTTGCATATTATCTAAGAAAACCATTTCGACTATTTATTCAGTAACTTGTAGTTTAATGACATGGATACCAATTTTATTACATATATGATAAATTGGTTTGTTTGGTATGTGGTAATGAAATGGACTAGAGAATAGAATCAACGAGGTAATGGAATGGGCAAAAGAGTGAAATGGATTGTTACCATTCCATATTCTTGTTTGGTTACCATGTGAAAATTGAATAAATCATTACCTTGTGTTGTTTGGAATGCAGGAAAAGATGAAGGAATAAAATCGGCGATGAGTGGCGATAGTGGGTGGTGATGGTGGCACCGGCACTCGGCAGAGGGTGGGGGTGGCAGCAGCGGTGGGTGTTGGTGGTCGGTGGCAGAGGGTGGCGGTGGCGGGTGGTGATGACGACAGCAGTGGGTGGCGGTTTTTCGTGGTGGTGGTCGGTGGTAGTGGTGGCCAGTGGTGGTCGGTGGTGGAGGGTGGCAGTAGTGGTCAGCTATGGCAGTGGTGGTTGGTGGAAGTGGCGGGTGGTGACAGCGGTGGGTGGCAATGGTGGCGGGTGGTGACGGTGGTGGGCGGCAGCGGCGGTGGAGGGTGGTGGTCGGCGGCGGAGGGTGGCCATCACTACTAGAAAATCTGAAATTTCTTACACCAGTTTTCGTAGGAAATGCGTTACAAAACAGGGTTTCCTACACATTTGTGACAAATACATGATGTAGGAAAATGCCTCGTAGGAAACCTGTTTCCAACGCATTTCCTACGCAATTTCCTACCCATTTCCTACAAAATCGCCGTGTCACAAACTGCTACAGATCTCCTACAACAATTCATAGTTATTTTTAATATATTATTTATGATAAATATTAATTATTATATTTTTGGAATTTTTTAGCTACACATTTCCGACAAAAAAAAAATTAAAAAATTTCATTCAGCATTATTCGTGACAAATTTCCGACCGAAAAATAAAAATAGTTGTTACAAATTTCTGACAAAAGCATTATTCGTGACAAATTTCCGACAGAAAAATAAAAACAGTTGTTACAAATTTCCTACGAAACTCAGTATATTTTGTGACAAATTTCCGACAGATATAGGGAAATTAAAAATAAAAATTTACTATTTTTTTTGACTGTTTTCCGACAAAAGAATTATTCGTGACAAATTTCCTACAGAAAAATAAAAACAGTTGTTACAAATTTCCTACGAAACTCAGTATATTTTGTGACAAATTTCCGACAGATATAGGGAAATTACAAATAAAAATTTACTATTTTTTTTTACTGTTTTCCGACAAAAGTTTGTTTTATGTTGTGACACATTTCCAACAGAAAAATGCAAAGTCAGTTTTTTTATTATGACACTTTTCCGACGACCTAAATTTCTAATAGAAAAAAAATTGCAAAATAAAATTAAAATTTACATTTTTCTAGCAAAAAAATGCAGGAATAATCTTTGATACCAAGAACCTGTTTTACAAAATTCATCGAAATTCCAATAACACAAATTCAAAAATCATGCGTTGCAACGCAAGTTCAAATATGTTTAAACCGTAAACTAATACAATTTAACATATTTCCCAAAAGATATCAAAAACTATAACTAATTAGAAGGACGCCAATTTTTCATAAATTCTTGAAGTTGTTGTTGAAGTTCTTCCCTTGCTTTCCTTTCTTCGTCAAGCCGAGTTGTAAGTAGATTCCTTTCTTCTTCAAGCCGAGCTTCAAGATCTACCATTTGAGTTCGCATAACTTGAACCTAAAATATTTTAAAAAGGAAGAATAAACATTGGACATGGGATGAAAATATTTTAAAAAGGAAGAATCATTGTTTCCGATTTAGGGGCTTAGTAATCCAAATAACAGTTGAACATAAACAAATAGTGCAAAAAAGGGGATAATAACTTAACAAACCTTGATAATAATCGACGCAGCACTTCAAGTTAATGACCTTTTCTTTGTTGCTATTTAACCCACCGGTGTACCCTCTTTGTCAAAATTAGCTTCCCATCGCGTCGACTTCGCCGATAGAAAGCATGATAGAACAGTAAATGTTATACTCTCTTTAAATCATATTCAACATTTTAAAACCTATTTTGGTCCTACTTGTATTCGAAACAGTTAAGTGTATTGTCACGCATAATTTTTAATTTTTTTTTTCAACAAACCATCAGACATATGTGTATTACCATTAATCAAAACAACTTTTGAATTCTCATGTACATTTGCAGTCAACAATTAATATATAATCATTCGACCAAGACCATTAACTTGATTATAACTTGTGGCAAGACTATAATAAGTCAGCAAACATATAACAGATTGTTATATAAGTCATACCATCATACATATCAAATTCGAGAAAGGAACACATGCTTTACTACACACATCTTATCCTCTTTTCAATCTACATTCAAAGTAACTCAAGCATCTGGTTTATCAAAATTCTATCATCAAACCTATATTTAAATTACAATAGTCATATTAATAAAAGCCTATGGACTCATCAAATATCAATAGCTCATATACATCGAAGATCCCAAAAATCATTTACCAACTATTCAACCTCCAAATCTTATGTATATATATCAAAAAGTTTAAAAATCACAAGGATACAAGACAAAAACGTCAAAGATATACTCTAATTCACGTCTGTTGTGTTCCAAGTCAAAAGCACCAAAACAAATTTTAACATGCATTCAAATCATTTACAATAAAACGGTTAATCAATTGTGCACAAGATTAAGAACTACAAGATGCAGGAAAATCAATGATGAACACATCCTAGAAACACATTCATATTTTTCTTCAACCAATGTCCATATAAACACGATTATACAAGATAACACACCTGTTGACCGTGTCTACTTGAAATCGAACCCGAAACATGAACCATTGTCACCATCGTCTTCACAATCATCTTCCTCCTCACCTAAAACATCGGCACAACCGAAGAAGGGACGTGGATCTAAGAAGATCTGAACAGAACAGGTGTAAGAGGAGGGAGTAGATACATTTACCAGATAATCGGGACAGTCACTGGAACCACCGCCGCCATCGACGACGGCACCAGCTCCGACGCGAGTCTTCCATCTCTCTCTCTTTTATCTGCTGCCTATCGACACCATCCACTGCCACCTGTTGTGGGTCCCGCGTCCACCTCCGCCGTTGAACAAAACCACGTCGCCACCGTCGCCGCCGTGAGGATCCACCGTCACCGCCGTTCTCTCTCTCATCGCCTTTCTCTCTCTCTTTGCCCCTGATTCATCATCGTGCCACCACCAGACGGTGGTGGTGGCGTCGGTCATCACACAGGTCGCCGAACGGGGGGGGGTATGGGGTGTCATCGGAAGGAGGTGGGTGGTGTGAATCGGAGTACAAAGAGCGGAGGAGGGGGGCGCCGGTGGCCTGAGATCGAACAAAAAGGACAGAGTGAGAGTAAATGTAAGTTGTGTGTGTTTTTAGTTGTCTGCACAAGGGAGATGAACATTTGATGGTCAAGATTATCTTTCAAGTGTGGATGGGATTGGAATAGATGGTGTGGATCATAATCTCTGTGCTGCATTTCTATTGGTTGTGTTTTATTTAATATGAATTTTTAAAGATTAAACTGTTTTAAATTTATAAAAACTGTTTTATAAATAATTTTGACGGGTTTTATATTTTTAATAAATGTATCAATATGTAAAGTATTTAAGCTAAAGTTTTCCGATTTTAAATATTTAACATCGATTTATTATAAATAAATGAAGAAAACTGTTTTTAAACTAAAATAAAAATAAATAATACATCATCTTCTTCCCCAAACTAAGTCAACAGAAGTCAAACGCATAAATTACCCGATCATATCATGTTTATATTCTAATTAAATTTGCAGGAAGGTTAACCAAGGTTAAATATACCGATTGGACCAGAAATACGGCTCCGGTAACGTGCTGAACGGCGAGTCGACCATCTCAATTTGGACATTACATCGACAGAAATTAGTGGTAGATTCCACTTTTAATTTTATAAAAACTACTTCGGTTTCATCGAAGTCAGGCACGTTCGAATCAATTAAATGCGCGTGGGAAGTTGCTTTTGAGGTGCAGAGAATAGGCGTGCAACGACATTGATCAGATAACCCATTAACATCGGGGTTTGTCGAAGTCCGGTCAACAGCGCGGATATGCAGGTTTAAATATATATATATTTTATATTTCTAAAGTATATATATATAACATAAATCTGAGATATGAACAACGATGGTGGTAGTCTAGCCGGTTATGCATGTGTGTGTGTGTTCGAGGGGCGCGGGTTCGAGTCTTGTTGGTGACCGATTCGAACCTTTTTATTCATTTTAACAAAAATTTACACTTTGGCCCATGTGGTTCCACATTTACCTAAATAGTCCCTGTAATAGTTAACTGGGTAAATTAACTAAGTTAGTTGTTTAATAAGGAACCTTTACAAATCCATTAACAAAGTGTAAATATATCAAAAATCGGTAAAAATGGGGTCTTCTTTAAAGAACCGGCCCTTGCAAGGATCGAACTCGTGACCTCTCGTTTAGAACCGTAACGCCTTAACCAGTTTATCCTCCTACTTTTTGTCGAAAATGTGTCACAGGTTGTGACACAATTCTGACGGAACGATTAAATCAACTAAGAAATAAACTGTTTGTCGGAAATGTGTCACAAGTTGTGACACAATTCTGACGGAACGATTAAATCAGCTAAAAAATAAATATTTTGTCACAAATGTGTAGGAAATATAATAATTTTTAATTATTATACTAATTTTACTATTATATATAATTTTACTAGTAAGAAATAAACTATTTGTCGGAAATGTGTCACAAGTTGTGACACAATTCTGACGGAACGATTAAATCAGCTAAAAAATAAATATTTTGTCACAAATGTGTAGGAAATAAATATTCTGAACTAAGAAATAAACTGTTTGTCGGAAATGTGTCACAAGTTGTGACACAATTCTGACGGAACGATTAAATCAGCTAAAAAATAAATATTTTGTCACAAATGTGTAGGAAATAAATATTCTGAACTAAGAAATAAACTGTTTGTCGGAAATGTGTCACAAGTTGTGACACAATTCTGACGGAACGATTAAATCAGCTAAAAAATAAATATTTTGTCACAAATGTGTAGGAAATATTATAATTTTTAATTATTATATACTAATTTTACTATTATATATAATTTTAGTAGTAAGAAATAAACTGTTTGTCGGAAATGTGTCACAAGTTGTGACACAATTCTGACGGAACGATTAAATCAGCTAAAAAATAAATATTTTGTCACAAATGTGTAGGAAATATAATAATTTTTAATTATTATACTAATTTTACTATTATATATAAATATAGAAGTGTATATCCTTGTATTTATTTTTAATAAAATTAAGTAATATGACTTAGTTGTCGGAAATGTGTCGCAACTTGTGACGCAGTTCCGACGGAATGTTTAATTAAACTAAAGAATAAATATTTTGTCACAAACTTGTAGGAAATGATTTAATAATCAACCTTTTGTAGATTATTTCTAACAGATCTGTGACGCAACTGTCAATTAATTAGGGTTTTTTTATTTTCTGTCATTGTTGCGTCAAAAATTTGACATAGAATTTTGAAAAAAAAAATCGTAGGAAATTTGTCACAAACGTGTTTGAATCTGTGACAAAAATAATTGTGTAGGAAATTTCCGTAGGAAATTATGCACTTTTCTAGTAGTGCATGACGGCAACGGGTGGTAGGCGGTGTTGGTGATGAAGGGTGAGAGAGGGGATGGAATGCAAAAGAAAACAAGGAGGTAGATGGAATTAATTTGAATGAATTTAATGTCTTATGCAATGGGTGAAAGTGTGAAACACGTTTTGTTTCATTCCCTCGCAATATAGTCCATTCTTGCATACCAAACACTATCCTAAAGTTCTAGTGATTGATGATATTGCATTTTTTATGTCTTTAATTAGGGGCCAAGCCAGGTGGTAACAATCAGGGTCAGCTGACTGACTCAATAAAAAAAGTTATATATGATACGGGTTAGTTTCTTATGCTTTTAACCAAATTCAATCGGTCTCTCGCATGACCTTCCATTTCTATATTAGGTCCAGTCCTAATATCTTAGTCATCCATCATTGATTTTGACTTTGAATTGGTCCTAATAGCAGTTCTAAGATAACTAGTGGTTAAGACTAGAGGGTATGGGGGCCAGCTGAGGCCCGGCGCCGGTCCCCCACACCGCCCCCTGGTTCCGGCTCGGCAACTTCGGCTTCCCACAGACGGAGAGGACGGGTCACTTTCTCTCACAATAACCTATACATACATTCATATATATACATAAAGGGGCTCATCCCCTACCCCCTAGGTCCATCCCCTTAAAGCCCCTCCTACGTGGTGGTGACGTGGCGGCCCATCCCCTTGGGGATGAGGCTCTCCATACCCTCTAGTCTAAGATGTTAAATAATATAAGATTGTGAGTTTAAATCGAGAGTGGAGGTTCTTGTGTATTTGTTCTAAAAGTCTAACAAAGGATAAGTAATAGTTAATCCAGTGAGTTTTATACTAAATGTTTTTTTTTTTTTTTGAGTTAATTACTGTTTTCGTCCCTGTGGTTTGTCAAAAATTATTATTTCAGTCCATTAGTTTAAAAATTACGATTTCAGTCCCTGTGGTTTCACTTTCATAACCATTTCAGTCCCTGTGGTTTCACTTTCGTAACGCTTTCAATCCATTATTCTGTTAAGTACAGGGATTAAAATGTTTACGAGGTGGACTGAAATGGTTACGAAAGTGAAACCACAGGGACTAAAATCGCAATTTTTAAACTAATTGACTAAAATAGTGATTTTTGACAAACCACGTGGACGAAAACAGTAATTAACTCTTTTTTTTTCAAATGAGAAGAAGCTGAAATTTAGAGCAAAAGATCAGATGCTTGGTAAAAAAAAACATCATCAATGGATGGCTCTTGGGGATACTTTTTATCCACCACCTACACTTTGATTCTATTTCAACCCACATGTTTAAAAGAGTACTTATATTAAAAATCAACAAGAATCACTTTAAAGTTTGTATACAAACCATTTAAAATTATCAAAACAAGGCCCATGCATGAAGACAGAAGAAACATATAACTCTAGTTAATGAAATTAGTTTTCAAGTATTCAGTAAGTGTGTATTATTATTTTATAGAGTCATGCGGCATGATGTGAGTTTGTTAATGGAAATAGCATTCAGATTGCAGATTATGTATGATTATTTTATAAAGTCGTGAAACATGCATGTCGTGAAGGGAAATAGCACCCATCTCGCAATTAATTAGATTTCTCACTGGATCTATATGGCTTTTATCTTTATATATAGCTTGACGTGACTCAATTCTTAATCAGCGTGATCTTTTTATATTACTACGGAGTATTATTTTAGAAGACTAGATTTAGATTTAGAGTAGGATTCGATTATTAGGCCATGGGGTGTACTCTAACATCTAGAGTGTTAACAATGACATGGCATGTTAACTAAGATTGCAAACCACTCTCTCCTTGTGTTAAAGTGCATTAAATGAGTTATGTGTTAACATGTTAACCCAATGTTAAGAGATTAAATTAATTATTATTTTCTTTTTAGACAAAAACCCAACGTTAAAGTGCATTAAATGAGTTATGTGTTAACATGTTAAACCATTTCCTTAGAGTGACACAAAGTGAAATGAGAAAAATAAGTTGATGTGTCACTTAGGTGGAGTTAAGTTAGGTTAAATTATACCCAAAGGCCTGTTGGGTTCGTAGGCTTTAGGGTAGCCGGCCCTAATTAGGGTTAGCCTGCCCTAGTTAGGGTTAGCCGGCCCTAGTTATTAGGCCCACTTAGTTAACTTGTTGACCAAGTAGGAAACCTTAATCTTGTTCTATAAATATCTATGATGTAATTGTAGTCTGTATCATTCTGAAAACAGTTGTGAGCATCTAATAAAAGTAAAACCCTAGTTGCAACCCGTGGACGTAGGTCACCTTGACCGAACCACGTAAATTCTCGTGTTCTTTATTTTCTGCTAGTGTGTGTGTGTGTGTTTGTTCCGCTTCCGCTCGAGCCTACTCTGATCCGATACCCCTAACAAGTGGTATCAGAGCCAAAGGTTCAGTTAAATACACGGTTCACACGGTTATCGCAGGAGAGAGAAAGAGAGCTGGACGAGAGATCTTGATCTGCTGTTGCTGCCGTCGCCGCTGACTTGTTTACGGCCCGTACCTATTCTCTGGTTACGGCTCGTAAGGTCTAGGGTTTGCGCCGTAGGGTTTGCTGTTGCAGATCTGGTGGTTTTGGGGTGTTTGGCGATTAGGGTTTCGGTTCTTGAACCCTAGTTATTCACTGATTTTACGGTCGGGTTTGCAAGAGAAGTCGCTGGTTCGGGTACTTCGGGTTTCTGGTTTATTGAAAGTTGCTCGGGTTTCGGTTGCTTGGTTCCTTGTGGTTTTTTCTGGTTTTTCTCGTTTGCTATGGCTGAAGACGGGAAGTTCCGAATCGAGAAGTTCAACGGTACTGATTTTGCATGGTGGAGAATGCAAATAGAGGCGTTGCTTGGTGAATGCGATTTGGATGTGGTACTGGAAGAAAAACCTGCTGGAATGGATAAAGCTGCCGAGGCAATTTGGAACTCAAAGGACAAAAAGGCAAGAGGTAAAATTACATTGGCTTTGACGAGGAGCGTTGCATTTAATATCATGAAAGAAACAACTGCTCGTGACATGTTAGAAGCTCTGTCAAATATGTATGAGAAGCCGTCTGCCGGTAATAGGGTGTTCTTGATGAGGGAACTGTTTAATATGAGGATGAACGAGGGCAGTTCAGTTGCTGATCACATTAACGAAGTCAATTCAATTTTGTCCAGGTTAGCAACTGTGGGCATGAAGTTGGATGATGACACTCAGGCTGTGGTTTTGTTATCTTCCTTACCTGATAGCTGGTCAGGATTTGTGACAACGGTCACTGAAACTACTGCAACTGGAAATTTGAAGTTTGATCGGGTCCGGGATAGTGTTTTGGGTGAAGACGTTCGCCGGAGGAACACTAGTGGAGGATCTACTTCTGGTATGTTCAGTGTTAGCAGGGGAAGAGGTAATAACAGAAGCAGTGTGAGTCGTGGGAAAAGCTTGTCTAAAGCTGGGAAGAATGTGAGGTGCTGGAACTGTGGTGAAAAGGGGCATGTTAAAAACGAGTGTCCTGATCCTAAGAAAGAGGGTGGTAAGCAGCAAGTAAACAGTGTTGTGTCAGATGAATCTGACGGTGACGTACTAGTTTGCTGTGAAGAGTCTATAGATTCTTGGGCTATGGATTCTGGTTCTTCGTTTCACGCCATGCACAGCGGGGAGACGATGGTGAATCTGAAAAAAGGAGACTTTGGAAAGGTACGATTAGCTAACGGTCATGTTCTTAATGTTACGGGTATGGGAGATGTCAATCTGAAGACTCCACTGGGCACTACATGGAACTTAAAGAACGTCAGGGTAATTCCAGGTTTAACGAAGAAACTTATTTCTGTTAGTCAACTGGATAAACAAGGACTAGATGTTAAGTTTGGTGGTGGGAAGTGGAAGGTGATTGATGGAAATCTTGTTGTTGCCTGTGGGAGGAGACGAGGATCGTTGTATCTAGTTGAGATACCTGCTGAGGGAGTAGCCATCCCTGTACAACATAAAGTCTTGTTCACTGAATCTAGTAAGCGGAAGAGGGTTCAATTTGCGAACTTGAATTCTGGTGCTTTGGGGATGTCAGTTGAATGTGGTCGGGGGTCTAAGTTTAAGCCAGTCAGGGGATTTGGTGATAGTGGGAGCATGGGTCGTGTTCCGGGTACAATCTCAAAGAACCGTTGGGTTTTGAAGACGAAGATTCCGACTAAAGAAAAAAGCTCTCCTGGAAATAGTTTGCAAAATGTGGAGAGTGGTATTAATTCTCGGTGTATCTCTGGAGCTGGTGGATCGTGCAAGCCGGTTGAGATAGAGAATGGGTCTGATAAGACTGTTGGGTTGGAGCTTGTGGGAGCTTCAACTGGTCTCTCAGTTACTTGATGAGAGGTGTGGTTGCAACTAGGTGGCTTGGATGTGACTGAAGTCTTAGCTTGTTCTTGGAACTGGAGGCTGGGAAGACTTGAACGTAAAGATTACTGAAGTTACTGGTGATGGGTTTCTTGGATGCACTTTGTGGACTATGCAAAGCCTCCGAGTGGGAGATTGTTGGGTTCGTAGGCTTTAGGGTAGCCGGCCCTAATTAGGGTTAGCCTGCCCTAGTTAGGGTTAGCCGGCCCTAGTTATTAGGCCCACTTAGTTAACTTGTTGACCAAGTAGGAAACCCTAATCTTGTTCTATAAATACCTATGATGTAATTGTAGTCTGTATCATTCTGAAAACAGTTGTGAGCATCTAATAAAAGTAAAACCCTAGTTGCAACCCGTGGACGTAGGTCACCTTGACCGAACCACGTAAATTCTCGTGTTCTTTATTTTCTGCTAGTGTGTGTGTGTGTTTGTTCCGCTTCCGCTCGAGCCTACTCTGATCCGATACCCCTAACAAGGCCTTATATTATTATTTTAGATTTAGATTTAGATTTAGAGTAGGATTCGATTATTAAAATTAGCTAGCTAGCTCACCTTCCTTAAATATCGCTTAGGTACATATATGATAGTTTTTTTTTTTTTTTTTTTTTTTGAACAGCATCTCGATCAGGGCTATACATGACCAAAACTCGATCGAAGTGGGATTCGAACCTGAGCACTCCCGGACAGGAACCCACAAGGTGATAAACCTTCCCACCTCCATTACAACCACTAGGCTACAACATCATTGGTAGGTACATATATGATAGTAATTGTTTAGACTAGAGTTAACTAAAACTTCTCTCTACTATTAAATCATAACATTCCCTATTCTCTCTTATTATTTTATTATTTTTTGAGTGGCTTAAATCATTTCAAATCCTTTTTCGGTGGGGCTCGAACCATTCTCCTCAAGTGAACAACACTTGACTCCGATAAATTTAAATAATTTTTGTACAATTATTAAATTTCATTTTAACTAGTTATAAAAACAGTTGTCGCGTTGCTGCGAACTTCTTTTGTTATTTAGTCTGTGTTTATATGTGTTTGAAATCACTACGAGCGTGTTGCACACGGAACCGCTGACAAGAATAAAAATAAAATGTAGAAAAAAAACACTACAAAATAACCGAAAGAAAATCAACTAAAAAAGTTGTATGGTAATGATGTTGTTCGGTAGAAACCAGTAGTCAGAGATGAGCAAATAGTAATGGGTACCGGTACCGAATTTCCTGAACCGAAAGAACCTAAGTACCAGTTCGATACTGACGTTTGGCGTTCCTGGTACCGGTTCGCTACCAGTTTTTATCTTCATATACCGATACCGTAACCGGGGTATCAGTTGGCACCGAGCTCATCCCTACCCCTGAAACTAAAAAAAGTTGTACGATACCGTTGTTGTTCGTACGGTACCTATGATCAGGGATGAGCAAATGGTACTGGGTAGCAGTACCAAACTTATCGAACTAAAAGACTATCAAACTCAATCCGATACCGACTTTTGGCGTTTTATGTATCAGGCTGGTGTTGGTTTTTACCTTCATGTACCGATAACGAACTGGTATTTTCGATACAAGTACTGGTTGACACCAAACTTATAAGCTTAAAAAGTAAAGAAAATAAGAATTTTATAATATTAAAACTTTATTATATTATAATATTGCAAAAACACTGTTCAATGCGTTTTGTTTTTAATATATAGACAATATATAGACAATGAAAACTTATTTTAAAAGAATTAAAACGGCCACCAAAAAGTTCAAAGAACAAAGTAGCATAGCAATGCAAACTAAACTAAAACAAAGGGATTATATGACATATAATTTTGTTGGGTTCGTAGGCTTTAGGGGTATCCGGCCCTAATTAGGGTTAGTCGGCCCTAGTTATTAAGTCCACTTAGTTAATTTGTTGACTAAGTAGGAAAACTTAATCTACTGTTGTTGTCGCCGTCGTTGACGTGTTTACGGCATGTACCTAATCTCGGGTTACAAATCGTAAGGTTTAGGGTTTGGGCATCGAGTTCCTGTTGCAGATCTGGTGGTTTTAGGGTGTTTGGCGATTAGGGTTTCGATTCTTGAAGCCTTGTTACTGGTTGGTTTTACGCTCGGGTTTGCAAGAGAAGTCGCTCGTTCGGGTGCTTCGGGTTTCTGGTTTATTGAAGGTTGTTCAGGCTTCGGGGTGCTTGGTTTCTGTGGTTTTTCTGGTTTTCTCGTTTGCTATGGCTGAATACGGGAAGTTTCGAATTGAGAAGTTCAACGGTACTGATTTTGCATGGTGGAGAATGCAAATAGAGGCGTTGCTTGGTAAATGCGATTTGGATGTGGTACCGGAAGAAAAACTTGTTGGAATGGAGAAAGCTGCTAAAGCAAGTTGGAACTCAAAGGAAAAAAAGGCAAGAGGTAAAACTACATTGGCTTTGACGAGGAGCGTTGCTTTTAATATCATGAAAGAAACAATTGTTCGTGGTATGTTAACAGCTCTTTTAAATATGTATGAGAAGTCGTCTGCCAGTAATAGGGTGTTCTTGATGAGGGAACTGTTCACAATGAGAATGAACAAGGGCAGTTCAATTGCTGATCACATTAACAAAGTCAATTCAATTTTGTCTAAGTTAGCAACTGTGGGCATGAAGTTGGATGATGACACTCAGGCTGTGGTTTTGTTATCTTCCTTACCTGATAGTTGGTCAGGATTTGTGGCAACGGTCACTGAAACTGCTGAAACAGGAAATTTGAAGTTTAATCGGGTATGGGATAGTGTTTTGGGTGAAGATGTTTGCTGGATTAACTGAGGTGCTGGAACTGTGGTGAAAATGGGCATGTTAGAAACGAGTGTCATGGTCCATAGAAAGAGGATGGTAAACAGCATGTAAATAGTATTGTGTTAGACGGGGAATCTGATGGTGACTTACTAGTTTGCTATGAAAAGTCTACAGACTCTTGGGCTATGGATTCCAGTTCTTCATTTCACGCAACGCACAGCGGGGAGACGATGGTGAATCTGAAAATGGGAGACTTTGGAAATGTATGATTAGCTAACGATCATGTTCTTAATGTTACAACTATATGGGAGTAGGGTTGTAAACGAACCGAACGTTCAGCGAACAGTTCGTGAACCGTTCGGCGGGAAGTTCGTTTATGTTCATTCGTTTAATAAACGAACGAACATGAACAAGAAATTTCGTTCGATTAGTTAAATGAACGAACATGAACAAAGGTCTCGTTCGTTCGATTGTGTTCGTGAACGTTCGGTAAGGTGTTCGTGAACGTGTTCGTGAACATTCGTTGATTTGCGTTCGTTTATGTTTGTATCGTATGTTTGTGTTTTAATTGAAGATCTTTGTACTTTCTTATATTTTATTTGTACTTTATATATTATTAAACTTTTATTTATTTTATTACCCTAACAATTAAACTAGGAAACCCACTTTCACCTTGTTTATGCATCATTTCCCTTTCATTTCTCATTATTTACATCGGCGAATACGATCGACCTTCGTTCCACAATAAGGGATTCAAGCTCGAGTGCTACTCTCTGGGCCATCTATCTTTATCCTTCGTCGCGTTCGCCAAATTTATTTGTGTTCGTGAACCGTTCGCGAACACGCTCATTTCCTTAATGAAGTGTTCATGAACCGTTCGTGAACACATTTATTTCCTTAACGAACGAACACGAACAAAGCCTTGTTCGTGTTCGTTCGGTTCGTTTACAGCCCTATATGGGAGATATCAATCTGAAGACTTCACTGGGCACTACATGGAACTTACAGAATGCCAGGGTAATTCCAGGTTTAACGAAGAAATTTATTTTTGTTAGTAACTGGATAAACAAGGACTAGATGTTAAGTTTGGTGGTGGGAAGTGGAAGGTGATTGATGGAAATCTTGTTGTTGCCTATAGGAGAAGACGAGGATCGTTGTATCTAGTTGAGGTATCTGCTGAGGGAATAGTCTTCCATGTACAACATAAAGGCTGGTTCACTGAATCTAGTAAGCGGAAGAGAGTTCAAATTGCAAACTTGAATCCTGGTGCTTTGGGGATGTCAGTTGAATGTGGCCGGGGATCTAAGTTTAAGCCAGTCAGGGGATTTGGTGATAGTGGGAGCACGGGTCGTGTTACGGGTACAATCACAAAGAACCGTTGGGTTTTGAAGATGAAGGTTCGGACTCAAGAAAAATGCACTCCTGGAAATAGTTTTACCCAAATACTAGAGATATCTCATTTGAGTTAATATATTTGTCACATCTGGCCCAATCATCTTTTGTTGGGCCATAAGCCCTTACCGAAAGTATAATTCTTTACACATACTTGGCGCGGGTCAAAGCGATGACCCGTTATCCATACCTTGTGATTCTATTTGCTAATTCATGGCAATGCATACCCATACATTATGTATACCTGTAAGTATGAAACTTAACAAACAAAGCATTAAATATCATATCCAAATGGTGATAACCCGTTTGACCTGGTTCTCCATTTGACTCGTTCATAGCTTACCCTTTTAGCGTTTCAACTAACCATGTATTGTTTATTGCTAAAAGGTGCATACTTACCATCTTACCCAGTTATGGTTTACACCATAGGGTCCTTTTTGAAACGCCCATTCTTTCATGTAGTCAAAACCAAATATTAAAAAACGAAATTTTAAGACCAAATTTAAACATACATTACTTGAAATTCGGCCAAATTATACAATGTTAACCTTTTAAAAACTAGATACAACCAACTACCATTTAACAAAAGTTATAATCACATGTTTTTGGAGCATGTCTAACAATTAGACTTTAACTACATAAACAACCAAAAATTTTGACCCATTGCATAAACTAGTTCGGAAGCGCGTTGAGGGCGAAAAAGAGTTGTTCGTGTGTTCGTTCCAAGCTCGCGTGTCCGCTTATAGTGTGGTTTTACCTACAACATAAACAAAGATTTATTTAAGTAAGAGAAGGGTAAAGTCCTAACTTTCATTGAACATAACATTCCACCATTTTCTTTATTCCCATAAACTTCATGTTTATATTCCTTCCATTACATTAAATTTGGCTTACTCATCTACTCGATTTCATCACTTTAATCCGTTTGAATAGTAATCAATTTATAAACATTTAACCCGCTCACAACGGAATAAATACATGACTATTTCAAACATTATATTCTAGCTCTTTGACCCGTTCGTACCGGATCGTCTACATCCTCATTCTAAACATAACATTTTTATTCTTTGGTCCGTTCATACCGTATCGTCTACATATTAATTCTAAACATAACATTCTTGCTCTTTGACCCGTTCGTACCCGATCGTCTACATACTCATTCTAAACATAACATTCTTGTTCATTGACCCGTTCGTACCGGATCAACTGTATGACCATATTAAACATTTCATTCTAGTTCGTTGACCCATTCGTACTGGATCAATTGTATGACCATATTAAACATTTCATTCTAGTTCATTGACCCGTTCGTACCGGATCAACTACTTGACCATATTAAATATTTCGTTCTAGTTCATTGACCCGTTCGTAATGGGTCTATTACATGATCGTTCTTTAATGCATTACAAATACCACAATATATATCAATAAACATTACTACAAGTAAACTCTAATCGTACAAGTAACGTACCTCGGTCTTGCGAGCTTTGAGGTTTCCGGTTGCTTTGACCTTCTTCTTTTACGCCTACATTCAACATTCTTTAGTTCTAATGACTCCATATCATCTCATACAATGTTTTCTTACATCCTAAATCTAAACATTCCTTGCTTGCTAACTTGCTTCTAATGTTTATTCCTTCCCTTCCAATTGTCGTGAATTCCTTAGAGGTGCTTCAATTTAATTCTCCTCATGTATGCTTGCTTCACCTTCAACACATCCTTTTTTTATCATACCTAAACCACTCGATCAACCCTGCTCCTCTCTACTTAATCTTAGCCCCACAGCTAAAGGGGGTTGTTCCCCTTAAATGACTCTCAAAACGGCAGAGCTTTGATACCAATTGTTGGTAATAAGGCGTAAGAACACGACACCGAATTTAATCTCTATCAAAAGATCGACTCATTCGTTTATTATAATTCTTGACTGACTCTACTGATGACGGGGGTAGCTCAAATCTCACAAAATGACTAAAATACGTTTTAGCTTAAAAGGTTAAAAGGTTGAAAGCTTCATAACCCGGGAACTATGGTGAATAGCAAAAAGAACATGAACAGTAGTAGGTCACTTCACTGATTGCATGTCCACTCTCCCAGCCGCAAAAAGCAGAGCACATGCACAAGAAGCTCCCTTTTACCCGCAGGTCCAAACCGTTCAACCCCAAAATGGGTAAGTCTCCCACTGCAAGCATGGTTCACTAGTCCAAGGATTCCTCTTTGGGCGATGCCTTCCCCTATAAAATGACATTCCATCTAGTGCCAAAGGATACTCCGATCAGCTCTGATTCTCAAGGAATCCCTGATCTCTCTTCTCGAGTACTTGTTCCATTCAAGTCTCCTTTCTTCACATCCAACACACACAACTCGATTGTTCTTGCTTCCGAGGCTGAACACACTTCAGCCAAAGATCTCGAATAATCAACAAACAAAAATAGTGAACCTCTCTCCACATCTTGCAAACGTGGGGGGGACCCCACGACCTGCGTTAGGCAAACCGCAACCCTCCAACCCTTTTTCCTAACCAGCCTAGCTACCACCATCGGTCTAGTGTTTGTTGCATCAACAAGTTGGCGCCCACCGTGGGGCTACGCCACTAATTTTCTTCAAAAAGACCTAGTAGTGTAGCTCCATTCTTTCAAAACCATCATGTCGGAAAGTGAATCTCCAGGAGAGGTAAATCAAGTCCCGAATGTCTCTACCCCAAGCACTAGCCAAGCTCACGTGGCTATACCAACGTCCTTCTCAACACCGGGGAGCACTCCTACTGGAGCAACATACCCCGAGTTCCTCACTTTCCAAACACCGACTCCGTCTAGATCAGGGGTTCCATCCCCTAACGTCGGTGCCTCTAACACCCCCTCGCGTGTTAACCTTACCCCTGAAGGGGTCGCCAACAACTTCCTAGAGTTGAGGTCTCTCCTCAACCAATACGTGAGTAGGGAAAGAGACAAAGGGATAAGGATTCGGTTGGACTATGACAAGCTCGAGCCGTCGTTATCTCCTGGACCTCCAGCTCTTCCTTTCACAAGCTCACAACCAACCCTATCCAAGAATGAGGCTGGTCCTAGCCACCCACCTCCAAATCCTAACCCATACATATACACAAGGCCAGATCCAATAATGTTTCCTCTCTTTTCTTCCCAACCAGTTGCAACCGGTGCTCCATTAGGGCACGAGTTGACTTTGGACCAGCTCCTACAATCTCCAGTAGCAAGCCTTCCACCCTCAGCAGCAAATACATGGGAACAAGCTTTGTCTGTGCTTCCCTTGGCAAGAAGTGCCGTTATGAGCACTCCTTTAGGGGTAAACTGCCCAGTTGCACCTGGAAGCCTTCAAGGCTTCAACCTTATGCCTCAGATGATGGCTCAGATGATGGCAAGCTTCCCATGGCAGCATTTTATTAATCAAGTGCTGGCCACCCAAGGAAACAACAACAACAACAGCAACACAGGTGCACGGGTGGAAGAGGATTTGGCCAAACCATATAAACCAAGTAATTTGTCATGTTTCTCCCAGCAAATTGCTGATTATGATTTTCAAACAAAGATCAAGATGTCATCCAACATCAAAACATATGATGGAACTGAAGATCCAGAGGATCATCTCCAGATCTTTACCGGTGCTGCTAGGATCGAGAAGTGGTCTAATGTTGAATGCTGTCTCATGTTCATGCAAACCCTTGTCGGGTTAGCCAGAATCTAGTTCAATGATTTACCTGCCCGAAGCGTTCGAAGCTTCGATGACCTTAGCAGAGGATTCCTGGCCAACTTCTCCCAGCAAAGGCGGTACATTAAAGATGCCACCGTGATTTTCCATATAAAACAAAGGGATGACGAAAGCCTTCGAGAGTTCATATAAAGGTATAAAAAAGAAGGTCTAACATATGTTAGGGCAGATGAGAAGATGAGAGTGGCTGGTTTCATGAATGCCATTACCTCCAAATACCTTACGAGGGACTTCAATAAGTCCCTACCAAAGACCTTGGAAGAAGCTCTCGAAAGGGCCGAATCCCACATTAGGAGAGAGGAGGCTGTAGACATAAAAGAACAAAGAAAAAGGGGATCTAGCTGGCGAGGCAGCAGCCCAGCTAGAAAAAAGGGAAATTTCCACTCTTATGACAGACGCCGAAGGGGTTCAGAGAAACGAAGGTCTGAAGGCCGGAACCCTCCAAGCAGGGAGAAGGCCATGAACTTCACACCCCTTACCAAAACCCCCCAAGAGATTCTTGCTACAGAGGAAGTGAAACAAAGCTTCCGACCTCCCAGGCCTCTCCCTAAAAGCAAAAGAAATGAAAATTCCACTCAGTTTTGTGAATTTCATGAAGAGAAGGGTCAACATACTAACGATTGCTTTCAACTCAATAAGAGAATTGAGGAGGCCGTCAGGTCCGGGGAGCTTACCCACTTGGTAAAGGGGGTAAGGGACAAGATAGGCGAAGGAAAGGGCAAGGAAGTTAACATGGTGGATTTTGATGGAAAGGTTCCCTACAAACGGCAGCTGTTGGAAGCTTGGGAGCTTCAGTGTGTCTTCTTCCCCCCAACAGAAAAGGACCCACTCTTAAACCCCCTTGTGGTTGAAGCAACTGTGGGTACACTAAAGACAAGCAGAGCATACATAGACACTGGTGCAGCCACTGAAATTATGTTTGAGAAGTTCTTCAACCGTTTGAGCAATGAGGAACGTTCGAAGCTTCAACCCTCCGGAACCTCCATAAAAGGTATTGCAAACATACCCCTCAAGCCTTTAGGGCAACTAACCCTTGATGTCCGTTTCAGTGAAGGAAAGATGGAGAGAGTCCAACCTCTTACTTTTGTGATTATAAATATACCTTCCAACTATGATGTCATCATAGGAAGGCCGGGGCAGTGTGCATTCTACATGGTTGTTTCTGTTGGTCATGGCACAGTCAAGTTCCCTACCGAGAGAAGGATTGCAACCCTTCGA
This sequence comes from Helianthus tuberosus, assembly GCA_030545235.1. NCBI lineage: Eukaryota > Viridiplantae > Streptophyta > Magnoliopsida > Asterales > Asteraceae > Helianthus > Helianthus tuberosus. The sequence continues at coordinate 36,026,747 of CM060370.1, read as the reverse complement.
CCTACACAAGAAGCTTACATGGTTGAAGGGGAAAGTTCAAAAAATGAAGACGACAAACAAGGGCTGATCATAAACCCCAAATATCCTGAACAAAGGATAAGGGTTAATCCAAGCCTTTCACAAGAAACTCTCTCATACCTTGAAAAGCTGCTAGTACACTATAGCAATGTCTTTGCTTGGTGCCCGGAAGACATGACGGGTATCCCTCGAAGCATTGTTGAACATGAGCTGAAGATACCACCCAATGTCAAGCATGTTGTCCAAAAGAAACAAAGTCTAGCACCCGAAAGAAGCTTGGCAGCGTGCCAAGAGGTTGAAAAGCTTGTATCAGCTGGAATTCTCCGGGAAGTTAAGTATCAGTCCTGGGTTGCAAACCCAGTCATGGTTCGAAAGCCTGACAATTCTTGGAGAATGTGCATTGACTTCAAGGACTTAAACAAGGCTTGTCCCAAAGATTGTTACCCGCTGCCAGAAATCGATCTTAAGGTTGATTACCTCACTGGTTACCCTTTCAAGTGTTTTCTTGATGCTTACAAGGGTTACCATCAAATCCTTATGAAAGAAGAAGATGAAGAGAAAACCGCCTTTCACACGGATAAAGGTATCTTTTGCTACCAAAAGATGCCTTTTGGTCTTAAGAACGCGGGTGCAACCTACCAACGACTTGTTGACAAAACTTTTGCCACCCAAATTGGCAAAAACATGGAAGCATATGTCGATGATTTGGTAATCAAAAGCAAAACAGAATACCAAATGCTTGACGACATACAAGAAACTTTTCAGAACCTAAGGAAGGTTAACATGAAGCTCAACCCGGAAAAATGTTCATTTGGGTTTGAAGAAGGAAAGTTTCTGGGGCACATTGTGGGAAAACAAAGCATAAAGGCTAACCCAAACAAAGTCAAAGCTGTTCTTGAAACCAAACCACCACGAAGCAAAAAGGAGGTAGAAAGCCTGAATGGGAAACTTGCAGCCCTAAAGCGTTTCACCTCAAAACTGGCTGAAAAATCTTTGCCTTTTTTTCAAAACGCTCAAGGGGTGCTCTGACAAAAAAGATTTCAAGTGGACTGAGGAGGCTGAGGAAGCCTTCAACCAGATGAAGCAACACTTAGCTTCACTTCCAGACATCGCAGCCCCAGAAACAGGAGAGCTGACCTCTGTATACCTTTCGGTTGCTGAAGAAGCAATAAGTGCGGTTTTAACCATCGAACGAGACAAAGTTCAGGTACCCGTTTATTTTTTCAGCAAAACTTTAAAATTGGCAAAGATCAAGTATCATCCTCTAGAAAAACTTGCTCTAGCTCTAGTCCAAACGGCTAGAAGGCTTCGAAGGTATTTCCAAGCACACCCTATACAAGTGGTCACCGACCAACCCATTAAGAGTGTGCTTGAAAAACCAGAAAATTCAGGGCGATTAGCAAAATGGGCTGTGGAACTAGGTGAACACAAAATCACCTATGTTCCAAGAAAAGCCATCAAAGCCCAAGTCTTGGCTGATTTCATTGTGGAAGTCCCAAAACAAGCCATCACGGAAGTTAACACAACTACCTCTGAACCCTCTGACCTTGAAGCCTTGAAGCTTTTTACCGATGAGGCTTCAAGCGTTGAAGGGTTAGGGGCTGGGCTCATTTTGATCAACCCTGAAGGGTTAGAATTTACATATGCTCTTCGATTTGAATTTCAGACCACCAACAATGAAGCCGAATACGAGGCATTGATAGCCGGCTTAAGGCTAGCCAAGGAAATGAAGGTTCAAAATCTTCAAGTCTTCACAGACTCGTTGCTGGTATCAAGTCAAGTCAATGATAGCTATGTTGCAAAGGAGCCCAACATGAAGAGATACAAGGAAAAATCTAAAGAGCTGATGAACACATTCCAAACATGCACCATCAAGCAAATCCCAAGGTCTCAAAACAAGAAAGTTGATGCTTTGAGTAAACTTGCTTCTCTCACCTTTGCCCACCTTACCAAAAAGGTATTAGTGGAGGTGTTGAAAACTCCTTCAATTCAAGAATTGGAGGTTCAAGATGTAATCACCGAAGAAGGATCCAATTGGATGACTCCTATTAAAAAATTTCTCAAAAATGGTGAGTTACCTGCTGATCAAACAGAGGCTGAAAGGGTTAAAATAAAATCTAGGGAGTATGTGTTGCAAGGTGAAAAGGGTTACCTTGCACCATTACTGAGATGCGTCGGCCCGGAACAAAGCCAATACCTGATCAAAGAGGTTCACGAAGGGATATGTGGAGCTCATTTTGGAGCAAGAATGGTGGTTGCTAAACTAATGAACCTCGGGTATTTTTGGCCTTCAATGCACCGAGACACTACCGAGCAATTAAGAAAATGTGAAGCCTGTCAGGTACATGCAGCGGTTCCCAAAATCCCCAAACACGATCTCGTCTCGATATCTTCAGCTTGGCCATTTCACAAGTGGGGAATGGACATCGTTGGTCCATTCCCACCAGCCAAGGGTGGAGTAAAGTTTCTATTGGTGGCCACAGACTACTTTACCAAGTGGCCTGATGTAACAACTCCCATTAAAAAAACACTATGTCTTATTTTAAATTGCCCAATAGGAAACCCTAATTGAGACCCCCAAGTAATCCTGCATAAACCCTAAAATTTTCAGAACAATCGGAATCAGGATCAGGGCCCCTAAAACTCAGGGGGGTATTTCTTAGTCAGTATTATCCAAACAGTTTTCGATAGAATTCGAATTTTATCAAAACGTCGACTCAGCTGAGCTACCAAGACACGAGGCTACCCTATGCTAGGGGGTGCCCCTCACGCCACGCGCGGGAACCAGGTCTCCCTGGCGCGCCACGCGAGGGAGCCAATTTTTCAGTATAAATTCAGGATGTTGGCACTTGAAATTCTGCGTTGGTTCGACGTAAAAATTCAGTTCGTATGTTGAGTTATCATCTGTTTACTACAAAACACACACAATCACGAAACGCTGCCGCGATAACAGGGTAATAACTCGATCCCTGCTACGATTTAATGTCCGATCGATTGAAACTATCCAAAGGATGTTTAAGTGTTGCTCACATTAGGGTTATACTTTGTCATTCGTCGTGAATTCGATGGATGTTAAGTATCGCACTTTGTCATTCGTTGTGAGGGTTTGTATCTCGTGAGTTATCGTAAAAAGTTGGATTAAAGTTACTAACCTAGTTTTCGTGTGCATTTTATTTGAATTAGGTTAACAAGCTAATCAGTAGGCTAAACTCTGCCCGTTTAAATCTGTAATGTGAGTCATTCTCTTTTTACTAAATTGCTTTACAAAACCCTAAATGCTTTCAAGGTTATAATTACAGGGATTAAGTTTTTGTAATCTTCAATTACTGCCGGTATGTGGGGTTTTGTATACATTACTTGTTTCCCGTCACCATTGGACAACGAGTTAGCCAATGGGTGATCTGACCATAGTCACAGATACAGTCGAGTGACAAATACCGATTTGGGGTAATTGGTTGATAAAGAACAATGTAATCTCCCTTAATACTGTATATTATAACAATGTGTCGTTTTGTGCAACTTGAGTGACTCGCCAGTATTTCCCTGCTGATAAAATCTTTTTAAAACATGTTTCAGGTGATCTGTTGTGAACAAGGAAAAAGTGCCGCGTAGCACTACAAGCTTGAAGAAGTGGCTCAATAAAATAAAGAAACATGTTTTTTGTAAAACAAGGGATTTCCGTGAGAAATCGCCTTTATTGTAAATTATGGGGTTTTGTCCCTAAATTATGGAATAAAATAATTGGGAAATTTTAAGTTTTAAACGATCCTGTTAATAATTCCGCTGCCAAATTAAATATTATGGGATTTCTGTCCCGCGGCTCCTGGAACGGGTCAAACCGGGCCGAGGGCCGTGACAGAAAAAGGTGGTATCAGAGCCACTGATTTAAGCCTACTAAGTATTTAAAATATACTTAATTTTTCTGATTGCCTTTCTGTGATTTTGTGAAATCTTAGTTACAAGATTTTAACTTAGAATTTTGTGTGTTTCTTCATATCTACTAACAGCATGAATAAACTATCAGAAGCCCTTCAAAACTTTACCATCCATACTACAGATATGGACACTACCGACACTCTCACGGGCTACCAGGCTGATGTGGAAGAGCCAATGGTATTCCAGGCCCAACCTGAGGATAAACCAAAGGCGAAAAAGAGAAGAAGATTTGTAGGCTGGAGGCATGTGCGTAAGAAAAGACCAACGATACCAAAATCAAAAGTTAAACAGGTTGAGGATCCCAAGGATAAGGGAAAAGGGATAGAGATTGGGGAAAGTTCTGGGCAAGCCTAGGAAATGCCATCCTAGGAAGAGCTAGACCGTAAACTGGCACTTAGTAACCTCATCGGACCTGCCGATGAAGACTTTTTCTATTATCCAGTTGAATCACAACTCCCAATAGATTTGGAGCCTGTTATCCGAGATCGCATTGTCAACCCCCAACCTCTACCAGCAGAACTAGAAGAATGGTGGACCACTGACTGGCAGTTTCAGAATCTCATAAATAACCCTAACACCTTTTTCCCTCAGTTTGACCCGGAGCCTGCCCCAAACCCACCGATGAGCGATGAGAACTTGGCTGAACTCCGCCACTATGGCGAGGAGCTGATAGACTCAAGAAATAGAATCCGGGTAGTGGGAGAACAGATCTCCTGGAAGTACGACGAGAGGGAGCGTTGTTTCTGAGGCGCCAGTTGATTAGGGTTGCATGGTGGTGTGGTTGTATGTTTAATAAATAATAAATCTTGTAAAATAACTTAGAATAAAACTTTTGTAAGATAATCAGTGTGTACGGATGCATACTATTAAAATATATAAAATCGGATAGTTGCAAAGTCGACAAATTTTGGCTATACTTGTTAGTGTGATTATGTGTTTTGTGTTATTTGACTATTTGTTAATTTACAGTATGGGTAAGCAAAGAATTTCGGACATCTATCGTCAACTAGATAATTTACCAAAAGATAAGGGAACCTCATCTCAATCAAATTCCTCCAGATACTCAGCAGATATTAAGGAAGGAATATTTATTCGTAAGGCACAGTTTGAGGAACCACTTACCGCTAAGAAAAGACGTCGGATTATTAGAAAAAGTTAAGAAAAATAAATTCAGGAGATAGGCAATAATCCACCATGGGAAGATGAATTGGATGAAAAGTGGGCAAATCTCTATATGTTAGCCACTACAGCAGTAAATGCTAACTTTTAATTAAGTTAAACTGCTAAACCCAGACCAACCAATAAAATTAGATCTCAACACCATGACCCAGTACTAGCACCCATATTATCTACGAACCAGAAACTTTAAAGGAACTTTGCCCATTAGATAAACAACTTAGTAAGAGCGGATAGAATAAACCTTATATAAATTATGCTAAGTATAATATTCCTAGCTGAAATAAATACACGACCTTAGTATATTTTAAATTTCAGTTGTAATTTGTAATAGACAGGTATATAAATAAAAGTCGACAATTTTAGTTATACATGTTTGGTGCAATTTCGTGCGATTACTTTATTTGCATTTGGATGTATTTATTCGTACCAATAACTTATATATATTGTAAATTATTCAGATGGAAAACGTGGAAAACCAACCAGTCAATGAACCAGTTATTGAACCAATTAATGAATCGGAACAAAACAACAAGGATCATTTCCTTAATAGGCAAGACATAGAAAATATCGTTGCCCAAGGAATAGCCAATGCTATTCCGGCAATCGTCGCTGCAGTTAAAAGTCCTGTTGAGCTTTCACAAGCTCACCCTAGTAAACGCACGCGAGACGATAATTTCAGTAATAGTGTTAACGGAGGCGGCAATAACGACAACTTAATTCAGGCCCCAATTCTCAAAAGAATGAAAGCTGCAACACCTGGTTGCACTTACAAGGAATTTCTTGCCTGTAAACCTGTTGAATTTGCAGGTAATGAAGGGGCGACTGCTGCACTACGTTGGTTAGAGAAAACTGAAGCAGTAATTAAAATAAGTAAATGTGCCGAGGAGGATAACGTCATGTATGCTTCTCACCTTTTCAAGGAAGTGATGTGGTTTATGCCATAAGTTGGGAGGAATTTAAAGAATTAATGGAAAGAAAATTCTGTCCCGAATATGAAAAGGAAAATATGGCAAATAAATTCCTGAGCCACCGGATGGTAAATGTTGACTGCCGAGGGTATACTTCAAAAATTTTCGAATATGCTCGAATTGTGCCTACTCTGGCTTCGCCAGAACCGGTACTTATTTCTCGCTACATTTGGGGTTTAATTAGCGAAATCCGTGATATTGTTAAAGCTGCGAGACCCCGCACGATCGATGATGCGGTGGAATTAGCCAACACTTTGACTGATGGACTGGTGCGTACGCGAGAAGAAAACAGGAAGAAGGATCTGGCTCAGAAAATTACCCAAGGATTTCGTGTGGGTAATAATTGCAAATTCAAGAAAAGAGGAACTGGGCAATTTTCCACTCCGTCATTCTGCAGGAATTGCAAAAAGAAACATTTTGGAAAATGTAATGAACCCTGCAACTTCTGCAAAGCTATAGGACATCGTGAAGAAGATTGCAGAAAGAAAACAAGGGTCTGCTATAACTGTGGAGAGGCTGGGCATTTCAAACCAGAATGCCCTAAGTTAATCAAACTAGCGGATAACAAGGCTAAACCTGCAGAAGGAACTACCAAGAAAAACGTAAGAGCCTTCCAATTGACCACGCAGGAAGCCGAACTGATTCCTGATGTAATAGCTGGTACGTTCTTAGTTCACAAAGTTTATGCGAAAGTATTATTTGACTCTGGTGCAAACCAAAGTTTTATAAATACTTCATTTTGCCAAGCTCTTAAGCTACCCTTAATAAAACTTAGGCAAGTTTTTACAGTAGAAACAGCAGACGGGAACTCTGTTAACATAGATACGGTTTTGCAAAAAGAAAACATAGAACTTTTAGGCCACAAATTTTCTGCAAACCTACTACCTATGGATTTAGCTGGATTCGATGTTGTGTTAGGAATAGATTGGTTAGTAGCCAACCATGCTCGAATCCTTTGTGATAAGAACTCCATAGAAATTCGTGCACCCACCGGAGAAGTAATCATGATTACAGGAGATAAGCCGCGAAAACCATTAAAGTTCATCTCTGTAATGAAAGTCGCTAGTTATGAACGAAAGCAGGGAATAGTGTATATGATTTCAGTAATCATTAGCACTAAGGGTAAGGAACTTAAGGAAATTCCTATAGTATCAGAATACCCAGATGTATTCCCAGAAGAGTTACCAGGATTACCACCGGATAGGGAGGTAGAATTTAGAATTCATTTGATTCCGGGAACTACACCCGTAGCAAAGGCACCCTATCGGCTAGCACCCACTGAAATGTTAGAACTGAAAAAGCAGTTAGATGAATTATTAAGCAAAGGGTTTATACAACCTAGTTCATCCCCTTGGGGAGCACCAGTGTTGTTTGTGAAAAAGAAAGATGGTTCGATGCGAATGTGTATCGATTATAGGGAATTGAACAAAGTTACAATTAAGAATCGATACCCATTACCTAGGATTGATAACCTTTTTGATCAGCTTCAGGGAGCTATATATTTCTCTAAGATAGATTTACGCTCCGGATATCATAAATTGAAGGTACAAGAAGAAGACATACCTAAAACTGCCTTCAGAACAAGGTATGGTCATTACGAGTTTACAGTCATGCCCTTTGGATTAACAAATGCTCCTGCAGCATTTATGGATATGATGAATAGAATCTGTAAACCGTACTTGGATAAATTCGTCATTGTCTTCATCGACGATATACTTATTTATTCCAAAAGTCAGGACGAGCATTGTAAGCACTTGCATGCACTCTTAACTTTGTTAAGAAAGGAGAAGCTTTACGCCAAATTCTCGAAGTGTGAATTCTGGCTACAGGAGGTGCAATTTTTAGGACACATGGTGAATCACGAAGGTATTCACGTAGATCCTGCTAAGATAGAAGCAATCACCAAATGGAAGGTCCCGCAATCAGCTATGGAAATTAGAAGTTTTCTAGGGTTAGCCGGGTACTATAGACGATTTATTAAGGATTTTTCTAGGATAGCTGTACTATTAACTAAGCTAACCTGTAAAGCAGTGAAGTTTGAGTGGGGACCTAGGCAAGAAGAAGCTTTTAAGATTTTAAAGCAAAGATTAACAAACGCTCTGATTCTAGCCTTACCAGAAGGAACAGAAGATTTTGAAGTTTACTGTGATGCTTCTAAATTAGGATTATGATGTGTGTTAATGCAACGCAAGAAGGTAATTGCACATGCCTCAAGACAATTGAAGAAGCACGAAGAAAACTATACGACTCATGACTTAGAATTAGGAGCCATAATATTTGCCCTTAAGATTTGGAGGCACTATCTGTATGGAAGTAAGTTTACAGTTTATACAGATCATAAGAGTTTAAGATACATATTTGGGCAAAAAGAATTAAATATGAGGCAAAGAAGGTGGATGGAAATTCTAAGCGATTACGACTGTGATATTCAATACCACGAAGGAAAAGCAAATGTAGTAGCAGATGCTCTAAGTCGTAAATATCATGAAAAGCAAAAGCGAGTTCCTGCTCTTAGATTAAATCTTCAATTAGATTTAATAGAACAATTGAAAAATGTTCAAGAAACAGCAATCAAGGATAATGCTGAAGGAATGAAAGGACGGATAACGGAACTAGAGCAAAGCACCGACGGAATCTGGAGATTCCACAAGAAAAGGATTTGGGTACCTAAGCAAGGAGAATTAAGAAATAAGATTTTAGAGGAAGCTCATAAATCTAGGTATACCATACACCCAGGAAACAATAAGATGTACCAAGATTTAAGAAATAATTTCTGGTGGATAGGAATGAAAAAGGACATAGCTAGATATGTATCTAAGTGTCTGACCTGTTCGCAAGTTAAAGCAGAACACCAGAAGCCTTCAGGATTACTCCAACAATTAGAAATGCCTGTATGGAAATGGGAACTAATAACCATGGATTTCGTTACTAAGTTACCCAAAACCAGAAAAGGTAACGACGCGATTTGGGTAATTGTGGACCGGTTAACCAAATCAGCTCATTTTCTACCCATGAAAGAAACCTTTAGCATGGAAAGGTTAGCAAAATTATATGTAGACGAAGTAGTATCCTTACATGGAGTTCCACTCTCCATTGTATCGGATAGAGATAGTCGTTTCACTTCGCATTTCTGGACAAGTTTCCAAGAAGCCATGGGGACTAAACTGAACTTGAGCATTGCATATCATCCTCAAACAGACGGACAAAGTGAAAGGACGATCCAAACCTTAGAAGACATGCTTAGGGCATGTGTGATAGATTTTGGTGGAAACTGGGATGACCACCTACCCTTAATTGAATTCTCCACTGTATGGACGAAAGTGCAGAACTCCAGTTTGTTGGGCAGAAATAGGAGAAAGCCAATTATCAGGTCCTGAAATTGTACAAGAAACTACCGACAAAATCACTCAAATCAAGGAAAGACTGAAAACGGCTCGAGATCGCCAGAAGAATTATGCAGACAATAGACGCAAGCCGTTAGAGTTCCAAGTTGGAGACAGAGTACTGTTGAAAGTTTCTCCTTGGAAAGGAGTAGTTCGGTTCGGTAAGAAAGGAAAGCTAAGTCCAAGATACGTAGGACCATTCCCAATAATCCAACGAATAGGACCAGTTGCCTATCGTTTACAACTAGCAGAAGAACTAGCTGGAGTACATGACGTATTTCATGTATCCAATCTCAAGAAAGGTCTATCTGACGAATCCCTAGTAGTACCTCTTCAAGATGTAGAGGTAAATGAAAAGTTAAAATTTGTTGAGAAGCCACTGCAGATAGAAGACAGAAAGGTCAAGTTTCTCAAACACAAAAGACTAGTGCTGGTCAAAGTCAAGTGGGATTCAAAGAGAGGACCGGAGTACACTTGGGAGCTGGAATCAAAAATGAAGCGAAAATATCCCTACTTGTTCCAGTAAATCTCGAGGACGAGATTTTTATTAAGGTAGGGAGGACGTAACAACTCTCATTAAAAAACACTATGTCTTATTTTAAATTGCCCAATAGGAAACCCTAATTGAGACCCCCAAGTAATCCTGCATAAACCCTAAAATTTTCAGAACAATCGGAATCAGGATCAGGGCCCCTAAAACTCAGGGGGGGGGGGGTATTTCCTAGTAAGTATTATCCAAACAGTTTTCGATAGAATTCGAATTTTATCGAAACGTCGACTCAGCTGAGCTACCAAGACACGAGGCTACTCTATGCTAGGGGGTGCCCCTCGCGCCACGCGCGGGAACCAGGTCTCCCTGGCGCGCCACGCGAGGGAGCCAATTTTTCAGTATAAATTCAGGATGTTGGCACTTGAAATTCTGCGTTGGTTCGACGTAAAAATTCAGTTCGTACGTTGAGTTATCATCTGTTTACTACAAAACACACACAATCACGAAACGCTGCCGCGATAACAGGGTAATAACTCGATCCCTGCTACGATTTAATGTCCGATCGATTGAAACTATCCAATGGATGTTTAAGTGCTGCTCACATTAGGGTTATACTTTGTCATTCGTCGTGAATTCGATGGATGTTAAGTATCGCACTTTGTCATTCGTTGTGAGGGTTTGTATCTCGTGAGTTATCGTAAAAAGTTGGATTAAAGTTACTAACCTAGTTTTCGTGTGCATTTTATTTGAATTAGGTTAACAAGCTAATCAGTAGGCTAAACTCTGCCCGTTTAAATCTGCAATGTGAGTCATTCTCTTTTTACTAAATTGCTTTACAAAACCCTAAATGCTTTCAAGGTTATAATTACAGGGATTAAGTTTTTGTAATCTTCAATTACTGCCAGTATGTGGGGTTTTGTATACATTACTTGTTTCCCGTCGCCATTGGACAACGAGTTAGCCAATGGGTGATCTGACCATAGTCACAGATACAGTCGAGTGACAAATACCGATTGGTGTTCTATGGGCTATAAGAACAACGGAAAAAACAATTCCACAAAAGAACACCTTACAGCTTGGTGTTCGGATCGGAAGCCGTGATTCCAGCCGAAGTAGGAGTTGTGACTCAAAGAACACTCAACATGGATCCCGAAACAAACAACAAAGAGACCATGTTGAACTTACAACTCCTCGAGGAAACACGAGACCAAGCTGCAATTCAAGAGGCCAAGTACAAACAAAAGATGGAAGTTTACTACAACAAAAGAGTCAAGAATGAACGCTTCAAGCCAAGAGATCTTGTGCTTAGAAACAATGAGGCTAGTAAAAAAGAAAACCAAGGAAAACTTGGCCCAAGGTGGGAAGGGCCATATACAACCCTTGAAGCACATAAGGGTGGACCCTATAAACTAGCCGATGATGAGGGTAAAAAGCTTCCCAGACACTGGAATGGCAAAACCCTTAAAAGGTTCCATGTCTGATCAAGAAAGTTTAGTTTGTATTTCAGGTGTTGTATTTCAAGAGTTGTCTCATCCTCACTTTTTGTAAAACAATATCTCTTGAATGAATGATGATATTTTATCAAACTTGTCTTTCTATCCTAAATCAGGTTGAGAACCTAGCAAAAAACTCCATGGCAAGGATCACGTAAGGAGATGAGCTCCCAGGCCATATCGCTCAATAGGTTCAAGGGTTGAATGAACCTATATAAGGGGTGAGTTCCTAAATCAATACAACTCCATGAGACTTGTGAAATTATCAAAAACAAAGTTGTCTCATAGACGGGTCTGAACAGCCTACACCAAATGTTCCTTAAGCCTTAGTAAACTAATCAAAAACATGCTTACATCAAACCAAGGAAAGTAATAAATAGGATAGGTTCTATGTCTTCTTGGTAAAAATACCAAGGCTAAGTGACTGCAGCACTAAACCCTTTAAGGTATAAAAAAACATAAAGGCAACACAAACACAACAAAGACAATTCCATAGACATAAAAAGTTATAAAAGGACGAAAATAACAAAGGTTGTAGGCAACTCTGGATAAAAAAATACAAGGCAAAGCAGCAAATAACAAATATCAAGAAACAGCCAGAAGCCTTAAAGGCTTCAAGCCAACCAGGCTGCCTTACAAAAACAGGCACCAACACAAGAAATCACAACGCAAGGCAAGTAGTAGGAACTTAATAACATAAGATAAGAAGCTTTAAAGGCTTCCAAACATCCAAACAAGTTAAAACAAACCTTAACGGTTTGTAAACATAGGAATTGTTCAAACGGCCACTAAGGCTAACAACCACCAACAGAAACCTTAAGGGTTTCCGCAAAACCTAAATTGTTCAAAAAACATACAAACCATTAAATTGTTTTTGGGTGCTAAGAAAGCTACGAATATTATTCAAGCATCAACAGGAGGCTTAGAATCCCCGGAACCATCACCTTTAGCCTTCTTGGCCTTCTTTGACTTCTTAGCCTTCGACCCATCATCACTCCCAACAGCTGAACCTTGGAGGCTTGCTTCCTTAGAGACATCGGCATCTTCTGAAAAGGTTTCCTCACTATCTCCTGAACGAGAACGTTTCTTGGACAGGGAATCAAGCACTTCAGCACAAACTTTCTCATTAAGCCCAGCCGGCTTCAGCTCCTGTAAGACAGAAAGAGGTTTACCAAAGCAATTTGCAACTTGCCTTACATATGGGTAAGTCAACCTCTCCATCTGCAGGACAGATGCCTTAAACACGTCGGAAGCATCAGGACGAAAAAGGGGAGATTGTTCCAAGGCCTAACCAGACTCGTGAAGTTTAAAACCAGCAATAAGGCCTTGATGTTTCCCCAAATTCAGCAGTTTCGTATAGACCTCTCCAAGGGCAGAATTAAACTCATTGGAATGAAGGAAATAGGTAACAACCTGGTGAAAGCCTTGCTCAATAAGCCACTGGTTATCACCAGTGGCTTGAACAACCGAAGCCTTCAGACCCTCTTTCTCTTCATCAAAGGCCTTCTGTTGAACAGTCAAGGCTTCCCTAACAGCTTTCAACTTCAGCTGGTCAGCTTCGAAACTTTTCTTGAGTTCATTCATTTCAATTTCATGCCTCCTTGTCAATTCACCTACCTTCTTGACCCAAGCTTCATCCTTCTTTGAAAACCCATCAATTTCCTTCTTCATCACAGCCATTGAAGACTTCATCTTTTCCTTCTTTTTAGAAAACTCCTCGTACTCCTGCATTCCCTTCTGAAAATGAGCAACACCCTCAGCTACCAAGGCAGAAAGGTTGCAGGAACTCAACATCAACCTTGATATGAAGTGGTCACTCTCCATCTCAGATATAGCACCACGAACGCCGGGAGAGCAAAATGAGCTAACACATTAGCACAAACATTCGGATCCTTGAAGCTATCACCAACCTTCACAGTCCCATCAGGAACATAAACTTCATCTTCGTTCAACCCTTCAACGTCTCTGTTCGATGAACCCTGAACAGGAGTAGTCACAACCTTCTTGGCCGAAGCCTTCTTCTTACCATGCACAACTAACTTTTTCTCCTTCTCAGCATCAACATCTTGACCCTCGGAAACCTCAATATAATCACTCAATTCCACCGGATCAGAGGAAGTAGATTGAGGTGCACTCTTTAGCAAACGACGAGCAGAACGACGGGTTGAAGCCTTGGGAACAGCAGGCTTAGTAAAACCCTTGACGTTAGAAACACTACCATAGCCAGCATCCTCAAATCTCTGTTCTACACCCCTAGCAACAGCATCATCCCCTTCAGCGGCTTGAGCATCCGTAAAGACAACATCAGATGTATCATCACTTTTGATAAAGTCCAAAGCAGACATAACTGCAAAACATTATAAAACAAGAACACATAAGCTACCAAATAAAGAAATCCCAAAAAGGCAGAACAGGGAAAATGCATACCCTGGCCATTCCTCATAAGAACCATATCCCGATTAGCCTTATCCCACAATTTGCTAACACCTAACAGAACTAGCAAATGTTCGGGAAAAGGTCGAACCCTTGAAGGGCACTCTCGGATGGCTTTAAGAAAAACTCCATTCAAATCAGACTCGGAAGGTTTCGGTTCATTGAGAACGGCATCCGGGTGTCTCCACACCATTTTAAAGGGAACAATAGAATCAGAAACCCAGAAAAATCGATCTTTCCAAGTACCGAGTGTGGTAACCATGGAAGAGATTAGGCAAATGTCAACCTTGGATGTCTCAAAGGTAAACCAATCACCATTCTTCGCCAGGCGGAAGAATCGACGGAATAACAACAGTGAAGGGTCATAACCACAAGCCCGGCATAAAACCTCGAAGTGTAAAACCCTAGCCATGCCCTTCGGATGAATTTGACCAAAGGAAACCCGATAGTACTCCAAAACGTTCAATACAAAAAGCGAGAAAGGATGGCGAAGGTTGGAAATTTCAAAATGACGACAGTACAAGGCAACAGAACCGGAGGGACATTGATCAACGGATTTATCACAACCCGGTGCAACCGGATTAAATTTAAGACCAATGCCCCATTCCACACAAAAATTCTCCACTTCCTCTTGAGTAAGGCGTGGAAAACTAACGGAAAGATCTTTCCGTGCACCCATGATCAAAGTAAAGAACAAGCAAAACACACAAGGAAATGGGGACTAACCTGAGTTTAGAAGAGGAAATCGGAATTCTCGGAAGAAGATAAGTGAAAAAATATCACCAAAAATGTTAATAAATGAAAAAGTAATAAAAAGGAGGTTATTATTACCTATTGTATAAAACCGCCGACTGAAAAACTGCCACACATCACATCAATCAGTTGTCAGTTTTAAATTCAAATTCTCAACTATTCTCAACCCTTGAAGCCTTCAAGCGATAAAAATAACGAAAAAGTCAGAAGCATTTGAGCATAAAACTCAAACACCTCTGACTTGGGGGGCTGATGACGGGGGTAGCTCAAATCTCACAAAATGACTAAAACACGTTTTAGCTTAAAAGGTTAAAAGGTTGAAAGCTTCATAACCCGGGAACTATGGTGAATAGCAAAAAGAACATGAACAGTAGCACGTCACTTCACGGATTGCCTGTCCACTTTCCCAGCCGCAAAAAGCAGAGCACATGCACAAGAAGCTCCCTTTTACCCGCAGGTCCAAACCGTTCAACCCCAAAATGGGTAAGTCTCCCACTGCAAGAATGGTTCACTAGTCCAAGGATTCCTCTTTGGGCGATGCCTTCCCCTATAAAATGACATTCCATCTAGTGCCAAAGGATACTCCGATCAGCTCTGATTCTCAAGGAATCCCTGATGTCTCTTCTCGAGTACTTGTTCCATTCAAGTGTCCTTTTTTCACATCCAACACACACAACTCGATTGTTCTTGCTTCCGAGGCTGAACACACTTCAGCCAAAGATCTCGAATAATCAACAAAGAAAAATAGTGAACCTCTCTCCACGTCTTGCAAACGTGGGGGGACCCCACGACCTGCGTTAGGCAAACCGCAACCCTTTTGCCTAACCAGCCTAGCTACCACCATCGGTCTAGTGTTTGTTGCATTAACATCTACTAAATACATGAACCCTAACCATCCATTTATACTAAAATAAGCATACTAATCCTAGTCAAATATTTCTCTTAGTTATAATCTAATACTAATTCACATCATTATCTCTAAACATTAAAAACATACTAGATAATTCAAAACATTCTAATAATTAATTAATTAAACTTGCCACTTTGACCCCTTCAACTTTCTTCACTTTACCTTTTAGGATTATAACCTTCAGTTTCATGATTACCGGTTATAGTTTCTATCCCATATGAATTTTTAAACCTTTTGAATAGAGATTGATTTCTAGAATAATGGTGTTTAAATGAAATGTTTACATAACACATATCAAACCATAGGCCTGTTTAAGTGTCAATAACCAGTAGGATCTTTGTTGTACCTTGCATCAGATGTTTGGTCTTGCATGACGGAGAAGGGCAATGGCTTCATCTTGGTTTTTATGGCGCAATTAATTACATAATGACCATACTGACAACAGTGGCAGCATTGTTTTTTATTCAATTTTGTTCGTCCAATTGATCTTCAGCGTATTTCATCGGAACAATGTTGGCAGGGAAACATTCTTGATTTCTTTGAATGAATCTTGGATCGCCTTGTATTGGGCTCTCATACCACTTTGTTAGATATCAAAACTCAATCTCACAAACATAATGAACAACACAGAATCTTGGTGAATTCGAAAACTAAAAAGCGGATATTGGATAAATATTTTGGTACCGGTTTCGCTTGATACATATACATACATTGATGTCGACGATTATGGGATGGTGGTTGTATTTTGGCGCCGACAACGGTTGATAACGGTAAATTGTGTAACATACATTACCATCAAATAAGGGTGTGAATTTTTGACACAACACGAATCTAACACGAAATTTACGGGTTTATGTTTAGTCTAAACGGGTTCGGGTTAGTTTCAAGTTGAACCCGCAAACCCGTTTAGGTTAACGGATTGGATCGTTCAACACTTTTATATTATATTCTATTTTTTTTACATTATATTTTATATCATTAATTAAATGAGGTGTGTATTTTATGTAATAATTATAACATAAAAAGAGAAATTAACATAATATTTTACAATTTAAATATAATTTGTGTTAGGTCATGTTCGGGTCAACCCACAAAACTTCGGGTCGTGTTCGGGTTCATATGTATCATACGATTTTCGGGTTCGGGTTCGGGTTCATATGTATCATACGATTTTCAGGTTGAACCCACTCGTTTAGCAGCCCTACCATTAAACCATCGGCACTTCTAAATAGTTAATACTTTGATAGCTGTCCCAAGAGGAATTGTGGTTAAATGTTAAAAGGTTTTGAATTGATGTAAGCAAAAGTACTTTGGATAATCTAGTGAGTTTTATTCAAATGACGCGTTTTCTACATGAGATACAGAAAGTGCTTTGACATTTGTAGGAAAAAGGTTCCGATGCCTGACATAATCATCACCAATGTATGGCTCTTGGAGAATACTTTTGATCAACCACATACACTTTGATTCTTATTCAACCCACTTGCTTAAATATAGGAGTAATTTAATTAAAAATGCAACTAGAATCATTTTAAAGTTTGAAAAAATATTAAAGTGAAAATTTGATTTCTCAGGAATAAAAACGGTAACCAAAAAGGTCAAAGAACAAGGTAGCATAGAAATGTAAACTAAAACAGTAAATACGGCTTTAGAAAACGATTATATGACCTATAAATCCAAAATATTGGAGCAAGTATTTTATTACCGAGTCTTTTCCTGCAAAGGTGAAAACCTCAAAATGCAACACACAAAACAAAATTAAAGAAAGTACCGCAGGATGATTTTAATCCTACTACACGAATTTAGTCTCAAGAAACAAATTATCACCATCATCCATATTATGGCAAATATCTCAAAATTAAAGACAAGACTGTCCCTCCCTCAACGCTTAACCGCTACCTCCAGACCATTTCTTTCCGAAAACAATTAACTGAAGCTGATCGTAACCAGCAAGCACACCAGCACCAGCCACGGCTCTCAAGATGTTGGCCGCACCACCCTTGAACAGCGACCTCACACCTTCCTTCTTCACGATTTGACTGAAAGCATCAAACGTGTTCTTGTACTTCACAGCCTCACCAGACGTCATCATCATTCTTCTACGCACGGTATCAATTGGGTATGATGCAAGACCAGCAGCGTTTGTAATCAACCAACCCAGAGCAAAGCTGGCAAAGAAATTATCCTGTAACATTCATAAACAAATAAATCTAATCAGCTAATACATTCGTTAAATATATTCACGAATGATAATATTAAAAAACTACAACTGACCTGCAACTTTCCGGTGAGAAGAATTGGTTTGAGAGAATCGTACATTCCAAAGTACAAACCACGGTAGATGAAAATACCAGCAGCTGAAAGTGGGAACCCACGGTATAACCCAGCAATACCGTCTGACGCGTAGGTCTTCTTGTAAACATCAACAAGACCGTTAAACTGACGCTCACCACCCTTCTTTGCAGCCTTAGCGTCGTTAGCCAAACGGGTTCTAGCATAATCTAGAGAAAAGACAAAAACTAGAGAAGAAGCACCAGCAAAACCACCAGAAGCAATGTTGCCACCGAAAACTTTCCAGTAAGGATCTTTTTCCTTTTTGAAGTTAAACAAACTCTTGAAGTAATCTTTGAATGCAAAGTTAAGTGCCTATAACGTTCAACCAAAACAAAACATCAGAACCAAACAACATTAACAAACCTAACCATATGACTCAATTACAAGTAACAAACCTGAGTAGGGAAGTAACGAATGACGTTAGCGGTGTTTCCTCTCCACAAAGACATAACTCCCTCATCCTTGATTGTCCTACTGAAACAATCACCAATACCCTTGTATGGCTCAGAAAGACGACCAGCCTTGATCATCTCATCTTGGTTTTGGATCAAAAGCTTGACACGCTCAATAGGAGCAGCAGCGGTTTTAGAAACAGCAGCTGACACACCTCCCATAAGGAAATCAATGGCGAAACCAGTTAGCCCTTTCTCTGCTGGTGCTTGAACAAACACAGGTGAAGCGTTTGCAACTATCAATGATTGGGTCATTGGAGAGCTGAACCCAGCGTTCGTGTAGTTTCCGTATGTGAACTGCCTTTGAGTTGGTCTGTTGACAGCAGCACCATACTGAGCTAGGGCGTATTGAGAAAGGTGTAGCTGACTAGCTACCCTCCTTGTAATAACTGAATGTTGGGTCTGATCGGCCATATTGCTTCAAACAATCTTCCTACAAAAAATAAAATAAAAATTTACTGTCAGTTTTAACAAGTGTGTTTGGTTTGACAAATTCTTCTAGTCCATTTGCATTCTAACATAACGCATTGATCAATTCTAAACACAAATACACCAAGTAGCAAAACATAACACATCATACATTTAGAAAACAAATATAAAGTCAACAACCAAGTGAAAAGAACTTTTAAGCATACAGCAAATAAACTATTACATAGTTGGCTACATTGTAAACTCAAACACCATACAATTAATATAACAAGTTAATAACAAAACTAATGATCAGACGGTAAAACAATGCTCTTTTAGGAAGAAAAAAAAAGAGCAAATTAACTTTTATGGTACTTTTTTTCATAAACTTTATAACGTACAATTTTTTTAGAAAATGACTAACATAAAAAGTATCATATAAATTTGAAACGGACATAAATTTGGAATGTCACGTAAATAATTATTACTAACATGTGCAAATTTTGTTACGAATTAGCAAAACTTCAACCAAGTAGCAAAACATAACACAGACATACAAATCTAACGCAAAACATCAAACATCACAACATATTAAAACAGACAAGTTTTTGAAAAGTATAATTGTTTCAACCAAGTTTTTGAAAAGTATAATTGTTTCAATATGTTGTGAAACAAAATCATACAATACAAACACAAACGCTACGTATAATAAACACAAACGCTGCGAAAATAAAACATAAACTCAATCAACATCTTTCATTTTCAAACCGTTAAACTTATGCCTAAACAAAAACACAAAACTCACAGATCAAACTAAACAAACATCAATAATATAAACATCAACAAAAACCAAATCACATCACAAAAGTACCGATCTACAGTAACAGAACAAAATTCAACTCATAGAGATATACGATCCATCGTACAATCAACAAAAACCATCAGATTCAAACTAAACACAACATATCTACAACAAAATGCTAAAACAATCATCATAAACATCAACGATCTAACATGATAATCAACCAAACCGTCAGATTCAAACTAAACACAACAAATCTACAACAAAATGTTCAAAATACTTCATAAACATCAACGATCTAGCAATAAAACAACAGAAATGAAATATTCAACTTAAATCTATCAGATCTAGAGTAAATCAAACAAAACTAGCATCATAAGAATCACCAAAACTTGATGATTAAGAATATAAGTAACGATTATTGATATAAGATATAGATGTTAACGGATCGTACCGATCTAGAAGGTGTTGAAACCCTAGAGAAAAGTGAGAGACGAGAGAGGTACCTCTGCGGTATGTGCGGAGGCGGAATATGTAGCGGCCGAGAGAGATAGGGTTTTCAGCCGAATGAAGCTGCTTGTGCTATATACTGGGGTATATGGTGGAGGAGTGTTCCTGTGTGTCGCGGGTGTAGGATATAGATGCGCGTTTTCTGGATCTCCAGAGATAAGGATTGGACGGTCGTAGATTGACTTTGACGGAAAGGGTATGCTTTTAGGCCATCTAGATTGATTGTTGTAAAAACTAATTTCGGCACAAAATTATCAAGGCTAAATTAGGGTGGTGAATATTTTTTTTCTTATAAGATTGAAATTGAGTTGGTGTTGGAAAATTTTGAGATGGTTGGTTTGTTAATCTATAAAGGAATTGAGAAATGTTGAAATAAAAGGGAAATTTACTTTTGTTTATACAACTCTTAATACTAGTAAGATGTTTTGTAACCAACGTTAGAGAACTCGCTAGTCGCTAGTCGATCGGTGAGGTGAGAACTAGCGATTACTCAGGAATAATCGAATCGGTTTTTTATATGTACTTTTCAGTTTTATGTATACAGATACACATTTTTATAGAAAAATATTTTTAGTATGTAGGTTTTAACTCTTACTCAACTCATTATGTTAAGTATACAAGATTAATTGTTGGAATTCACTTTGTTTGGTTGAAAAGTGGCCGGAATTTAGAGGTTTTGGTCGGAATATACAGGTTTTTTGCCGGAATCTGGACGGAATCGCCGATTTTTGGCTGGTCGACCAGGTCCGACTAGTCCCGACTAGGTCAGACTGGCGATTAATGGACTGATTAAAGAAAAAATACTCAGTTACTAGCCGATTAGTGATTAATCGCTGACTAGTCGCCGCCTAGTCGTGATTTTTACAACACTGCTTGTAAGTTTTGTTGAATGGTAATCAAACAGACCCTAATGTCTTTGATCAATGCTAGCTAAGTGGATCTTAATATTCTCCTAATGTCTTTGATCGATAGTGGCTAAGTGGTTCTGAATATTCTTTGATCGATTCTAATTTGTCTCTGTCAATTCAATTTGGATCTTCTTTTGATAGGTGTAATAAGATTATTTATTCTTGTTTGACACAACATTACTTGTAAGTTTTGTTGAATGGTAATCAAACAGACCCTAATGTCTTTGATCAATTTTGGCTAAGTGGATCTTAATATTCTCCTAATGTCTTTGATCGATATTGGCTACGTGGATCTGAATATTCTTTGATCGATTCTAATTTGTCTCTGTTAATTCAATTTGGATCTGCTTTTGGTAGGTGTAATAAGATTATTCATTCTTGTTTGACTCTGATTTATGATTTTCAATCGTTGTTATAACTGGTTTGAAGATTTAACTACATCAGTTCGATTTAGTTTTGTTGTTTAACTTTCTATTTGGATTCATTATTTTGTTTATGATTAACGGTTGTTGTTGTTCAATAGTTTATTTGATTTGAACTTTGATTGCAATTCTATGGTTGTTTGATCATTTAAGTTTTTGCTTTTCTCGATTATGGCTTTTGTTGTTCAGTCACTGATACATGTTGTTCGATAGTTGAAGTAGTTAAGTCTTTGTGATTTTTGGTGGGGACTTGTTCTATGAGTAAGATTTTCTAATCAATTTTAATGATCTCATAAACAAAGGGGAATAGTTATATAAATATATGAGTGGTTCACTACTACAAAAATAAGTTTTATAGAGGCATGGGATTTGTCAAAAATTGCCAACGAAATCCACTAGGAATTCAAAAATATAGAATACAAAACATCGGTAACTTCGGATCTAATTGTTTTGGTGGAACTCATTGCTGAAGGATGATATGTCCAGTGACGAAGTTTGAGATTTCTTACTGGGAGACGAAATTTACCGGACCTAAAAATTTCTATAAAACCGAGGGGTCGAAAACGTATATACCCAAAATTTCTATACGAAAACTACCTATTCTCCACTACTGAGCGAAAAGTTCAGGAGGTCGGCCGCCCCTCCCGCCCTACTTAAGCTACCCCATGGATATGTCATTAATATGTTGATAAGGTTTTTTTTTATAACATTCACATCGATCCTGTCGGTGAAGGCCCATTGTGTCACCGCCTTCCATCGATTACTCGTCGCTAACTTGGGAATAAGATTTTCGGATATGATCCTCACTCAGAGTTTCAATTACTTGTATATTTCCCGAACCAAGACGATACCAATACCCGTATTCATTTCTTTATGATTTTCAATTTTTATACGAGCCAATTTTGATATTTATCGGTATTTATGAACTACATGTACCAAACCGGTACTACACTCATAATTGGTTGGTGTCCGGTTTGTGTTTGACTCATTTTAGATTTTTGTTGGGTTCCGGTACACATTATTTATTTTTAGGCAAATTGGATTTAAATAATCCCAACTCACTGTTATTGGCCAATAATAATCCCAACTCATTTAATCACTAATAATAATCCGAACTATTCACTTTTGTTTGTAAAATACTCCCAGTTAAAAAAACACTAACTAGGTTAAAAAATCGCTGATGTGGCTTGCCACGTCACCTGCCACATCAGTTGCCACGTAATCGAAAAATGACACGTAGACTACCACATCAGCTGCCATGTCATCGAAAAATGCCACGTAGACTGCCACATCAGCTGCCACGTCATTAAAAAATGCCACATCAACTGCCACGTCATATGACACATCAGCTAAAAGGGCCACATCAGCAATTTTTTTAACCTAGTTAGTGTTTTTTTAACTCGGAGTATTTTACAAACAAAAGTGAATAGTTCGGATTATTATTGGTGATTAAATGAGTTGGGATTATTATTGGCCAATAACAGTGAGTTGGGATTATTTAAATCCAATTTGCCTTATTTTTACAATACCCGTACTTTTAGCATCGTAAGCTATAAACTATATCAAGTGCTATCATAACAAATCGAACCAATACTAACACAACAACATCGTTATCGGTATCAATATTCTTCTTTTTTTTTTTTTTTTTATCAATATCGATTTCGCATATCAATAAGACAACTTTTCTGTGTAATATTTTTTTAATAACTGAAATTTATTACTGTTCGACTTGCAAGAAGGTAGATATGAGGCAACAAACAGTTAAAAGAATAATAGTGGGTTTTTTTTAATCAATTAACTCATCATTTAATTTCTTCTACTTGACGATTCTTATTCAAAAACCACAAGTATGAGTAGTTAACTAGAATCAGTGATACTTCCTGATACGAACCGAATCGTAATCAAATGATCCAAAGAAAATAGATAAGAACTTGAGAGAAAACAAGACTTTTGGAAGTGACTAATTCATTTCTTCATTCATAATAAAACAATAAACATACTTGTCTTCTTTTATAGGATTACAAAAGCAAGGAAACGAACTAGAACATGATTGAAAAATAACTACCCATTACCCTAATATTGCTAAACATAAGGAAACAAAGATGGTGTATGGTGTACGTGGGTGTGGTTGCATGAGGTACGTATCACTTCCTTAGGCTTGTAGATGGCTTTATATTTTATAAGCATTTTCGTTACGAAATCCCTAAAGAACACACCAAGTAGTCATGATAATCGTCTCAATCACCCTTCATAGCTTTAGTAATCATAGTCGAGCTAGCCAACAACCAGGGGCACAGGTTAGTTGGTGTCCGGGGCTGAACCCCCCCCCCCCACAATGTTTCGGTTAGAAATGTATAAGTTTCGATTTTTCGTCCGAAAAATTTAAAATTATATAGCATCCACCCTCGAATTATTTTCCTAAATATTTATACAATATATAAATTAAAGTAAAGTTTGTTATCACTATGTATATATATGATGGGTATTTTGGTAAATTTATTTTAACTCTTATTTTTTTAACCCTAAATTACCCACCACACAATAAACTTAATCGCAAGTTAATACCAAATTACCAATCACCTTCTTCCCGTACTCATTAGCCTTCTGCCCATTCTTTTTCCAATTCAATCCAGACATTTTCGGTAATCATTCTTTTGTTGTTGTTGTCAATTGCTTATTACATATATAAAATTGATTGCATGAATTAATATTTATTATTCATTCATTGTTATCTTTAGTCTTTAGGTCAATTACATCTCATAATTGGTAAATAGTTGATGCCTTGTGGCAAGAATTAATGTATTATTAGTCCATGATATTAATATACTTTTTATGTATGTATGTATTAGTCGAATGATTATTCTGAAAAGTATACTTAGATATTAATATGAAAAATATTATTAGATTCTGAAAAGCTCAATCAATATAAGTTATGATTTAATCGAAAATACATCATGTTTCTATTCATTGTTTTCTTTTTGGTTAGGAATTCATGGGAAAGCTTGTGCTTTACGAGGAGATGATGAATCTGCTAGTTTTAAAAATCGGGGTAATATTCTTGAATTGCTAACACTTCTTGCTTCTTATAATGATGAAGTTTCAAAGGTTATACTAGAGAATGCTCCTTATAATGCAAAGTATATTTCTGGAGATATTCAAAAAGAAATTCTTAGTATTATTGCAAATATAATATTTGAAAGCATATCCGTAGTGAAGTGGGGGATTCAGACTTTTGTGTCATGGTTGAGTCACCAGATGAGTCAAAGAAAGAGCAAATGGCCATAGTTGTGAGATTTGTTGATGAAGAAAGGATGATACAAGAAAGGTTCTTGGATTTGGTTCATGTTAGGGATACTCCTAAAAACAAGTTTGTGGAAACAACTTTTACATTATCAATTTGATGTTAGTAAAATTCGTGGGCAAGGTTATGACGGTGCTAGCAATATAAGAGGGAAATGGAACGGATTACAGGCACGTGTTCTTGAAGAATGTCCTTATGCGTATTACGTTAATTGCTTTGCTCATAGGTTAGTTACTTGGTTTTTTTTCTTTCATTATTCAGTTTGACTAAAATACTTTTATGCTTATTCTGATTTTGCGTTTTGCTAATAGGTTACAAGTTGCCTTGGTTTGTGCTTCAATGGAAGTTATTCCATTACACCAATTCTTTACATACTTCGTTGACCTAGTTAATGTGGTTTGTGCTTCTAGTAAGTGGCATAATGAATTATAAAATGCAAAGGCAGACGAGGTTGAAAAGTTATTGGAACTGGGTGAAATCAATTCGGGGAAAGGACAGAATCAACTTGGGACATTAAGAAGGGCTGGTGATACTCGTTGGGGGTCTTATTATTACTCCGTTTGATTAAGTGGTTTGATGCCACTTGTGTTGTTCTCTCGGGACTAATTGATGACGTAGCTCGTACTACTTTTGCTCAACGTGGAGATGCTAAAGGAGCTTGGCGTAACATGCAATCATTTGAGTTTGTCTTTATTCTTCACTTGATAGAGAAAGTAATGGGAAAACTGAAAGCGGCATAATGAATTACAAAATGCAAAGGCAGACGAGGTTGAAAGGTTATTGGAACTGGGTGAAATCAATTCAGGGAAAGGACAGAATCAACTTGGGGCAATAAGAAGAGCTGGTGATACTCGTTGGGGGTCTTATTATAACTCCGTTTGTAGTTTGATTAAGTGGTTTGATGCCACTCGTGTTGTTCTCTCGGGACTAATTGATGACGTAGCTCATACTACTTTTGCTCAACGTAGGGATGTTGAAGGAGCTTGTGTAACGCCTCGCTTTTTGAAACTTACTTTAATTGGAAAGATTATTCATGTACCTATTTTTGGAAACTTACATCCGTATCATATTCGCATCTCGCCTCCGTTTTCGTAATTCGTAACTTCGATCGTAATGAAATTTTATTTTTATACTTATACGTGTTGCAATACTCGGGTTATACGTTACCAATCTCGAATGCATACGCTTAACCGATACTCGACATACTCGTACTCATAACTTATACATGTTTGTTGACTATTAAATACGTGGTTAAATTCTAATAATAATAATAATAATAATAATAATAATAACTCTAAACGTAATGTTACAAATAATAATAATAATTATTAAACCTTATTCATTTGATGT
This sequence comes from Helianthus tuberosus, assembly GCA_030545235.1. NCBI lineage: Eukaryota > Viridiplantae > Streptophyta > Magnoliopsida > Asterales > Asteraceae > Helianthus > Helianthus tuberosus. The sequence goes on along the minus strand of CM060370.1, from coordinate 36,000,697 downwards.
ATTAAATAGTTAGTTAAGTATTTAATAAACTAACTTAATAATATGTATGATATTTAATATATTATGTCACACAAAACAAAACAAAACAAAAGCAAAAGGAAGTGAAAGGCTGTTGACTAGCCTTCTCATCGCAGCCCTTTCATGGGTGTTTTAAATTGTTTTTATTTATTATTTAGTTAACCACCAACTTACACCTAGTTCACTATTATATAAAATATACATATTAGACATTGAAATGTTTGATTTAATGCTCCAAAGCAAACAAAAAAAATAACAACTTCAAGGCTGAAAACAGCCTTCCAATCGGACAGGCTTAGGACTGTTTTAGTTGTTTTTTTATTATGCTAAACTCCCAACTACATACATTAAATGCCAACCAACCTAAACCCTAATCCTTCCCTATAAATACCACTCTAATCCCAGCCACTTTTCCACTTTACAAACTCTAATCTCACTCTCAAAACTCTCTCAAACTCCCTAAATTCGTAGCTGAAAGTGCAAGTTAGAGCAGATTGTTCAGCCTTAACGAAAATGAGCATAACTTCTTCATTTCTTGTCCGATTTGGTCCATTCTTTTTCCTATGTGCTTGGATCGACCTTAGCTTCGATTCCATGGGTATTTCACAGTAAATAAGTCCCTGGAACTCCGGCAAATAGGCTCCAAAGTTCACTGTTCGTTTATGTTTTTATTTAATCTTTGTTAAACGTAACCAAACTTGAGTTTTCTCATCTCAAACCTATGTCCTAATGCTCATAATCAAATGAATGGTTAGTTGGGCTTAAAAACAAGGCTGAGACATGTTAAATCAGAGGTTAAACCTCACAAACTTTCTGTTTTAGTTAGGGTTTTTAACCCATAAGTGGTGTTCAAGCTTCAAGCTTGATAAAGGAGTGATTGTGGACTAACTTGGGTTGTCCAACATAAAATCCTCACATCCCTTGATGATTTCTCATAGTGTAGTTGTTTCTTATTCTTGTAATGATATTAGTTCATGACCCTCCTTGTATGTTTTTACATCAAGTGTAGTGGTGAACCATAAGAGGTACCTAAATGGAAGCTTGTTCTTCCTACCTCCTACATGAATTCTATGACACAAGAGAGGTACCTAAATGAAGATTAATCTTCTACCTCATGCTTGATTAATGGACTAAATAATACCTATAATACTTATACATATATATACTATTCGAACCCTTGATGATGGACTTGTGTTCATTCGTCAAGATATTAGAATAACATCATCTAAGACATAAGACTTGTTACGATTCTAATGGGTATATTACTCATGAAAACATTAACCCTTGAGGTTTCATAGTGTCAAGAACAAGTGTCATAGGTGTTAGATGATTATTTTCATATGTTTATTTTCATGTTATTTAAACTCCAAATCCCTAGAACCATATGTAAACACATCTTAAACTCCAAATCGAACACATTCAACTTTCTAGTCTCAACAACTTCGTCACTTTGGATAATCGGAAAGCATAGGCAATTTTGTGAGTATACTCGAACCCATTTTACTTTTTAAACACTTTTGGGTGCAACATGTATTCTATGTAAAAACACTAAACACTTGAAACTATTTGAATCATATTCTATCCACATGTAAACATGTTCACCTCCCGCTAGTCTATTGGGAGTTAGTCTATGAACGATTTGATGCTTGTTAATCTCATATGCTATGTAAACTATTAGTGTCTATATGCTCATTAACTTCGTACAAGCCCACCTTAACAATTATAGCGCTATAGGAGTAATGCACCGCCCATTAGACTTGGGGTATTGTTAAGTTAAACATTTTACCTCCCGCTACTCTATTGGGATTAGGCTATTTTAACGCATTGTATTCTAGGGTTTGAACATATAGTGACACTGTTTCAGTGTATTAGTAACTTGCATCATGTTATTTATGTTGGATATGATCACGTTAAACAATTTTATTCTATGTTATATTACGTACCAAACTTGTATACTCGCCAACTTTTTGTTGATTGTATTTTAATACATGTTGCAGGATGACAGACAAGATGATGCTAAGTGAAGGAACAAGATTTAAGTGGACTTAGAAACACACCTAGATTAAACTATTTTGTTGTTGTATAATCGAAACAATGTTGTTTATGTTGAATTCTTGTATTATACTTTAGCAATTTATGAAATTCAATTCAATTTAATTTATATTGTCACATAGTGTTATGATGTTTTGAGCAATTTGTTCGTCTCATCCCGATGTTTCCGCCATCGGTTGGGGTGTGACAGCTTGGCATAACATTCAATCATTTGAGTTTGTCTTTATTCTTCACTTGGTAGAGAAAGTAATGGGAAAACTGAAATACTTTCTCAAGCATTACAAAGGAAATCCCAAGATATTCTGAATGCCATGGAATTAGTTTCGGCAACAAAGATTACTCTAAATAATTACAGAAATGATGGATGGGATTCTTTAATTAAAGAAGTAACTTTGTTTTGTAACAAGCATCTAATAGAAGTTCCGGATATGAACGCTCCATTTACGTCTACTCGGTTTCAGGCTCATAAAAACGATCTTCCGTTTACATTTGAACATTATTACCGAGTAGATCTGTTTACATCCACTTTGGATAAACAAATACATGAGTAAAATAGTAGATTCAATGAGGGCACGATTGAGTTGTTATCTCTTAGTTCTAGTCTAGTTTCAAAAGAGATTAACATTGATCATATTTTTCTTCTAGTTGATAAGTTTTACCCTGAAGATTTTACGGAGCAAGAGAGGACTAGGTTACGAACTCAGTTAGAGCTTTTTAATGTTGGATTGTCAAAGAATATCAGGCTAAGTCGTGTATCAACTCTTTTTGGTCTATGCAAAACTCTTGTGAAAACTAAAATACGAGTGGAGTACACTTTGGTTGATAGAGTGGTTCGACTAATCTTGACACTTCCAGTTTCAACTGCAACAACAGAGCGGGAATTTTCAGCAATGAAAATATTCAAGAATCACCTTTGCAATAAAATGGCAGATGAATATCTCGCAAATAGCTTGGTGATTCACATAGAAAAAGAAATTGCTGATAAGTTTGATTAGGAAACCATAATTGATGAATTCAAAAATTTTAAAGGTCGTCGGGCTGAGTTGTAATTCTTCGTCCAGGTTCCATTTATCTTGTATCATTATATATATATATATATATATATTGGTCTTTTGTTTGTTAAACAATATTTAGTTTTTTTATGTGTAAGAACAAGTCCTTTGAATGAATGAATTTTTTTAGTTTTATTTGGAACTATTATTATTTGACCCGACCGGAATCGAATAGCCAATCCGACCTGAAACATAACGATAGGAAAATGTTTTTTAGGTCACTTTATGCCCCTCGAAACTTTTGGTCAAGCTCCGCCACTGCCAACAACACATAAGAGCATCTGGCACCAAAGAACTAGGTTACCCCAAAATCAATCCATGTTTCTGCAGCTTTCCATGACATCACAATAATATCGTATTGTAACTCCCAAAAACATGATTAGGTGATTCAATCTCTTCGAAAGAAGAAGAATAGAGTGTGGAAGGAACATCATTGCCCTAATTAACTAAATACCTTTTCGTAGAAGGTGATGAATAATCCATCCGACAATAATGCCCCAACAAATTTCTTCCTAACCACATTAATTGTGAACTCGTGAAATCCTCTACAAGGTGAGTTAACTCTTGCAACTGAATCGCTTCAGCAACAACTCTAACCTCAGCGTCGTTACCAAAACCGCCTATCTTTGCACTTTCTCTCCTTGAGAAAACACTTCATTTAAATCTTCAAACTATATAGCCTAGGATCTCCAACTTTCAGAGTGTGTATTCCAAAACCACTCACATGAATTCCTTTGTCGGGCCTTTGAATAATTAGCAAATATCATATATATACCTGTAGTAAAATGGAGCAACAACACGAAGGTCATCGCAGAATAGAAGAAAACCGGAGTGAGGAAAGATGGCAGGTGGCAAGAAACAAGGGACGAAGACTCATTCAAGGAGACGCACCTTGAAGATGACCACAAGTCCGTGAAACAACATTCTTCATCTGAAACCTACCTAAATATTGATCAAGCTTTCTGCTATGGGATACTTTCAATAGACTCGGAATCATGACAGACGCGTATTGTTTTGGTCAAAAATTACCTAAGCAATTTAGTGATCAAATTAGTTAATTGAGGTAGTGTGCTAACAAAGTGTATTGAAAATATTCTGAGTATGATGTTTGCAAAAACAATTTTCAGGATATAGCTCAGGATATCGAGCTATATCTACAATCAAACAATGAGCAAAAAAGGTTAAGGGTGACACGGGATATACGAGGAAAGCCCTTGATCAATTTAGATCGCTGGCACAAAACCTCGGGAGCTGACAACCGCTGGTGCCTTGTTCTTCTTATTACTTCAAACTTCAGGATACAGATATACCAATCTAGTTTATTAACAAAGTGGGGTTCGCAAAGGGCTTGTAGCTAATGGTACCAAGGCGTCATGATAAAGTGTTACTCCTTGTGAGGTGGAGGCTAATAGTCCCATGGTGCACAAAAGTGTAGATTTAGAAATAGGATTAGAGAGTGTGTGAGTTAGCTGGTATAGAAGAATGTTATGGCTCAATTGATTTCTCATTAATTGATAATGATCATATATATACAAGATACAATCCCATAAATTAGGGAATAGACAAATACAATCCTATCTATATTTACAAATATATTCCATTACACCCCCACAGTCGAAGCAAGAGGTGGGCGAATGTTGAGACTGGAGCGGAAATCATCAAATAACACCCGAGGTAGACCTTTAGTAAAGATGTCAACAATCTAAAAATGAGTAGGGGTATGAAGAATCCGTATCGTACCGCGTTGGACATGTTCACGCACGAAATGAATGTCAATCTCGATGTGTTTTGTGCGTTGATGTTGAACTGGATTGCTGGATAGGTAGATGGCACTGATATTGTCACAATAAACTGAAGTAGCCTTCGATACGGGCCGTCGCAACTCGAGAAGAAGGTTGCGGATCCAACAAATTTCAGCCACAACGTTGGCAACCGCACGGTATTCTGCTTCAGCACTGGAGCGAGAAATGGTCGATTGTTGCTTGGAGGACCAGGATAAAAGATTTTGACCCAGGTAAACACAATATCCTGATGTGGAGCGACGAGTATCCGGGCACCCAGCCCAATCCGCACCTGTATATGCCCGTAGAGAGATATCAGAACATGGGGAGAGAGTGAGACCATAAGTAGCGGTGCTGCAAATATAACGAATAATACGCTTTAATGCATTCCAGTGATCGGAGCTGGGATTGTGCATATGAATGCAGATTTACTGAACTGCACAACTGATGTCAGGCCTGGTGAATGTCAGGTACTGGAGCGTACCAGCAAGGCTCCGGTATAAAGTGGGGTTATCAAAAGGAACACTAGAGGTTGCACCAAGTTTTGGTTTCGTGTCCAACGGAGTTGCGACAGGGTTGCAAGTTGACATACCCGCACGATTGACAATGTCAAGAGCAGAAGATTGTTGTGAGAGAAACAGTTTGTGCCCATTGCGAGAAACGGTAATACCCAAAAAATAACTGAGAGGTCCAAGATCTTTCATTGCAAATTCAGCCGCGAGGCTGCCCATTAGTTTTAATCGAAGGGAATCAGAGGAAGTAATGAGAATAATACCATCGACATAAATCAGCAAGTATGTGATGTCACCCTCGTGATGATATGTAAACAAAGAATTATCGCAACGACTTTGCAAGAATCCCATGGAAGTAACAAAATCCGTAAACCGTTGGTACCACGCCCTTGGAGCTTGTTTAAGACCGTAAAGTGACTTTTTTAGACGACAAACATGATCGGGATAATCTCTGTGCCGAAAACCCATGGGTTGATACATATAAACAGTCTCGGTAAGATTACCATGTAGAAACGCATTCGTAACATCCAACTGGTGAATAGACCAAGACTGAGATAAGGCCAATGTCAGAACCGTCCTAATAGTAGCCGGTTTAACAACTGGGCTAAAAGTTTCACCACAATCAATACCAACCCCCTGATTTCTCCCATCACACACAAGACGTGCCTTGTATCTCTCTAAAATACCATCAAACCTGTATTTGTGGCGAAAAAGCCACATGCTACGAATAATATGCATATCAGGATGTCTTGGGACAAGTTCCCAAGTCTTGTTTTTAATTAAGGCATTTAATTCATTTTGCATAGCATTATACCATTCAGGGTTAGACAAGGCATCTTTGGGGTTGGTAGGGATAGGGCCGATGGATGTGGCTGAAAGATTGAAAATTTATTTCGGCTTGGAGATACCAGACATCGCACGAGTATGCATTGTACGCGTCGGTGGAGGGGGTGGAGGGTCCGGAATTTGGCTGGGGTTTGGGTTAGTTGGGCTTGTGTGGGAGGTGGGTGAGGAGAATGTGGGTTCGGTGATGGTTGGTGTGGGCTAGGAGTTGGATTGGGCCGAGGATAGGTGTGGGCCGAGAGGGCCGTGGGTGGCGGAGGAAGGTGTTGGCGGTGGAGATGTGGGTTCGGGCTGGTTGGGGGTTTGGGCCATAGGAGGAGGCGAGTTGGGCTGTGAGGAGTTGGGGGGTGGGGAGTTGGGTTGCGGGTCGATTGGGAAGGGGATGGGTTAGAAGGATATGGGCAAGGGGGTGGTGTCCATTGGGCCCAAGAAGGAGAGGGCTGTTGAGGTGAATTGTTGGCCCAGGGTGGAGGCTGCCAATATGGTGGCGGGTAATAGTTGGGCTGGGAATATCGGCCCCGTCAGTAAGACCCTGGACTGCGGTGGAGATGTGGGTTCGGGCTGGTTGGGGGTTTGGGCCATAGGAGGAGGCGAGTTGGGCTGTGAGGAGTTGGGGGGTGGGGAGTTGGGTTGCGGGTCGATTGGGAAGGGGATGGGTTAGAAGGATATGGGCAAGGGGGTGGTGTCCATTGGGCCCAAGAAGGAGAGGGCTGTTGAGGTGAATTGTTGGCCCAGGGTGGAGGCTGCCAATATGGTGGCGGGTAATAGTTGGGCTGGGAATATCGGCCCCGTCAGTAAGACCCTCGACCGCGACCACGGAATTCTATCCGGGAGAGATGTTGATTTCGGGTTTGAACATGAACAACCGACTCGAACCGTGAACTGTTCGTACTAGGGTGATTCCTGTTCGGTCGGGTCACTTGGGACGAGATAAGGGTCCTGTTGTTCAAGCAAGATATCAAAACGTCTCATTCAAAGCTACAACACTTCAAACAGAAACTAGTGTTAGGACGATCAGACCGTCGGAACGGATTGCCGTCCGATCGACCGGTCGTCCGGTCGGGCTGCACTTGGTTCCATACTTAAACTATTTCTCAAACTATTTCAAGGATCTGAACGTTGAAACGGATTACCACCCGAACAGATTGCCATCCGATCGAGTGACCGTCCGATCGTGTGATGTTTGGGACTTAAACAATTTTCAACATGTTTAATACATACGGATTGCCACCCGATCGGGTAACCATCCGATCGAGTGACCGTCCTGCGGTGAACTTGTTCTCAACCTGAGAAGCCTCGCCAATCAGATCGCCGTCCGATCGAGCAGCCGTTTGATCGACCGACCTGAAGGGTAGAGATACTTCTCTGTTTTCAAAATGCTATAACGAAAACTTCAAAAGACAAGCCATCATACACAAACACATCCTCACCAAACGAGGTGACAATCCAATCGAATGGCCACCCGATCGGGTGACCATCCGAACGGATTGTCATCCGATCGACCGGCCACCCGATCGGATTGCCATCCGATCGGATTACCGTCCGATCCGTTGACACCTTGTATCATTTTACGCGCCGCTTATCGTTTATGCTATTGTTCTGTTCTGGCTAATCTCACTCTAAGTGCTCCCTTCAATCCATCATCGCTATGAGTATTCTAGAACCCTTTTTGCTTTACGCACTTTTAGGTGTTACATACGTTACTTATTCTAAATCACATCGAACACACTACGCAATACTTTAACGCTAACTGTTACTGCATGTTATACGTGACTTAATGAATGCTTGTTTGTTATGTTTACACATGGATTGCTGTCTACCTGCCTTAGCAACGATAGTACTATAGTTTGGACTCAGCACCTGTTCACTCAAGGGTTGTTAAGGACAATTAATTACATGGCTCACAGTGGTGAGTGTATATTACGAACTGTCTTGGGCAGTCAACCCGCAGTCATTGGTGTTGATAGGATCATGTCGATAACTTACGTGCTTCATTTCACACTGTGTATGTGCTGGTTATGCGTAATCGATTTCGAACTTTATTATATCTATTAAACTTGTATGCTCACCTTTACACTATGTGTATTGACTTTTACTTTAACGTATGTGGCAGGTGCTTAAGATGTTTAAATGCTTGGCTTGCTGTGAAATCGAGGCTAGGAAAGGTCTAGAAACAAATAAACGAATTGTCTGTATTTAAATTCTGAGTTGTCGGAACAGAACAGTTTGTCTTGACTTTGCCTGTAATAATTATGTTACTTTTTATGTCATGGTATGGGACGTGATGCTTTAAATAATTGGTAATCGTAGTTGTTATGGAAACTTCTGGACAATCTGTTTCGCTCAGTGCCACGCCCCGATGTTTCCGCCATCGGTTGGGGTGTGACAACTCGAGCTTAGTATGATTCGATACCCTAACAAGTGGTATCAGAGCCAAAGGTTCAGTTAAACACATGGTTATCGAAGGAAAGGGAAAGAGTTGGACGAGTGGTCTAGAACTACTGTTGTTGTCGCCGTCGATGACATGTTTACGGCATGTACCTAATCTCGGGTTACAAATCATAAGGTTTAGGGTTTGGGCGTCGGGTTCCTGTTGCAGATCTGGTGGTTTTGGGGTGTTTGGCGATTAGGGTTTCGATTCTTGAAGCCTTGTTACTGGTTGGTTTTATGCTCGGGTTTGCAAGAGAAGTCGCTCGTTCGGGTGCTTCGGGTTTCTGGTTTATTGAAGGTTGTTCAGTGTAACACCCCGAAAACGGGTTTAGTAATCAAACCTCGTTAATAGTGATGAACGGGTAAAATACCGTTAGTGGTAAAATTTAACCCGGTAAATATTAGGACTCAAATAAATAAACCTAATATTAATTAAAAAGGAAAATAAATACTTTGAGAAAACAAAGTATATAAAAAGCCCAAATTAAAGGGACATAAAACATAACAGGTTATAACTTCCCGAACCTGTTAAAGTAACTAGGAATAATTAACCTAGTTAGTAGCATGTGATTAAGTGACTAATGGTGAGTTATAGCTTCATTTGATCAAAATAAAACATGAGGGACTAATATTGCCAACTGGGAAACTTGTTTTATTAAAATAAAAATTAAACACCAAAACACACACTTTAAGTGTGTGTTCTGGACGAGATATCCACAGGAGCCAAGAACTCTTGAGCTCAAAAACCCTAACAAGCACAAAATCAAGAAATTGGAAGGGCAAATCAAACCCAAATCGAAATTCAAGCACAAATTAATGATCACCTCATTGAAGGGATCACAAGGTATGTCAAAATTCACAATTTGGTTTCATCTCAAATTCTTGATAAACTTGTGAAATCGAAATCTGAACTTGATTGATTGATGTTTGAATGAAATTATGATAAATTCAGGGTTAGGAATGAACCCTAATCAATAATTTGATGCATTGATGTTCATGCATGTGAAATTGAGAATCACCCATTTAGGTGTTAAGTGGGTTTTGTAGGATGATGAAAAACATTGGAATCCTGATCATGCAACGAGTGTTATTAATCCTTATGAGATGAATCTGAGAATAGTATGCATGCTAGACATAATGGAATTGAAATTATGTTTATGTTTAGTAGAAATAACTAGTTATGAACTAGTTGTAAATGTGTAAAAAATTATGCACATTAGGTGTTTGTTAAAATGCCTAAATGAGAACTAATGTGTTGAAATTAGAGTGAAAATGTGTATTTGAATGATATGGCAATTACGCGTAATATGAAGCGATAAGGGTTCTAAATATTACGTTGATTTAGACTTAATGTTATAACCCATGTGATCAAAAAGTAGTTAACTTTAGATAAGCTAAGTTAACTAATCATGAAGTCGAATAGTAGCTTCGGCATAGAAAATAAGTGAGGTGGAATAGTCGTGATTTTTATGACTAATTTAACCGCCTTGTAAATGATTGAAAATAGTTTGACGCCTAACGAGCTAGGTGGAGGCTTGGGAAAGGAAGCGGGTCAAACAAATCAAGAATGGAGGAAAAGCATAATTCGGATGCAAGGTAAGTATTGCTTACACTAGTCTTAAATTGTGGAATATTCTCTTATCATATAAATTACGAATGAGATAACTAAACAATTGAAATATGATGTTCCGTCGTGTAGTCATACGGAACAAGATAATCAAAGATGAAAGAAACCATAATAATGGTTAAAAAGAAGTAAATCGATAATTCGGTCATATTATGACGAAAGGAAACATGAACTTTTAATGGTTACCTTTGTTGGTAAGCCAAAACAAATAATAAGGGCAAAACAGTAATTTAGTCACACGTTGACAATAACCGTTAGTTTCAAAAAGATGCTTTTCCGCGTAAGACATAAAGAGTTGAAAGTGGTAATAAACGGTTTATAAGTAAAATGACCGTACGGTGTTAGACGGAACGAGTCATGTAGATGAGATGATAATATATATCATCTCGCATAGATAAACGGTCAATTCGGCCAAACGGGTCAAAAGGTGTAGACATCACCTTTTGACAATATCGACTAATGATTTTTGTCAAGTTATATGCTTACAGGAATAGATATCCAATGGATACTCGCATCGCTCTTAACTTGCGATTATAAAGCAAGGTATTAAAACCGGGTTAATAAGTTGATCCGAGCTAGGTATGTATTATAGATCAACTCATCATTTAGAACTTGAAGTTCTATGAGAGTTAGGCAAAGTAAAAGGACATTCGGTTACCTTAAAAGGTAAACCGAAGGATTTAAATTATAGACAGAGTGTCTTGAAAACAAGATTTTGTTAAAAATGAGATTTTGGGCGTGCATGGCTTAAGCAAGCCCTTCGTCGTAAAAGAAGGGTTAAAAATGACCAAAACGCCCTTGTAAGCAAAATTAAGCAAACAACCCTTAGAAGTCGCTTGAAAACGAGTTTTACAATCAAGTCAATACTTAGAATAAGTATAAAAGCGAAAGATGTAAATCCTTGGTCAAAAGACTCTATACGAGTCTTTGCCGTAAAATGATAATCCGAGGGGTAAAACTCGGATTATATAGATCGCCACATTAAACCCATCACAAATATAGTTGTGGTGGAAGATCATTGATAAATAATGTGGAAATAAGATGCTGGAAATAAATGAGTGTGAATTATGCGTAAAAGTGCTTAAATGCCCTTAACGGGTCAATTAAACATCTAAGTAAAAACGGGTTTAAGAATGTATATAAACCCGTGATTTGAATCTAATATGATAAGCAACATGGAAATGATGAGAAATTAGAATCAAACAACATGTTTGTTTGATAAAATCACGAACGGGTCAAAATTTGGTAAAAAGGGTAATAAGCCGAAGACTTAAAAGTCTTAAACTTTGTTAATCCGGATGTTGGATTTTAACTCCATACGATGGAGGATCAAATTACAATCACGTAGGAAGAAACGGTAGGTCAAACGGACAAGCGGATTAAAAGTTATGAAGGTTTTCGTTTAGAGAACGGCAAACTTGGAAATGACCTGCAGAGGCTACCGTAAGTTACGGTAGCTACCGTAACTTACGGTAGCCTAAATGTCCTTTACGCCACAAACCCCCTGTTGTACGGTGGGGAGAATCAACATTCAGGGGCTACCGTAAATTACGGTAGCCACCGTAATTTACGGTAGACCCTGCAATTTAATGTATTTATTCAGTTTAGTTTCCCGGACTCGTTTAGACACGTTTTAAACCCCGCATGACTAAAGCATTTCATGTTTATGAAATGTAGGTACATTTTGGAAACCGGAAGACGATCAAGCTCAACAAAGAACCGAACACGATAAAGATACATGCTTCAACACATAGCCACGTCGTAAATTTTAAACGACAAATCCGATCACGTTATGTTGAATAACTTATGATTTGTAAAAGTTTTAATAAACCCGTATTTTTATAGTATGTGTAGTCTTAACTACACATCTAATTGTTGGTATTTACATGTAAAACCGTTATATAGTAACTAGGGTCTTACAAGTTGGTATCAGAGCCCTGGTTTAAGAGATTCAAGTATGGTGGGGAAAACCATGCTTGGACTTAAACCTTACGCTCTTGATAAAGATTAGTGTTCGGTTCGAGGCTTGATCGCAAATCCGGTAAGTACATGTATGTTAATGGTTAGCGTGTTGAGGTGTTGTAAACAACACATAGGGTTATCGTGTAATACACGTTACCCCAATTAAATGATTGAAGTAGTTGACGAAACTTCGCACGTTGACGCGTATAGTAGAAAAAGCCTGGTATTATAATACGGGCAATTATTGAAGTTGACATTACTAACTTTTGTTAATGTTTTAATTTAAGGACACTCGCGTCTGAAGATGACGAGAGATGAATGAATTGCGGATATGATAACGGAACGGTCTGAGGTATGACAAGAAGAGTGTACTCATCAAGGACCTAAATCGCGTAACAATCGCAAATAAGTAATGGCAAGGAAAGCCCGTTAGGGCAAGCATTTACCAGGTGCGCATTTTAAATGATTACGTGAATAGTAATATGCAACAAATACCTAGAGATTTAAAGTTGCATATGTAGATAAAAAAAAACTTGGAAAAACCCGAATAGAAAACCTATCCGGGATATTCTTTCCAAGAGAAACAAATAGGGGCATTACTTACATGGGGTGTAATGTGAAAATTATAAAAAGGTCATGGATATCAGATATCGATCGCTTACTCTGGCCAAGTAAGTGGTGAGCATGTGGTACCATGAACTTCTTATGATGGACATACTTACATTCGATGTAGTAAGGACGGGGTGAGTGGGACAAATTAAAAGTACCCAAATGAATCAAATGAGTAAAATATTTGATAATAATGTAAACGCAAGCCTGAAGACGGAAGCGTATTACGTTAGTATAATGAGCCCAAGGGAAGGGACAATAATCAAGTAAATGAAAATACAAACCGATCACTAAGAATGCTAAGGCATAGAGGATAAAGTTGACTATCAAAAGTGGTGAAACTCACATGAACAAGTTAAACGGGTTAAGTAAAACGTAATATTGGAAAGGATAATGAGCCCGGTAATGGGACAAGATTGAATATAAATATAGGCACAAACCGAATAAAGGAAAGCGCAAGATATTAATGAACCCATGTAATGGGTCGGAATTAAATATGAAATGATGGCAGTCACGAATCACGGTTGGGGTGAACGAAAATTTGATGCGAAAACAAATGATTTTCGAACATAAAAAGGACAATCTACGGGATCATTATAACCTTCGGGTTATAAACAGTGTAAAGGTCTACGGGACTAAAATGACCCACGGGTCATGAATAAAAAGGAAAAGGATCATAAAGGCAACGCCCTAAAGAGGTGAAAGCCTAAAGAAATAGCATACGAGGCTAAGTGAAAGAACCTACGGCTTACTTAGATAAGCGAGGGAACCAGTAGAGAATCCCCACGTAAAACAAGGACTGCAAAAAGGATAAATGTCAAGTTGTCAAATTTGTTTGACATAAATAATATATATATATATACATATATATATATATATATATATAAAACCCTAAACTAAAATTCAGTTTTAGTCAAAAACAACGTTTTATCAAACATATATAGTATGAGATGATTGGGAAATAAACCTAAAACACGACGTGACACGATCACGGTCAGGAAAGTTATGTGAAATAAAATCACATAGTTGCCCGAGAGATGGGTATAAAGTAACTGGACTAATAAGTCTAGTCAGTGAGACCGGTTAAGGTCAATATTTAAATTAAGAAAGTGTTCAACACGCTATTTATATTACCACGTGGCCAATTGGCTACTCAGTCAAGTAAAATAATAAAGGTAAATGAGTATGAAACGAAAGTGATGGTCCATGAGGCCTTACTAATGAAGAGCATTGATCGCCTATACTAGGCAATCATAAGGTAACATAAACAAAGTGTCGGAAGTTACATCGAGCAAAAGCACGATTGAAGGGTAAAGCTTTAAGGTATGAGGTTATACGCATATGTTTTGTAACCCAAAAGGTATTACCATACTATTCTGGTAATACTAACAAATGGTTAAGGTATGAATAAAGCTCGAAGGATTATTGAGACCAAATGCATTAGGTATAAATCGAATGCACTACATGGAAAAGGTTTCGGGGACGAAACCTCTTTAAGGGGGTAGACTTGTAACACCCCGAAAACGGGTTTAGTAATCAAACCTCGTTAATAGTGATGAACGGGTAAAATACCGTTAGTGGTAAAATTTAACCCGGTAAATATTAGGACTCAAATAAATAAACCTAATATTAATTAAAAAGGAAAATAAATACTTTGAGAAAACAAAGTATATAAAAAGCCCAAATTAACGGGACATAAAACATAACAGGTTATAAGTTCCCGAACCCGTTAAAGTAACTAGGAATAATTAACCTAGTTAGTAGCATGTGATTAAGTGACTAATGGTGAGTTATAGCTTCATTTGATCAAAATAAAACATGAGGGACTAATATTGCCAAGTGGGAAACTTGTTTTATTAAAACAAAAGTTAAACACCAAAACACACACTTTAAGTGTGTGTTCTGGTCGAGATATCCACAGGAGCCAAGAACTCTTGAGCTCAAAAACCCTAACAAGCACAAAATCAAGAAATTGGAAGGGCAAATCAAACCCAAATCGAAATTCAAGCACAAATTAGTGATCACCTCATTGAAGGGATCACAAGGTATGTCAAAATTCACAATTTGGTTTCATCTCAAATTCTTGATAAACTTGTGAAATTGAAATCTGAACTTGATTGATTGATGTTTGAATGAAATTATGATAAATTCAGGGTTAGGAATGAACCCTAATCAATAATTTGATGCATTGATGTTCATGCATGTGAAATTGAGAATCACCCATTTAGGTGTTAAGTGGGTTTTGTAGGATGATGAAAAACATTGGAATCTTGATCATGCAACGAGTGTTATTAATCCTTATGAGATGAATCTGAGAATAGTATGCATGTTAGACATAATGGAATTGAAATTATGTTTAGTAGAAATAACTAGTTATGAACTAGTTGTAAATGTGTAAAAATTTATGCACATTAGGTGTTTGTTAAAATGCCTAAATGAGAACTAAAGTGTTGAAATTTATGCACATTAGGTGTATTTAAAATGTCGGATGTTGGATTTTAACTCCATACGATGGAGGATCAAATTATTTATTTAAAAAAAAAAACCCTAGCTGTAAATGTCCAATTGATGGGTAAGGTTCAAATAAATAGTCTTCTAAAAGAGGAAGTTGTAGGAAGAGTATCGTACAGATTCCGATTGAACCCAATCAAGCTGCATTAGAACAATCTCGTCGAACTCTACGATATGAGATTTTAGGTTTTCGCTTTTGGATTTTTAGCTTATAGATTTTAGAAATTTTGTTTAGATGATTGTGTCTATTTATTTAGCATTGGAGTGAATTGCAAGTTTTGTCCTTTATCTTTAGGCCATTTTGCAAGTTTTGTCCTTTATGTTTAAATTTGACGAGTTTTGTCCTTTATGTTTAAAAATCAAGCACGTTTTACCTTTTGGGCCTTAAAAATCAAGCACGTTTTATCCTTTATGTTTAAAAATCAAGCACGTTTTGTCCTTTATGTTTAAAAAATCAAGCACGTTTTATCCTTAAAAATCAAGCACGTTTTGCCCCAAAGGGTAAAACGTGCTTGATTTTCAAACATAAAGGACAAAACTCGTCAAATTTAAACATAAAGGACAAAACTTGCAAAATGGCCTAAAGATAAAGGACAAAACTTGCAATTCACTCTTTAGCATTGTGTCTTTTCTTTGTTTACATCATTGTGTCTTTTTTCCTCGATATTTCTTGACATTACGTTATAATTTGTGACCCATTGTGTTATATTTATGATCCGTTGTATTTTCTACCCTTTTTACATTTAAGAGACTTTGCAAAATAAATTTACCATAATTGATAGGACACTATTCCTTCGGATGCAAAATGTTACACACTAAATGTCACACCCCGATTTTTCCACGTGTCACCGGTGGGCCCGGTGGGGGAGTATCGTGACGTGGTTGGCAACATAATAGTCAAACAACACAATATAATAATGCACAACGGAAGCAAAAGATAATTATTATTACATTCCGAATATAAGTAATGTCAAAGTATTACAACGGAAGGTAAAGGATCCACAGGCGGATCAATAAAAAAAACTGAACAGACTTTAGGCATCTAGAACTTGCAAGATTCCCTAGTGACGCCCTGAGCTCCCAGCCAATTACGCATAGTACCTGTCACTTAACCTTTTGGAAAATACGTCAGTTTACACTGGTAAATACAATTAACTGACTCATTTTGGAAAAAGAGTTTGAAAAGTGATTCAAGTGCAAACGGCACAAAATATCTTGACACATTGATTAAAATGCACAGAGGCAAAATTAATCTTTTATACTTGGGACAATTTTATTAATAAAAATCTTGTATCCGATTTACATGGTTGTCCAACATTTAGGGCCGGTGATTATACAATACAAGCCGGACAAGATTAATCGACACACCACAAATATAATCTCACAAGAAGATACCCTTACGAGTGAGTATACATTATACATATGCAACAGGAGGTGTTTTGTCTACACCTTGTGCTTACGTCGTGGCCATTCACTTTTTAAAATGAGCCAAGGATATCCAGGACACGTTCATTAACCCCCAATGTTATTTGTTATCAATCAATACAGATTAAAACGGGATTATGCAATTTAATCATCTCCGATTAAAAGGTTTCTACACCCGACCAAGCGGTATTTTTATAATACCGTATCCCAAGCCCGTATAAGGGAAAATAAGTTAAAAGTATTTACCTGAGCTAGCAATGCAATTTATACTCAGCCGTATATCTTAATCAGCAAGCACAAGTACTTCTACTGGGGCTCTTAATCTGGAACGAAGGTTTTATTAACCTATTAAATTCCTAACGGGTCTTATTTAAGTCGTAACTTAGACCGGTTAGTTTTAAGGAAAGGTTTACGGTTCAAAACACAAGATTAAGCGAAGACCGGGATAGGATGTGATTTAGACCCGACAAGTTTGGAGACTTGTATAATATGGGTAAACTAAACACATTCTGGATTTTGAGATTAAACCGATAAGGTTTGACCCGTTTCGGCTAATTTATGTAAACTTGTTACATAAACCGAACTGTTACGCCCATATTCATATTTGACAAAAAGTCGCAGCGGAAACACTAACTATAAAATTTCTTGCATTAAAAATATCTCAACTTATTAAAACTTTTAACTTTAACTTAATTCTTAATCAAAAATCTGTCATCCTCTTATTTGTTAACTAAAAACATAGCCTTCATTTATTACATTTTACATTCAACGTCCCCGTACAATCTCTCTAGTGACTCGGTCTTCGATCCCTAACCCTTGTGATAATCGCTCATCCTCCGTACAACCTGCATTCACCACATACATTCATAACATTAGTACACATTAAAGGAACAAAGTTCATTCGCATACACTTCACACTTCGTCATCTTTTAAGCTTTAAGCATTTCATCTGCATATCCATTTCCTGGTGAGGCTTCATTAATGTACCTGCATTACTTCTCATTCTCAAGGTACACCATTAGTACCATTAACACTCAATGTGTCTAGATCATGCATACATACGTACTTACATACAAACATATATACACATTTGCATACATCCATACCTTTCCTACAACTTTACATAATACAAACATACATACACATTTGCATACATCCATACCTTTCCTACAACTTTACATACGTGCAAACACTCATACATACCTCCATACGTACTTACATACACAACTACATACGTACATACCATTCCTACATCTTTACATATAGACATAAGCTTGTACATATCCTTATACAAACCCACATTCACATCCACATACGTACATACCATTCCTACATCTTTACATACACGCATAAACTCGTACATATTCTTATACATACTTACATACACATCCACATACGTACATACCTATCCTACATCATTACATTCATGTATTCACTCGTACATACCCTTGAGCATACATACATACACATCTACGTACAAACATACCTTCCCTACAACTTCACATACGTGCATATACTCATACATACCTTCATGCGTACTTACATACACAACTACATACGTACATACCATTCCTACATCCAAAACGGACGACGGATCAAGCAAAACGAGCCAAAACGGCGAAAACCAGAAGCGTATGATGGGAGGGGCGTCGGAGACGCCACTTTAGGCGTCAACGACGCCTAACGGCGTCGGCTTGGCGTCATCCAGGGGAAACTGGCGTCGGAGACAAAACGGGATTTCTGGGCGGCGTCGGCGACGCCACATACCCGCGTCGTCGACGCCTATCAGAAACAACAGTTTTCTGCTGTGTTGTTTTGTCGTTCGCACGCACTAAAACGCGCATAACTTTTGAACCGTTTACCCGTTTAACCTCCCGTTTCTTCCTACATGCTTGTAAATTCACATTCTATCATATGACATTAAAATCCCACATCCGGATTAAGGAAATTCTTAACTTGCATGCATTCGGCTTATTGTCATTCTCTAATTATTTGACCTGTTATGGGTATTTGCGCATTAAATGGTTTATGACATACAAAACCATACTCTTCGCTTTCACACATGACCAAAACATTACTCTAATCGTTTAGCTTATTTCCAATAGGCATTTAAGGTCGTTCGCCCGATATACCTATCAAGGGCATTTTTGTCAACATTGCTCCATCCCTTACAACCAAGGATTTCATTGCATATTTAACCAATCCTACCACTTAACTTCAATTCTAACGCATATACCTTACTCGGATCAAAGCTAAGATCCGTTTAATACTTCATCGATTTCATTCAACTCATTCCTATTTGACCTCAATTATCATATATAGTTAAAATACATATAACTTTACATAAACAACTAAGAAGTGATTACGGAATCACTTACCTCATGCATCCGTGTTCACATCCGTTTCCACGCCTCTTCTTGACCCGTTAGCCTTTCGCGCTTGAGTCCATCTCCACATGATTCCTATACTTTCATGTCATCGAAATCACGCTATCATTAGCATACTCATTTGTACATGATAACAATCGTATTCATCCCATATTTCACACTTAACTTTCATTAATCATTTCTAACAAACATAACTCATATAATCATGTCCGTATACGTTTAACTCATGTAACTCATCACGTCATTACATTTAACACGGATTGCTATTACATGTACCATACGACTTCTCATCAACCTACATTTACGACAACGAGTCAATTCATGTTTCTTATACTTAGTTGACTTTCAAAAGTCAACTATTCACCATACATATCTATCGACTTATCAACATATTCTCGTAACATCATAATCGACTATACGGACGACACTATATACATTTTATCATACACTTGATATACGTACTACCTTTTAAGCATAACGTACAACTAATTCATACACAATCCTCTAAATTCATACATAGTTCATCAAATGCTTCTACAATCCGACATGGGGTATTTAAATTAAACATCAAACATGTTATCATCACATTTCATTCACTTCATTTACAACAATTCATCATCTCTTATCCCATTTCTTTAAACATCCACACACATGTATGATTCCAAACATTATTAACATAAGTGAATCATCAAATTACATTACATCATCAAAAACCCACTTCATAACTACTTGTTAATCACTTACAAGTGATCTAATCTTAAGTTCTTCATAACTCATCATACTTTTGATATATGTACTACCTTGTAAGCATAGTGTACAACTAGTTCATGCATATCATTCTAATCTCATACACAATTCATCAATTTCTTCCTCCTAATCAACATGATTCATACATGCATAACATCAAACATACTAGTATCACATTTCTTTCAATTCTTCTAACAAGAATACATCATACAACTCAAAATACATCAATATTAAGCAAGAACTTAGACATAGATGATTTACCCATGTCATCATCTTCACCATAACAAATGGGTTTCACCCTTAAACATCAATTTAACCTATTTCATGCATAATCCATGTTCCAAATGATGAATCTAATACATACTCATGCTCAATTTCATACAAATTCGTGATCTACAACATAACCCATTTCGTGCATCATCACCAATCTAGAATCTAAGACATACCTTACGACCCCCTTATGAAGGTGATCATTAATCCGTGTTTGGTTATGAATTTGAGCTTCGTTTAGCCTTCCAATTTGAGGGAATAGATGAAGTTAGGGTTCTTGGCTCCATGGGAGCTTCCTGCTCTTTCACGAACACACTATGTGTGTTTGTGTGTGTGTTTGTTAATTAAAACATAACTTTCCCCCTTATTCATCTTTGGTCCCTCAAGTTTGTTCCCTTGTTTGCTTTGCTAAACATTTTATTACATCCCATATTTTAATAGTTTTAACCATACATCTAAGTAGGTTAATTAGCCTAGTTGTTTATTTCTTGAGGTACCATATCGTAGCATTTTAACGAATATGAATATTCGGGTTTTGGGGTGTTACACGAACCGAACGCGAGATAAGCGTAACGGGTATCCGTAAGAGCCATATATAGATTTCCTAAGTTAATATGCTTCAAATATGTTGTGACATCAGTAGGATGTCTTTCATTATGCCCGAAATGAAATTAAACACAAACTATGCCCCGTAGGGGTAGTTTGGTCATTTTTAAAGGTTGTAAAAGAGTTTAGATGTTTAACTGAGTTACAGGTCTGATGTAAACAATAACCATACTCAATTTGATATGTTATATCCGTAGGCTAAAGCATATATGTGAAATTTATCATTTTTAACCAAACTATGCCCCGTAGGGGTATTTTGGTAATTTCACATAAGCCGAAAAGCTCAAACCGAAGTCTGAGTTTATCAACCTTTGTTTACTGTTAAAATATTATAATTTGCCTCTTATATCAGTAGGTATCAACCCGGGTATGTCCAATATGATTTTAAAACATACTATGCGCTAAAAACGCTAAATAAGGCGATTAAAGGCCATTTCCGGGTTCGATACTTAAATCTGATATTTTTATATTTTCAGAAGGCTTAAAATAATTTATTTATCATAACTAATCAGTAGCAAAAGGTTTGGAGTCGTTTAGATATGTAAAACTCATTTTATGGCCCGTAAGGGCAAAACCGACAATTACCGAATTAAGCCTACGACTACTAGTTATGCTCAGCCTAAAATTAATTAAAAATCTTTAAGAATCCCCAAAATAATATATTATATCAGTGGGTATTAAGTTTGATACCAAAAAGTAGGCTTAACTAGGCTATACGCTAATTACACCGTTTTATTAACATAAAGCTTTAATTTTGCGATATTGAGCATAACTCTTAATCTATAAGTCAAACTGATGTCAAACTTTACATACAAGTTTATATATCAGTAACTAAGGTTTCTACACTTTTATATTTTCATAAATCATGTTTTAAGGTAATAAGGGCATAACGGTCAACATATGAGCAATTAACGGAAATATGCATATTAATTGGATAACTAGTGAACCAAGGTGTGTAATCACAGAGGGTTGTTCTAACAAGTAACCTAATCCAATTTAAGCTTTGAGGCATTTCTAAAACATACCTGAACGGGTCAGAACTGAAAGTCAAAATGAAAGTCAAACTATGTGACTTTCGGTTCCGAACCGGGTCTAAACAGGAAATAGTCGGGTTGAACATGTTTAGACATGTTCTTACACTAATTACTAAATTATAACAATGATCAAACAGGTTATATATGTTCTAGATAGCTAATTATGCATAAACGGCATTTTAAGCATCCTGTTGACTTTTTAATTAAAAGTTTGACCCGACTTTTGACCTGGTTAGAGTGGTGATCAGGGGGAACCCTTTTGAGGTTTTATTACCCACATAAATACCAACTCATAACTACTTTTAATTCGAGATATGACTGAGCCATTATTGACTAATCTCGAAGTCAAACCGTAATTACGACGGTTTGACTTTTAGCTAAATAAACAAGCTAAACTCAACTAAAGAAGGACTAGTAGACTTACAAGAGTCCTATGCACGACTTAAGATCAGTTGGACCTGCTTGAGAGCTCCAGAAATGATCCAAGAATGCAGAAATGGTGTGAGGAATGTTTGTGACATTGAAGGCCTATTTATAGTGGATTTACTCACCACATTTGATTGACAAATAAGTCTAGGACACACCACAATTGCCCAACACTTGTCTCTAGTGTTTAGGGGTTGTTTTAGGGGTCAAGGGATGAGGAAATTCGGTTTAAAAGTTGCTCACAAACTCACCTAGCAGGCCCCTATTCGAAAAATTCGTTTTCTGCCCAGATATGGCAGTGGCGTAGCGCCACTGCTAGAGCCTTCAGGCTCGCGCTACGCGAGCCCCTATGGGGTCAGCCAAACAACTTTTTGATATTTGCATTTTCAGTCCTTGGCTCTTCAAACGTCGAAAAGACTTTTGTTTCTTGCATTTTCTTGCATTGTGATCCTTCAACCTTGATCTATAAGGGCCTTAAATTATATACCCACTTCGTTAAGTCCCCGGTTAACTTAATTGTTACCCGAAAAGTCTTGACTTTCGACGTTTACGCTTTAACCTCTTGCACACGAATTTGGTCACAACTTTCTCATACGTTGACGAAACTTTATGAAATTTTAAATCGTGTATTCTAGTGAGCATAATTAACATTTACAAAGCTTCGGGTTTGTCAAAAGGTCACTCAGAGGTATATCTTTAAACATGTTGACACATTTAACCCCTGTAGTTTGAAATCTCTCACTTTTAGCTTCGTATGATCCATGATTTATTCGTTTGATGTTATAAACATCAAGTAGGGTTATTATGAAGTATATTTATTCACAGTTGACACTTAGAATACGTATATTCACATACTTTCCATGATTGTCAACTTTAGTCCTTTCATAACATTCTTTCACACGTTCAAAATTTATGACACGTGTCAACACCTTATAGGACGTGAATTTTCGAGGTGTTACATCCTCACCCCCTTAAAATAAATCTCGACCCGAGATTTACTGAAATAAGTAAGGGTACTTTTCTTTCATCGTGGATTCAACCTCCCACGTGAATTCGGGGCCTCTACGGGCATCCCATTTGACCTTAACAATAGGTACGTGCTTCCTTTGAAGCTTCTTTACCTGTCGATCTTCAATCGACAAAGGTTTTTCCCACTAATTTCAAGCTCTTGTCTATATGCACATCTGTATGCGGTATACCTAGTGATTCATCAGCGAAGCACTTCTTCAGATTGCATATGTGGAACACATTGTGAATTCCACTGAGCTCTTCAGGTAAGTTTAGCTTATAGGCAACTGAACCGACCCGTTCGATAACCTCGAAAGGTCCTATGTATCTCGGGCTTAGCTTGCCTTTCTTACCAAATCGCATCACTCCTTTCCAGGGTGATACCTATTGTTGAACCTTATTTCTTAACAAGAATTTAGGAGGTTTGCTATTTTCATAATCCTAAATTTTCTGCCGAATACTGGCATCTTACTGATGATTATGAATTTGCGTGATCTTATTGATTGTCTATAATGCAACTTTCAGATCTTAATGTTTGGACTTACCAACTATTGTCCTATCAATGGACGTTTAACATTCCAGCTATACAAGGTCTTCAAGGGAGTAGCCTTGATATTTATATATCAAATATTATAGAGAAGCTTATCTTAAGGTGAGATGGTTATTCCAACCATTACTTAACTAATATTAAGGAATAGCTAATCCTTGTCGTTAGTCGAACAATTCGACGATCCTGGGTAGCTGATGGCAAATTCTTAATCGTTGCCTAATTAGGATTGCGGTAATGTATGCATAAGTAAAATGAACCGTCTTTCTTATCTAATAACATCAAACTCTCGGAATATCGAGTTAGGCTATATGAACCCTCTATTTTAAAACTTAGTAAATCAGGGTTCGATTCTTCCAGTGATGGTACTAGCCGTCTTGGAGATTTCATAATAATACGGCCTTAAATGGGATATAAATCTTAATTCTACCTGCCTCTTAGGGTAAACAAGGAAATCTTAGGAGAAGATAGTCAAGATACGAGGAGGTTACAGAGATCTCCATATCTCAGACTCCAGTTCACCCATCATTGCTTGTGTCAATTAAGTGACACACTTATGTTATGAGTCCTCATATTCCGTTACCAGGGAATATTTATTTGGATAACTCTATTATGGATATCTTCTTTGAATACTACTAGTCAACTTTAGTACAATACGATCATTGGGATATCTTAGGGGTTCCATGTATTAATCCTCCATACTGATCAGGCATGGGAGTAATCTATGGGACGCACTAGAATACGCCAATCCTCATATGGCACTTTTATCAAACATAGTTTGTCATTCGCAGGCGATATAAAACAATGAGAAAAATAATTAAAATAACATATGTTGTCGTACTCTATGCGAAGAAAGAGTACTCTTAGATTTTTCGGAAGGATTCCTTGCCGATACGAGAAGAATCGGTTACTAAGGTTTCCTTGGTAATTTATACCTTGTGGCTAATATAAAAGTTTACTAAGCTTATGGTTTATGAAGGTTTATTATTATACATGTGCTTATATTTAATCAAAATTGAAGTTTTCACAAACTAGGCACCTAGCTCGGTTGGCTAGGCGCGCGAAAGGGTGCGGCCTAGACCCAGGTTCGATTCCGGGGACGGCCGGTTCCACCATTTTTGCGACTTATCTATTTTTTTTTACAGGAACAGAAAATAGTTCTGGTAAATTTTCTACTTGTAAGTTTTACCTTACACTTAATATATATATAGTCCTTATGAAGAGTTTTAAAAACTTGTTATACTTATAGTTTATGAAGGATTTACTGGTATCCGAACTAAAATAAAACTCTTAGCATTTAAATTACTGATAAAATGCCAAGGAATGTACCTGATGTCATTATTTATGGGCTAGCTTAGGCATTTTAGGCGCTTTCAATTTTAGGCTTTACTTCCTCCGCCGCATTTCCTTTGGCATAATTAGGGCACGTAGTCTTGATGTGGCCTTTCTCATTACAGCCGAAACAGACTGCATTCTTCATGTCCTTACAGTCCAACGTTTTATGTCCCTTAGACTTGCAGATCCCACAAGCCCTGGGCTGCGATTTGGATTTTGGTTCGAACCTGCATTTCCCATAATGGCGCTTCATGCAGGTCTCACATACTGGTTTCTGGTCGGACTTTTGTTTGTTCTTTTTCTTAGAACTCTGGGAGTTATCTACCCCCTTTTCCTTTTTAGTTCATCCTTTGCATCAGAGGCATGAACGAGATCCTTCTTAAGAGTGAGGAAATGTGGTCCTAGATAAAATTTGGACCGAGCACCATGGGGCTCCTTTAACTTTTTTCACAGCTCTCTTCACAGCTTTTCCAACGGCTGCGTCTATCATAGTTTGAAGGACATCTTTGGAAATTCTAAGGTTTACAATTTCAGCATCATTAGCTTGCGTCGCGTCATCAATGGCGCGATTGACTGTTGTCTTATCCGAGTTTGCCATACTCGATATTGGTTCCTAATACCAATAAAACAATTTCTTAGTTGAAATCCAACAACTGCTATTTTTTTTTTTTATTCTGATGGCCTTAATATATACTAACCATGGTGTCAATAACCTATACAGGCTATTATAGCACTAACATTCACAATGAACGTTATTTAAAATATATTAATATTACTTAGCCTAGGTCGCAAAAGACCATCAATGGCATTAAAGATTTGGACCTAGTCCATCACTTTTCTGACAGAGGATCAAAACGTCACATCTGTCTTTATTATATTAAAGAATTTAGGTAGCTTGAAAGCTTGCCATAGGAATATCAGAAAAGAGTGATTCCTATTAGATATAAAATATCCATCTAAGGTTTGCTGGAGCATTTTCTAAAGTATCATCGGCCAATTTCTACCTCGTATTAAATGACCGAAGTCCTAATCAGACGGAGACAACAGTTCTCAACAGTGATCGTTCATTATTGAATCACATGTGTCAGCATCAAATAAATTCCTGCATAAACTGCTTGATAAGGAAAGTACCTGCTATATAGATATCCTTCTGCACCATCTCCTGGCGTTCATCCGGAAGACTCATGCGCTTGTTTTCCTGGCCTCTCCAGGCTTCTTTATAAGCTTTGGGCAGTTGGTTTTGATGTGCCCTTCCTCATTACAATTGTAGCATGCGGCGTTCTTTAACCCCTTGCAATCTAAGGTTTTGTGACCCTTGGTCTTGCAAATTCCACACAATTTAGCGCGTGGGTCTATTGTACATTTTCCAAAATGTTGCTTTTTACAGTTATTGCATTTGGGTCTGTTATCAGACTGACTCGAGTTCTTCCTAAACTCGGAATCCTTCCCGCGCTCCGAGCTTCCCTTCTTCTTCTTGTTAGTTTGATGAGAGTTTTCCTCCTCTCTTTCTCTTCTTCTCTCGCCAGAAGCCTTAACAGACTTAATTCTGATTGCGTCTAAGGTGAGAGATAAGGATAAGTCCACCGCGGACCTATATGTGGTTGGCCTAGATGCTTTAACATTCCCTTTTATCTCTGGTGTTAGGCCTCCAATGAAACGCGCTATGCGTTTAGGTTCAGGGGTGACTAGATAAGGAACTAGGCGGGACATAGTGTTAAAACTTGTCACATATGCCTGACAATCCAAATTCTCCATGACCAGAGTCAAGAAGTCTGATTCTATCTTTTCTACTTCATGCTGGGGGCAATAGTTTTCCTTGACTAATGCAACAAATTGCTCCCAAGATAAGTTGTAGAGTAGAACCTTTCCCGTGGCTTGGAGCAATGATCTCCACCATGCCAACACTTCCCCTTTGAATGATTGTGAAACAAATTTCACAACATCTTGCTCCGCACAACCGCTGATGTCAACAACAGCGTCCATCTCATCGAGCCATGTCATGCAATCGATGGCTCCTTCTTCTCCTGTAAAGTCTCTGGGCTTGCAGGAGACAAAATATTTATATGAACAGGTCTTAACTGGTGCCTCTTAATGAAACACAACTTGTCTAGACGGAATACTCCTTTGATTTGACAAGTCATGAACATCGTCCTCCCTTGACTCATGTGTTTTAAGAGGGGGCTTACAACGAGCCGCAGATAGAGTCTTAGAGTGGGTATCATTTGACTCATCATACTGCCGATCAAGTGCTCGAGTAACAGCATAATCTATTATTGCCTGTAGTTCTGCTCCAGTTACATAAATTCTGGTAGTATCATTGCTCTCCTTCAAGTGGCTGTTAACTTCATCTAATCCAGCCATGTAGCTTGATTGCTACATAAATATTTACAATGATTTATTCAGAGATTATTATGGAATCATCATCTTTGACGATTTATCAACCATGGTAATATAAGCCATATTGGTTAACTTGTTAGTTATATTTAATTAGTATTTTCCATTATAATTTATCCTAGTTATAAAACATTAAGGATATTAAAGTGGCGCATAAGGCCTAGTCACAAGGACAGTTCTAAATTTTATAAGCCATGATTTCAGAGAATCGAGGCATTAAGGTCTGAATCAAGTTCATTACTTTCTTTTGACAGGGAGTTGTAGACTTCAACTGTCTTTTGTCTTTTAGGACAATAGATATAGCCCGTGGGCATTTCCCTTCTGAGGGATGGTTATAATATGATCATCTTCTCAGATGCTATTAGTCGAGATCGTATGGATCCTACCGACTATTATGCTTGGACCTGGTCCAATACTTTTAGACAGGAGGTCACAGACCACCACTGTCGTCGTCTTGTCGGACAACAAGTTTAGCCCGTAGGCACTTCATCACTACTGGATGTTTATAATGTGATCATCTTATAGGATGACACAAGCCATGATTTCTAAATCACTAGGCTAGATAAGAAAATTGGAAGAATCTAATATAAGGATGACTGTTGTGATTTTCTCTAGTCACATTTGTCAAGAGTGCTAACACGTTCTTAGGTGTTAACAAGGATTTGAATCTCTTGAGTAGGTTTCATCATCTTGGCCGCGTAGGCTAGGTTTCACCTTTAAGATTATATTTAAAATGCATACTGGCAGGAAAGTAAGGATATTTATTTTATTCGGGATTTTTATCATAAATCCTAATTTATAATTTAATAATAGCACAAATGGCCTAGTCGCGTAGACAAGTTTAATTTATAAGCCAAGATTTCAGAGAATCAGGGCAATTTATGAATTAGTAATGGCACAAAAGGCCTAGTCACGTGGACAAGTTTAATTTATAAGCCATGATCGTCTGGGATCGAGGCATTTAGTAATAGCACAAAAGGCTTAGTCACGTGGACAAGTTTAATTTATAAGCCATGATCGTTTGGGATCGAGGCATTTAGGTGTGAATCAAAGTTCATTACCTTTTCTTGACAGGGAGCTGTAGGCTACCACCGTCTTTAGTCTCAGAGGACGTTAATTATAGCCCGTAGGCACTTCCCTTCTAAGGGATGTTATTTTCCATTCATTTCATATTTCATGTTTAGAATGAAAACTTAATTTAATCAATCCATTATATGAAAATAAAAGTACAAAGTTGCCCTAAGCGGGTCTTTGAAGGGATAATGTGTCCTTGAAGGGACTGAAAGATAAATATGTCCTTATAAGGACTATTAAGGAAACGATCTTCAGCAAGAGGAGTTTCTTCTTCAAGTTATTTCTGAATGCTCTCTCCTTGGATGCTCGTTTCATTCCAGCCGCGCTACGAAGCTCAGCATTTCAGGGCTCCAGATTGTGGAGAATTTCTAATACAGCTTCTTCGCTTGGCGACGTATCCAATATATATAAAAATTTGGAAGTAAAAAATTCCAGATTAGGATTGAAAGTATTCCTATGTTAAGTCTAGACTCAGAAGATTTAGGAATGTGCAATTGTGTCATTGAGATTAAACACAAAAAGCTAGTGTTTAATTCACTCAATGTTGGCTCTGATACCAACCTGTCACACCCCGATTTTTCCACGTGTCACCGGTGGGCCCGGTGGGGGAGTATCGTGACGTGGTTGGCAACATAATAGTCAAACAACACAATATAATAATGCACAGCGGAAACAAAAGATAATTATTATTACATTCCGAATATAAGTAATGTCAAAGTATTACAACGGAAGGTAAAGGATCCACAGGCGGATCAATAAAAGAAAACTGTTCAACAGACTTTAGGCATCTAGAACTTGCAAGATTCCCTAGTGACGCCCTGAGCTCCCAGCCAATTACGCATAGTACCTGTCACTTAACCTTTTGGAAAATACGTCAGTTTACACTGGTAAATACAATTAACTGACTCATTTTGGAAAAACAGTTTGAAAAGTGATTCGAGTGCAAACGGCACAAAATATCTTGACACATTGATTAAAATGCACAGAGGCAAAATTAATCTTTTATACTTGGGACAATTTTATTAATAAAAATCTTGTATCCGATTTACATGGTTGTCCAACATTTAGGACCGGTGATTATACAATACAAGCCGGACAAGATTAATCGACACACCACAAATATAATCTCACAAGAAGATACCCTTACGAGTGAGTATACGTTATACATATGCAACAGGAGGTGTTTTGTCTACACCTTGTGCTTACGTCGTGGCCATTCACTTTTTAAAATGAGCCAAGGATATCCAGGACACGGTCATTAACCCCCAATGTTATTTGTTATCAATCAATACAGATTAAAACGGGATTATGCAATTTAATCATCTCCGATTAAAAGGTTTCTACACCCGACCAAGCGGTATTTTTATAATACCGTATCCCAAGCCCGTATAAGGGAAAATAAGTTAAAAGTATTTACCTGAGCTAGCAATGCAATTTATACTCAGCCGTATATCTTAATCAGCAAGCACAAGTACTTCTACTGGGGCTCTTAATCTGGAACGAAGGTTTTATTAACCTATTAAATTCCTAACGGGTCTTATTTAAGTCGTAACTTAGACCGGTTAGTTTTAAGGAAAGGTTTACGGTTCAAAACACAAGATTAAGCGAAGACCGGGATAGGATGTGATTTAGACCCGACAAGTTTGGAGACTTGTATAATATGGGTAAACTAAACACATTCTGGATTTTGAGATTAAACCGATAAGGTTTGACCCGTTTCGGCTAATTTATGTAAACTTGTTACATAAACCGAACTGTTACGCCCATATTCATATTTGACAAAAAGTCGCAGCGGAAACACTAACTATAAAATTTCTTGCATTAAAAATATCTCAACTTATTAAAACTTTTAACTTTAACTTAATTCTTAATCAAAAATCTGTCATCCTCTTATTTGTTAACTAAAAACATAGCCTTCATTTATTACATTTTACATTCAACGTCCCCGTACAATCTCTCTAGTGACTCGGTCTTCGATCCCTAACCCTTGTGATAATCGCTCATCCTCCGTACAACCTGCATTCACCACATACATTCATAACATTAGTACACATTAAAGGAACAAAGTTCATTCGCATACACTTCACACTTCGTCATCTTTTAAGCTTTAAGCATTTCATCTGCATATCCATTTCCTGGTGAGGCTTCATTAATGTACCTGCATTACTTCTCATTCTCAAGGTACACCATTAGTACCATTAACACTCAATGTGTCTAGATCATACATACATACGTACTTACATACAAACATATATACACATTTGCATACATCCATACCTTTCCTACAACTTTACATAATACAAACATACATACACATTTGCATACATCCATACCTTTCCTACAACTTTACATACGTGCAAACACTCATACATACCTCCATACGTACTTACATACACAACTACATACGTACATACCATTCCTACATCTTTACATATAGACATAAGCTTGTACATATCCTTATACAAACCCACATTCACATCCACATACGTACATACCATTCCTACATCTTTACATACACGCATAAACTCGTACATATTCTTATACATACTTACATACACATCCACATACGTACATACCTATCCTACATCATTACATTCATGTATTCACTCGTACATACCCTTGAGCATACATACATACACATCTACGTACAAACATACCTTCCCTACAACTTCACATACGTGCATATACTCATACATACCTTCATGCGTACTTACATACACAACTACATGCGTACATACCATTCCTACATCCAAAGCGGACAACGGATCAAGCAAAACGAGCCAAAACGGCGAAAACCAGAAGCGTATGATGGGAGGGGCGTCGGAGACGCCACTTTAGGCGTCAACGACGCCTAACGGCGTCGGCTTGGCGTCATCCAGGGGAAACTGGCGTCGGAGACAAAACGGGATTTCTGGGCGGCGTCGGCGACGCCACATACCCGCGTCGTCGACGCCTATCAGAAACAACAGTTTTCTGCTGTGTTGTTTTGTCGTTCGCACGCACTAAAACGCGCATAACTTTTGAACCGTTTACCCGTTTAACCTCCCGTTTCTTCCTACATGCTTGTAAATTCACATTCTATCATATGACATTAAAATCCCACATCCGGATTAAGGAAATTCTTAACTTGCATGCATTCGGCTTATTGTCATTCTCTAATTATTTGACCCGTTATGGGTATTTGCGCATTAAATGGTTTATGACATACAAAACCATACTCTTCGCTTTCACACATGACCAAAACATTACTCTAATCGTTTAGCTTATTTCCAATAGGCATTTAAGGTCGTTCACCCGATATACCTATCAAGGGCATTTTTGTCAACATTGCTCCATCCCTTACAACCAAGGATTTCATTGCATATTTAACCAATCCTACCACTTAACTTCAATTCTAACGCATATACCTTACTCGATTCAAAGCTAAGATCCGTTTAATACTTCATCGATTTCATTCAACTCATTCCTATTTGACCTCAATTATCATATATAGTTAAAATACATATAACTTTACATAAACAACTAAGAAGTGATTACGGAATCACTTACCTCATGCATCCGTGTTCACATCCGTTTCCACGCCTCTTCTTGACCCGTTAGCCTTTCGCGCTTGAGTCCATCTCCACATGATTCCTATACTTTCATGTCATCGAAATCACGCTATCATTAGCATACTCATTTGTACATGATAACAATCGTATTCATCCCATATTTCACACTTAACTTTCATTAATCATTTCTAACAAACATAACTCATATAATCATGTCCGTATACGTTTAACTCATGTAACTCATCACGTCATTACATTTAACACGGATTGCTATTACATGTACCATAAGCGTAACGGGTATCCGTAAGAGCCATATACAGATTTCCTAAGTTAATATGCTTCAAATATGTTGTGACATCAGTAGGATGTCTTTCATTATGCCCGAAATGAAATTAAACACAAACTATGCCCCGTAGGGGTAGTTTGGTCATTTTTAAAGGTTGTAAAAGAGTTTAGATGTTTAACTGAGTTACAGGTCTGATGTAAACAATAACCATACTCAATTTGATATGTTATATCCGTAGGCTAAAGCATATATGTGAAATTTATCATTTTTAACCAAACTATGCCCCGTAGGGGTATTTTGGTAATTTCACATAAGCCGAAAAGCTCAAACCGAAGTCTGAGTTTATCAACCTTTGTTTACTGTTAAAATATTATAATTTGCCTCTTATATCAGTAGGTATCAACCCGGGTATGTCCAATATGATTTTAAAACATACTATGCGCTAAAAACGCTAAATAAGGCGATTAAAGGCCATTTCCGGGTTCGATACTTAAATCTGATATTTTTATATTTTCAAAAGGCTTAAAATAATTTATTTATCATAACTAATCAGTAGCAAAAGGTTTGGAGTCGTTTAGATATGTAAAACTCATTTTATGGCCCGTAAGGGCAAAACCGACAATTACCGAATTAAGCCTACGACTACTAGTTATGCTCAGCCTAAAATTAATTAAAAATCTTTAAGAATCCCCAAAGTAATATATTATATCAGTGGGTATTAAGTTTGATACCAAAAAGTAGGCTTAACTAGGCTATACGCTAATTACACCGTTTTATTAACATAAAGCTTTAATTTTGCGATATTGAGCATAACTCTTAATCTATAAGTCAAACTGATGTCAAACTTTACATACAAGTTTATATATCAGTAACTAAGGTTTCTACACTTTTATATTTTCATAAATCATGTTTTAAGGTAATAAGGGCATAACGGTCAACATATGAGCAATTAACGGAAATATGCATATTAATTGGATAACTAGTGAACCAAGGTGTGTAATCACAGAGGGTTGTTCTAACAAGTAACCTAATCCAATTTAAGCTTTGAGGCATTTCTAAAACATACCTGAACGGGTCAGAACTGAAAGTCAAAGTGAAAGTCAAACTATGTGACTTTCGGTTTCGAACCGGGTCTAAACAGGAAATAGTCGGGTTGAACATGTTTAGACATGTTCTTACACTAATTACTAAGTTATAACAATGATCAAACAGGTTATATATGTTCTAGATAGCTAATTATGCATAAACGACATTTTAAGCATCCTGTTGACTTTTTAATTAAAAGTTTGACCCGACTTTTGACCTGGTTAGAGTGGTGATCAGGGGGAACCCTTTTGAGGTTTTATTACCCACATAAATACCAACTCATAACTACTTTTAATTCGAGATATGACTGAGCCATTATTGACTAATCTCGAAGTCAAACCGTAATTACGACGGTTTGACTTTTAGCTAAATAAACAAGCTAAACTCAACTAAAGAAGGACTAGTAGACTTACAAGAGTCCTATGCACGACTTAAGATCAGTTGGACCTGCTTGAGAGCTCCAGAAATGATCCAAGAATGCAGAAATGGTGTGAGGAATGTTTGTGACATTGAAGGCCTATTTATAGTGGATTTACTCACCACATTTGATTGACAAATAAGTCTAGGACACACCACAATTGCCCAACACTTGTCTCTAGTGTTTAGGGGTTGTTTTAGGGGTCAAGGGATGAGGAAATTCGGTTTAAAAGTTGCTCACAAACTCACCTAGCAGGCCCCTATTCGAAAAATTCGTTTTCTGCCCAGATATGGCAGTGGCGTAGCGCCACTGCTAGAGCCTTCAGGCTCGCGCTACGCGAGCCCCTATGGGGTCAGCCAAACAACTTTTTGATATTTGCATTTTCAGTCCTTGGCTCTTCAAACGTCGAAAAGACTTTTGTTTCTTGCATTTTCTTGCATTGTGATCCTTCAACCTTGATCTATAAGGGCCTTAAATTATATACCCACTTCGTTAAGTCCCCGGTTAACTTAATTGTTACCCGAAAAGTCTTGACTTTCGACGTTTACGCTTTAACCTCTTGCACACGAATTTGGTCACAACTTTCTCATACGTTGACGAAACTTTATGAAATTTTAAATTGTGTATTCTAGTGAGCATAATTAACATTTACAAAGCTTCGGGTTTGTCAAAAGGTCACTCAGAGGTATATCTTTAAACATGTTGACACATTTAACCCCTGTAGTTTGAAATCTCTCACTTTTAGCTTCGTATGATCCATGATTTATTCGTTTGATGTTATAAACATCAAGTAGGGTTATTATGAAGTATATTTATTCACAGTTGACACTTAGAATACGTATATTCACATACTTTCCATGTTTGTCAACTTTAGTCCTTTCATAACATTCTTTCACACGTTCAAAATTTATGACACGTGTCAACACCTTATAGGACGTGAATTTTCGAGGTGTTACACTAAAAAAATAAATATCTAAAAATGAATTGTATTTCCCTGTATAATTTTTTATATTGAATCAATGTAAACAACATTAATACAACTTTTTTCTTATTATTTATGAATATATTTTTGTGCATAATGCATTTCTCTTTGTTAAGGTGTTTATAAAATTTTAAAACCGATCAAACTGTCAAAATCAAATCAAGTTGGTCGCTTGATTGAGATCTAATGGTTCAGTTCACGGTTCAATTTTTGATTGAGATCTAATGGTTTAGTTCACAGTTCAATTTTAACGGTTTAACAGTTTCATCTGATTTAATCTTGAAATTGCATGTGTTAACCAAACCAACCACTTAAAATTTCTTATATAATCATAGATTATCTTTATCATATAAAATTTTCAATGCCAACTAATGATTTAAAAAAAAAAACTTAGAAAAAATGTTTCAAATTAAAACTAAACTATTAAACTGCCAAATCGATAAAATGGCTAGTTCAGTTTGTTGTTCCTCAAAACCGTAGTTAGTAATCTGGCTTACAATTTTTGTGAAAACCGATCAATCGGACCATTAACACCCCTAATCTTTTTCAATAATCATCCTCTCCTCAACAATTACTATCACGAGAAAGGACGCCAGCTAGTAATCTACAAGTCTTATGTTCAAAAATGATTTTACATACTCGACATGCAGGGCCGGCTAAGCCCATGTGCAGAATGGGCCTATGCACAGGGTCCAAACCAGCATGGGGCCCAAAAAAAAACGAAAATTTCTTTATATATTGAAATAGGCCCAATTACAAGATATCAGACGATTGCATAATCCAGACGGTTGCACATGCACTGAATTGAAATTCTTTATATATTGAAATAGGCCCAATTACGCATGGCATAATATTACAAACAAATAAACAATAAGGGCCCAGAATATGTGATCTGATGTTTCACGCATAGGAGGGACGAGGGAAAGTGTCAAAGTGGGAAACAAAAAGACGTTGATCGGCTGATGATATCAGTTGTAGTATTGCACGCACAGCACAGGAGACAAAAGGTCGACTCTCAATTCTCAGTCAGGATTTCAGTTTTTGTCCCTAATATCAAGTGATTCGGATTTCGGAATCGGAGGTATATCAGTCGCAATTATCATCAGACATTCAGACTTTCGGAATCGGTCATCGGAGGTATGTTAATATCAGTCGCTGATTGCCTGATTTCATATGATTTTTGTCATTTTGATTTCGTTTTTGATTGAATCAATGAATGTCTTTTTCTTTTTGATTTCATATGAATGTTTTTATTGAATGAATGTCTTTTTGATTGAAATATTGAATGAATGTTATTTGTTAATATTGAATGAATGTATATTTTTTTGTTAACTAATGTCTTGTGAATGTGATTAAAATATTGAATGAATGTTTTTTTTTTTTTTTTTGTTAATATTTAGAAATTATGCCTCCCGTTCCTAAATACAAATACAAATACCCATCCAGCCATCAAAAACGTAAGAAGAGGAAGCTAGAGGAAGAGAAAAGAAAGGCGGGCGACTTAAAACCAAACCGAATAAACAAGTTTTTTTCAAAAGAAACTCAAAATTCTAGTTCTAACTTGGCTAACACAATTACTAAGTCTAAAGAATTTTTTGGAACAATACAATGGTTATATACTATCTTTGCCCATTCTATTAATAGGTGACAAATTTTGAAAGACAATGTTAAAGGATTAAATCTTAAATCATTGTCTACAACTCGTTGGAAAAGTCGTATAGATAGTATTAAGGTGAATTTGGTGATTTTGATTTTTTGGCACAAATTGTCATTTGGTTTGAATTATTATCAAAGGTGAATTTGGTGAGCAAACGGTTGCAATCAAAAGATGTTGTTCTTGATGTTGTTATTGATGAAGTGGACAAATTAATTAAATTCTTTAAGAATTATAGAGAAGTGGGGTTCTCTAAGGCGCTTGATGAAGCTAGAGAAATTGCAAATGAAATAGGTGTTAATGGGGAATTCCGTAAAAAACGTGTGATATATAGGAAAAAACAATCTGATGAATCATCAAGTGTAGAAGAAGTAACATTTTCACCCGAGGAGGATTTTAGAGTAAATTATTTTTTATGTATCGTTGATCAAGCTATTTTTTCACTTGAAACAAGATTTGAACAATACCAAAAATTTGAAAAAATATTTGGGTTTTTGTTTCAAAAAAGTTGAAGACTCTAAATGAAACCAAGCTTAAGGAGTGCTGAGATGTGTTTTTATGTCTGGATGTTTTTGTTTATATAGCGATGTGTTTTGGTCTGTATTGGCGTTTTATTCATCAGTATGGCGTTTTGGTTTAGAGGTCTAAAGACCTTTTTACCCTTAATGAGGCGCGCCCATGTAATAAAATTGATGTTATTTACGAAAACACCACCGCGGCAATCTAGTCCATAGATTGTTTTAATCGGACAGTCCATAAGCGTTCTCACCGTTCTTACACTTTCTACCGTTTTCTCTAAATCCCGACCCTATATATATACACACAATGTCGGACCTAGAAAAAACTTTCATGGAGAGCGGAAATTTTTATGGGTCGTTTGTCTATCGTCATTTAATAATTTTTTTCCAGACCAGTTCAGGTCGAGTCATATAAAAAAGGGTAATCAAACTATTTTATATTATTAACACATTTACGATGAACGTTATTACAAATGCATGATGAAAATTTAAAATCTAATATGCCTAAAGTTGTTCTAATTCAAGTTAATAATCAATAATTATAACTAATAGGCATAAATCATCTAATCCACATTAACTATTTGTCTATTCATACAAACAATGTTGTAAATCTAAAGTTCATAACTTATAATTTGTAAACTGTAATCTTTTAAACCCTAGTCCATAGTCCCTAATAAATAAATTAATACAATAAAACTAACCATCAAATAAATAAGAGTTAATTACATAGTTAGACCCTATGATTTACACAAAGTAACATACTTAGGTACTAATAGTTTAAAATCATATTTTAGAATATTAACTTTTCATTTTGTAACGTTTGGAGGTATTAATGTTAATTGTTTGTAAAACTATTAGTACTTAAGTATGTTATTTTGTGCAAACTACGGGGACTAACTATATTAATACCCTAGAAGTTAATACCTCCAAACGTTACAAAATGAAAAGTTAATACCCTAGAAGGTGATTTTAAACTATTAGTACCTAAGTATGTTATTTTGTGCAAACCACATGGACTAATTATGTAATTAACTCAATAAATAATTTATAAAGTTGTAATTTTTTTGGTTTGTTGATTTTCCTGTTTTTTTTTCTTTCACACAAACAAAGCTCAAATGAAAACAAAGCTCAAATGAAAGAGTCCCTATTAAGAGTCCCTATTGTATTTGAACTTGCAATCTCAATGATATCATTTGCTATTATTGGAATACATAGATATATACATGGTGTATTGTACATATCTTTGTTGTATCTATACATTGACCAATTGGGAAGAGTGAATTAAGAGAAAACTTAACTTATTTTGGCTTAAATAGTTTGGTAAAAGTATGACACAAAAAAGTAAAACATATGTGTACAACAAAACTGATAATATATTCAAACAATAATAATTGTACATTTGTACTAGTAGTTTGTGTATTTGTGACCCCTACTCAAATTTCTTTTTTGGAAGAGATGTCTCTTGTCACCGACCATTGATGGGATGAACCATTACAACATTGTCTGGTACAGAAATTTTACTAGAGTAATTATTTGAACAACTTTACACACACAGGGAGGGTCAAAGGAAGATAAATCCAAATTTCAATTGATGCGATTTTAATCATTTATCAAGTTAACTTGATGACTAATATTGAGATTTTTTTGAACGACAAATTTGGATGACTGGCGGATCATTGTAGTATCATCGTGTCACCAGCTGAACTATCCGATCATATCCATCTCCACTATGCAATAATGCATATACACCAACTCAGAAGGATACCCAATAAATCTGGAAAAACCATCGAACCCAATACCTAATGGTCCCTAAGGGTGAAAAGGGTGGTCGCCTCGTAAGAAGGGGTAAACTAAATTGAAAAAAAGACAATACATAAAATTAAAACTAGTAAAATAAAATAAAACTATAAAAAATTAGAAACTACATGGCCATTTATATTTTTTGCGATCTCGCGTTTTCGGGCTAGTGTGATTTCCAGCACATCCGGTGGAACATTGTCGTGTGACCTGCTAAACGTATCCAGATCCTTATCAAACCTAATTGATCTCAACGTCTCTCGATGTTTATCCATCAACGCCATAATTTTTTCCTCTTGTTTCTTTTTATTATCCACCAACTCTTGTTTCGTAAATTTGTATTTTTCGATCTTCTCAGACATACCAATTCACCTTTCGGTCGATGTTGGGTCTTTTATCTTTTTTCTTTCGTTTTTTCTTTCTTGGAGAGGGGTCTACGTTTATGTCGGGTATACCACTAGTGAATTCGGTATTCAGTGTACCCGCTTGCTAGTTACCCGAATCCGATGACTTTCTTTTTTCCCCCGAACTACCACTCTTTTCACCCAACAATGGTACCGTGACTCATTTCTCATATTTTCTAACCATCTCCCACGCCTCGATATGAGGAAAGCCACCCGGATTTTTTTGGCAATCTTTTAGCGCTTGTTTCATAACATAAGCATCGTCACTCCCGCTAAGACGTAAATGATCCTATAATAAAAATATAAATTATGTTAAGGTAAAAAAATAACAATGAAGGTTATAGCGGGTCCGTTATGGGTGGTTAACCGCTATTTTAGGCCTAGCTAAAAATGACTCAATTTTTTTTTAACATGAAATAAATTGTTATTACATATTTCTATATATTAGCTTACTAAATAGTATTAAAAATACATATAATCTATAATACTAATAACAACTAACACGGAATATTAAAAAAAAAGTGATTTGATATATTCCATAAATTCATATAAGTATTCAACCAAAATGATATGAAATAACCCATAACTACTAAAACCGTTCAACAAAAAACGTCAAATATTAAATAAAAAAATGGTGAAAGTCCTAAATCCGACAAAGATTTTATAACATGTCAATTCGGTTCGGTTATGGTGGATATGGAAATATTGATAACCATAACCGACCCACTACTTTCGGTTTTTAGATTAACCATTAACCGACCCACCAGTTTTTATCTAGTTCAGTTTTTTCGATTCGGTTTAGCAGTTATAGATCAGTTAATTCAATTTTTTGTATGTTGTGGGGTTTCAGTCGATATGTATTTTGGTTCACTATAGCAATCAAAAGAATATGCTCAAAAAAATATTGTCACATGTTTTATATCGACTGAAAAGTCGAAAACCATATAACTTTAAATATAATTGTAAATGGAAACGTAAATTCAGTCTTAAATATAAGTTTAATGAAAAAGAAACGTAAAACTAAAACATTAAACATAAAGAAAAGTAAAAAAATAAAAGAGTAAACTGCAATTTTACACCCTAAGGTTAGGGGTGATTGGCACTCCTACCCCCCCTAAGGAAATAATTGCAAAAATACACCCCACTGTTAACCCTTATGTCGCACTTCTACCCCCCGGACCAAGATGCCGTTACAATCTAGCCTTTTCTGTTAATGGTCAAAGGGTAAATAGGTAATTTTGGTAACATGTTGACTTGCATCCTCATAAAAACCCCATTTCATCACTATTCAACCCTGAGGTTTACCCTAACTCAAAATTGAAGAACTCTGCACTCGCGTTCAAGGATCCTTCAACAATTACAGGTGATTAGAAGTTGGGTTACGAGCATGGATCGTCGATTGTGGAAGTTACGAGCTGAAGATCAGTATTTCGAACCGGCTGTAATGTACCGTAAGTGACATGCAAGCTCACAGCGTTTGAATCAGGTAAAATTTTAACATATTTCTCTGTTAATTTGTTTTTGTTGTTTGCTTACAGGCGAAACGCAAACTGAATTTAGCATAAAATTTCACCATGGAGGTAATTTTGTAGAAAACCCAAATAGGAAATACCTTGGTGGGAAGATGAACTACATTGATCATGTAGATTTTAGAGTGTTGAATACTGATGTTTTAGAGGCGATGGTTAAGCAATTAGGATACAATGATAGGCAATATGGCTGCATTCATTACAAGGAACCATACTGTGCGCTGGATTTTGGTCTTAGGACAATAAAATGTAATGTTGACTTAGAGCCTATATTTGATCATTTGCGTCAAGGAGTCCACATGATAGACATGTATGTTGAACACCGTAGGTCAACAATATTGGAAAATACAAGTGAAGGTTGTATAGGGGCTAGTAAAGCAATTGTTCCAGCATCATTTACACAAAATGATGACAATGATAGTATGAATGAAGATGAGGAAGAGAGTGACGGTAGTGATCCTGATTATGAGTACGTTGAGGAAGATAATATGGTTTATGAAATAGAGGTGGATATGCAGAGGTTCAGGGCTAATGTTGAAATTTCTAGGGAAGAAATGGATGGTTCAAGTGATGGGGATCATGATGATGACAGAAGCGAAGAAGGTCATCAGCCTGTTGATTTGGAGGTTTTTGAAAGTGGCTCTGATGACAATTCAAGCCTTAGAGATAAGGTTGCCAAAAAGATATGGAGGAGAAAGAAGAGTGCTATAAAAGGTCCAAATGATTTGCCATTCTATGTTGGTCAGCTTATTGATGACAAGAAAACGATGAATCAGATGGTGAAAAGTTATGCTCTTAAGGCTAGGAGGGATGTGTTCATTCTAAAAAATGAATTGTTAAGGTATAGGGTAGTATGTTTTGGAAGCAATCCACCACTACTTGGTCCTGTAAAAAAAAAGGGAGAAGAGGGGCAAAATAGTAATTGCACCAAAGTAGGGCAGAAAAACAAACCCAAGCACCTTAAAAGGCATATCAAGCCCACCTGTCCTTGGGCAGTTCACATCTCAAGAAACACGGACAAGGATAAGTGGTGTGTCAAGACCATTCGTAATGAACACAATTGTTTGACAACAAGGGCAGTTTCTTTGTATACAATGAGTTCAATTGCCAGAGAGATCCAACCTTTGATTGAAAGCAATCCAGACATGCCGATTCATGCAATCCAAAATCAACTGCTTCGGAAGCATCAACTTGAAATATCACTCCATAAGGTCTTCAGAGCCAAGAGGATAGCAACACAGGTAGTACAATTAAAATTGATGTGGAGCCATGTGGGAACTCAGCTAGTCCTACAAGGCAGTTTCGAAGGGTTTATTTTTGTTTTGCCTCTATGATGAGGGGATTTAAGATGATTGGAAGACCATTGCTGG
Organism: Helianthus tuberosus; assembly: GCA_030545235.1. Classification (NCBI taxonomy): domain Eukaryota; kingdom Viridiplantae; phylum Streptophyta; class Magnoliopsida; order Asterales; family Asteraceae; genus Helianthus; species Helianthus tuberosus. Next base: position 35,958,452 of record CM060370.1, on the reverse strand, counting down.
GTGTGGATGGTTGTTTCATGAAAGGACCATTTCTTGGTCAAATCTTGAGTGCTGTTGGTATTGATGGGAACAATAGCATATATCCAGTATGTTATGCCCTTGTTGAGTCAGAAACAACACAAACCTGGAAATGGTTCTTGCAACTTTTGAGAGATGACCTAGGGTGTACGGCTGACTCTTGTTTCACCTTCATCAGTGACAGACAAAAGGTAATAACTTGTTAATTTTGGTATCAAAATATTGTGGTTATTCTAAATGAATTGCATTTTTTTTTCACAGGGTCTGATTCCTGCTATGCTAGCTGTGTTTCCTAATGGTGAGCACAAATTTTGTTTGAGGCACATCCATGAAAACATGAAATCCAAGTGGCGTGGAGATCTTTACAAGAATTTGCTTTGGTCAGCCGGAAGGAAGACATCTATTCCATACTTTAACAAAGCTATGGAAGAAATTAAGACAACAGAACGAGCCATGTATGACTGGCTGAATGAGATCCCATTCACCGCTTGGTCAAGAGCATACTTTTCTGGAAGAGCTAAATGTGATATGTTGCTGAACAACATATGTGAGGTTTTTAACCGACAAATTGTGGGAGCAAGGGACAAGCCGATAATCACACGCCTTGAATTCATTCGGGAGTACATGACCAAGAGGATAGTCAATGTCAAGAAATTGCAAGCAAAGTGTATGGGGCCACTGACACCTCATGCCACTCAGGTCTTCGATGAGATCAAGCAACAGGCTGCTGAATTGTCTGTTCTAATGGTTGATTCAGACAAGTATCAAGTAACAGGTCCGAGATCACAGTGTGTTGTGAATGTCAAACATAAAACTTGTGCATGCAGGAAGTGGGATTTGACAGGGATGCCTTGCAAACATGCAGTTGCGGCCATATGGGATATGTCAAGGAATAACATTGATGCTGGCATACCAGAAGAGTGGGTGGATGATGTGTATTGGCTGTCAACGTGGAAGAAAGTTTATGACAATGTGATAGAGCCTATCAACGGGCCGGAGATGTGGACTCCTTCAAAGTGTCCAACAACACTCATCCCACCAAAGCATCATACACAAGTTGGAAGGCCAAAGAAGAAAAGAAGGAAGGCATTTGGTGAAAAAGAGCTTGAGCAGGAGTTCGACAAAGGAGGCAAAATGACCAGAAAGGGAAGTAGCATCAAGTGTGGTAAATGTGGGAACGTGGGTCACAATGTCAGGAGCTGTAAAGGACAAGGTGGTGAACAATCAACTGCTTCACAGGAATCACACACTGCCACTCAAGGTGCACCAGTTTACAATCTTGATGAGTGATGGATGGTTTGCATCTTTAGACTATGTTTGTTAGGTTTGTCAACTTTGTTGCAGACATTGTTTGGTTGGTTTGTATCTTTAGACTTGGTTTGGTATTTGTGTGGTTTGTTCAAGACAATGTTTGGATGGTTTGTAAGTTTAGACTATGTTTGTTTGGTTTGTTCAAGACAAAGTTGGTTGGTTTGACTTGTTTATAAGGTCAAAATGTCCATTTTGGTCATTTGCAGCAGGTTTGAGTTGTTCATAACTGGCATGCATGTCAATTGCAGCAGGCTATATATATTGTGTTTAGATGATCAAAGGCAGGTTAAGCAAATGTCAATTGCAGCAGCCCATATATGTATTTGCAGCCTATATAATTGCTGGTACAAGTACAATGACCATTTATAAGGTCAAAATGACCATTGCAGCAGGCTATATATATTGTGTTTAGATGATCACAGGCAGGTTAAGCAAATGTCAATTGCAGCAGCCCATATATGTATTTGCAGCCTATATAATTGCTGATACAAGTACAATGACCATTTATAAGGTCAAAATGACCATTTTGGTACAAATAAGATGCGGAAAGTGATTCGATTAGATTACATTGCAACATTTAGTACAAATAACATGTCAAACATACAAACTTAAAACCAAACAAAATCTAGTCTATTTCCAGTGACAATCATCCAAACAAGACCAATCCGAATCCGAACCATGCTCCCCTTCATATGGGTCAAAGTACCAATCATCATCTTCATCCCAATATGTGTAATCCCATGCATGTTCCAGCACTTCAGGGTCATACTCCTTTGTCGGATCTCCGAATATCTTTTCATAATCAGTTTCTTGTTCCATGTAAGGTCTGAGTATCTCAGACTCTTGATCTTCAAAGTATACATAACTGTCTGGTTCTTCGGCTGCAATATTTTTCTCATTCTCAACTTTATCATTCTCCTTGTCACCCATACCTACATAATTACAACCAGGCTACCAAAACAAACATATAAGAACTTTAAAAGGACCATTGCATAAACTTCAAAACTAATAATCCAAATACGGTTACACTCTAAATACACAACCAAATCTACTTAAGCAAAATAAAAAGAACAATCAAGACCCAAGTAATCACAAAATACATCTTCAGTTTCAACACATCGCCATTCTTGTACCGAGCCAACTGTTCTTTGCACTTAGCCAACTCATCCTTATCTTTAATGCTTTGAATTAAAGCAGACATTACCTCTCGACAAACCGGACATCCCTGTTCTTCACTAACATCAGCCCATCTGAGGAATCCACATCCTCCAACCTGTTATCGGACATCATAAGCAACAGAAGAATGAAACTTGACTTTCAATAACCATTAAACACAACAAACTTACACATCTAAGATACCGTCGACCAGGATTAGCTTTGGATTGTGACTCTTTGAACATCGTTTTCGCACCACAAGGACATATGATGTCTGAAGCTTGAATTTTGCTCATGGTCTCCTTGGATCGAAGCACAGAGGAAGAAGATGAAGACATGTTCAGCGATTGAAATGGTTGAACACAGAGAAATTAGGGCTTGAACTTGTTATATGAGGAAGGGGATAAAGTTGGGGGGTAATTTCGACATTTCACCTAACTCTAACGGTAAGTGTAACGGCATCTTGGTCCGGGGGGTAGAAGTGCGACATAAGGGTTAACAGTGGGGTGTATTTTTGCAATTATTTCCTTAGGGGGGGGGGGGGTAGGAGTGCCAATCACCCCTAACCTCAGGGTGTAAAATTGCAGTTTACTCAAAATAAAATGAACAAGTCCAGAAAAATAAAACTCAAGAAAGAAACGAAAAAGCCAATAGGATAAAAGCACTACTAAATACATAGACCAACTGAAAATGTATAGAAAAATATGCATGAAAACTTATTATTTTTTTACTAAACTTGTTTCCGAAGAAAATTTACATTGAAACGTAAATCAACCGAAAACGTACATAATAATAAGCATAAGAATATTGCATGTCGTCACTGACATAAATAAACACGTAAAACTCGATTACAAAGTTTTTAAAAAGTCAAGGAGTTGTATTTGTCGATGCTGAAAGTTGAGAAATAAAATTATAAAAAAAATCACAAAAAATAATAAAAAAGAAGAAAAGTCAAAGAGTCAAATCACTATTCACTCAAGTTGCTAAATGTGTTATAGTTTATTAACTAGTAAATTTCTCTGCTGCAACGCGTGTTGCGACGGGTCGAAATTTTAGGTAACTCGACCGGCAACTCGTTACTTGAAAGGAAATCGTCCAGTCAAAGTAAACCTTCAAGGTTTACCTTATAAGATAAAACTAGTTTGTGAATCGAAGTCGTTATAGCCAACATCAACAAGACAAAGGCCATCAGGGGGTGCTGGTGGGGCCGTGGCACGTCTACATGTGGCATCCATCAGCTTTATCAAAGCATCATCATCGGCACCAGCGGCTGCTTCCCTTATTGATGTTGCCACGAGGACCCGAACCATCTGTCAGTCAACAACACCCAATTAATCCTTAAAACAGTAACTGATCAAATGGGTTTAAAGGGTCAAACGGGTCACAAGTTGTCCAAAGTGTAAATGCATATTACCTACTAAATTGCTTTATTCAGACACCTAGATTATTATTGTAATAAATATATTTTTTGTAAGCATATTTAACATATATTATGTAAAATATATAAAACAAAAATGTATCTGGTCAACATGATCGTAGATTAAAAAGGGATATAAGATCGTCTAAATTATGTATAATACCTTGCGTAAGAAGCGATTAGCAACCAATTCAATGCACATTGTCTCTAAATATTCTCCTTTCTTCATGAAAAGTGGAAAAAAGCAGTTAGTAAGGCAATCAATCCTAGGAAGAATTATATATAAAATATTATATAAATAAAATCAAACACCATAAAAACTAACCTCTGTATCAATGGGTAAAGTTACTTGTGTGGCTCGTGCATGGAAGATAACACACTCTGTTGGAGGACCACTGAAATATAAATTAGATCATGCAGTTAGAGAATGAACATTAAAAAAAAAGAATGATTTTCTTATTTATGTAAAATAAAGCTTACGTATTTCTTGCGGGTTTTGTATCACGTGCAAACATCTTGTAAGATAATAATTTTCCTTCTAATTGTTGCAGAATCTTGTTCACCTTGCTAACTTTGAACCTGGTTGGTTTTTTTATACATTCTGCATGATCTTTGTCATCATCAATTGGCGATTCTAAATTTTCTTCTATAATAGTATCGTTAAAACTATATTTCTCGTCACTAGTCTTTCCATCGTAAATTATTGTAGCATCTTCTTCATTAGTCTCTCCAGCATTCAAAGGAAAGATATACATATAACGCCTCCACTTTGCAGAGAAATTAGGATGAAAAGTACGTGGTACCTATAATATACTAATAACTAAGTTCAAAAGAATAATCAAAATGAATTACAAACACTAACCCCATAACTAGAGATAGGGTTGTAGACGAACCGAACGTTCAACGAGCAGTTCATGAACCGTTCGGCGGGAAGTTCGTTTATGTTCGTTTAACAAATGAACAAACACAAACAAAAAAAATCGTTCGATAAGTTATACAAACGAACATGAACAGAGGTTGCGTTCGTTCGTTTTTGTTCGTGAGTGTTCGGTAATGTGTTCGTTTATGTTCATTTGACCAGTACGAAAATACATCATCTTTTGACCCGAACCCATTTTGACCGTTAGTACCTTAGAAACAGATATGACCCTGAGCTTTCCTGGTAATATGCTATTAATGGCATCTTCAATGTCTTCAGGTCTAACATCCTCTCTCCAAGTATCTAAATATTAAAGTAGTTCAAGGTAATTATTACAAGCTACACGGATAGTTAAACTTCGACATGCGTAAATGACACTATAGTAAATAAACAATCAAATTTAAAAAGGCACCATAAATCCATAATTAACGTTTTTTGAAATAAATAACCTCGCTTTATCATGAAAACTGCAGTGAGTCACATCCGAATCTCTATCTCCTTCTATATAATTTAACTAGAAAAAACATTTTTCTCTAAACTTTGTTTATTTATGAAAAAGACATGCATTTAGGAGCTCATTGTTCCATTTGATGTAAATAAAAATACAAAATAAGAACATACAGAAAGAGCAAACTTGTTGGAAACCAGTGACCCCTTTGTCAGTTCTTCCAGCAACAACAGCATTGCCTTCGAGTGGTAGACCTTTATCCTTCAGTAATCCAGCTTTCCTTTCATCAACAAACTTCCCAAGAGATTTCTCAACCACTCTGTGCAGAACAAGCGAAAAAAATGTAGCAAGTAAGAACATACATCTTATATATGTGTGTGTATCTAATAAACAAATGAGAGTTTTGCTGATGTGGGGAGTGAGTTCTGCCACGAAAACTTAAAGAAGATGGAATAGATTTCCTTTCGTGTTCTTTAAATTCTATAACATAACAAGCAGATACCAAAGTGCCACCGCCTTGTTCTTTATCTATCTATGATCGGGCGTTTGTCAGGAACTTATACAGGAAATAATGAAAATTTTGACTTGTATTACGCTGTTTAGCTAATATATAGTTTTCATGAACAACATATGGCCTATATAACAATAATGTCAATGCATCAGTATTCTATATTTATACTATTTGCGAATTGCTATGCATACTAGAGTTTGTTAATTTCATATAAAGGGATGTCTTTGTATGGGTAAGTCATTCAGTTGGTGTTTCAATGAGGTTTTCCAGATTCAAAAAATCTAAGTGTTTGTTTTTTCCATATTCATAGGTTGACTACGTAAGTCGATTTATAGACATTCAACAGGATTGATTATGTAAGTCGATTTACATGTTTTTAGCGATATTACAGCAGAACTGCGTCGACTGTTGTTAGAACTCACAGATGTAATTTTATCATTTTACCTGGTCATATAGATTAACTTTCTAAAATATCACATATCTGTTATTTCAACATGTAACCAATACAGATAAACACATGCGATGTCAGAAAAAACAACCAGCCCCTAAACCCCGGTTCGAGCTTCCACTTCCTATTCTCGAGTGATCAATAACACAAGGATTGAGTTACCAATCCTAAAGAAGACATTTAAATGACAACAATAGATATTTTACTGAAGACGTTAATCTTGAATTGAGGAGATAAGAATCATGACGGGTTATAGATAACTCTTGATGAATTATTTATTGAGTCTTTTATATTTTATTTAGAGATAATTATTAGTTTAAACTAATAAAGTTTATCTAGGAGCCTATTTATTTATTTAATAGAATTTGAGTCGAGTTAGGACTAGAATGAGTTTTAGTATAAACAAAGGGTTAGGGTTATTGTATTGGTGTACCTTTCATTGATAAATAATAAAAGAGTCGAACGAGTTCGTTCAAACCGTGTTTTTGAATTTGATAGAAGAGCCTGATTTCCAGCATTTCCCATCTCAGTGACCCGGTCCACCAGTAACAGAAACAAAACACAGCCTGGTTATCATACGGGTCTTTAAAGAACTAAAGCTAGCGTATACGTGTGCGAGCGTGTGTTTTCATATTTGAAGTGTTGTTAACTTAAATTAACGGCACTCATGAAACCGGTTAATCTCTTAACATCCCGTAATTAGATAGATAGTTAGAATAGATAGTTATATAGCAGTTATGAACTACGAGGACCGAAGTTGACAAAGACAAAGATGGTAACTACCATCATTACCGAAAAGGTGTGTCTCTCACACACACAACAATTCTGATCGGTACAAGGCACAAAGGAAGAAAAGACGCGACTGTTGATCAAACGAACAAGAATCATCACACCTCTTCAAGGATTGATCACAACCACACATCCAAGAGACGTGTCCTTTCACGAAGAGACGCAACCTTTCACTCGTACCCGTAGAAAACTATAAATAGGATCGTATAGTTTCATTTGTATTGTTACTTACACTCTCATTCAGATTTGTATATACATTCGTTCGATTATTATTATTCAAGTTTATTACGCTCATTAGAGATCAAGATCCATTTCGGGCCAACAAATTGGTATCAGAGCATCAGGCTCTAAGCGTGGGAATTGCAAGGCATCGCAGGGAATTCACGATCAGGTTTCAATCTCGTTTCAATTCGCAAAAGTTTATTTCAGGATTTTTTTATTCTCGGTTCTAGTGTAATCGGTTGAACCGAAGGGTTGGTTAGGAATCTAGGGTTTGTTTTGATTCCGGGGTTTAGTGCGAATTAGATTTTTTCGGTTGTTTGATTATTACACGGTTAGGGTAATCGTGGGGTTTGTAAGATCTATTGAAACCAAGAAATAAAAGTTAGTAGAAGTGAAGATTGTTCGGCAGGAAGATATGTCAGGAGGAACCGGACCAAATTCACAAGTTATAATTCAAAAGGAAGGAAATTCTCTTTCCCAGTTTCAGTGTCCAATTCTGAAACCAACAAACTATACGGTTTGGGCTATTCGTATCAAGACGATTCTTGAAGCGGATGGTTTGTGGGAAACGATTGAACCGGCAGAAAATGCAACGGTAGACACCAAGAAAGACAAGTCTGCAATTGCATATCTGTTTCAGGCAATACCAGAAGATGTTGTATTGCAAGTTGCAAGTTGTAAGACTGCAAAAGAAATTTGGGATAGTCTAAAGGTTAGACACGTAGGTGTTGATCGGGTACAAAAAGCACGTATGCACACGTTATTGTCAGAATTTGAATTGTTACAAATGAAGGATGACGACACTATTGATTCTTTTACCGCAAAGATTAATAGTATCGTTACCCGGGCAACTGAAGTAGGAACGACATTGAGTCAACCGACTCTAGTACGCAAACTACTAAATGGCGTACCGGATAAGTTTACTCAAATCGTTGCCTCCATGGAACAATACTCCGATCTAGAAACTATGACGCTAGAAGAAGCAGTCGGAAGATTAAAGACATATGAAGAACGGCTCAGGTTAAAGAAAGGAAATCAAGGAGAAAGCCAAGATAGGCTTATGTTCACACATCATGATAACACCAGAGGAAGACAATCTGGAAACCGCGGACGTGGTAGATTTAACCAGACGCGTGGAAATTGGCGAAACAACGGAAATAGGCAAAGTCCCAGAAACGAAGGATCTACATTTAGACCTAGAAATGGAAATTCTAGAAATTGGAGGAAGTTTGCAAGAACCGACCTAAGTAAGATCCAATGTTTTAAGTGTCAAAAGTTTGGACACTTCAAGAAGGACTGTTCTGAGAAAGACGAAGTACAAGAACATTCAAACCTCGTCGAGGAAGACGAAGCACCCGTATTGCTAATGGCAATACAAGAAGAAAATGTTCAAGAAAAGGCTCTGCTAAACGAGGAACGTATAAAACCAACGAATTACGCCTCAGAAAATGAAAATCTATGGTACTTAGACAACGGGGCTAGCAACCACATGACAGGAGTGCGAAGTCACTTCAAAGAGTTAGATGAAACGGTGACAGGACAAGTACGATTCAGTAGCGGGTCACATCATGACAATTCAGGAGTAGATCAGACAGAAGAACAAGACTCCTATGAAACCCCGCCAGCACATTCATACAATCAGAATTCAGCAGGAAGTTCAAGCAGTTTATCAAGTGGAGGTCCATCTACCTCTGAAAGTACAACAGAAAGTATCAGTGACACTCCAGTAAGACTAAGAAGTCTCGAAGAACTGTATGAAGAGACAGAAGAAATTCAAGTACATCCACAAGAATTACTACTTGCTGAAGAAGAACCAAGAAATTACAAGGAAGCATCTAGTGACAGAAACTGGATTGAAGCAATGAAGGCCGAGTTAGACTCAATAAACAAGAATAACACTTGGAAACTAACGGAGTTGCCAAGAGATCACAAAGCAATAGGTTTAAAGTGGGTATTCAAGACTAAGAAAGATGCAAGCGGAAACGTGGTCAGACACAAGGCAAGGCTGGTTGCAAAAGGATATGTTCAACAGCACGGAATAGACTTTGACGAAGTCTTTGCACCAGTAGCACGTATGGAAACAGTACGACTAATGTTGGCTTTAGCAGCATATCAAGGTTGGGAGGTGCATCATTTAGATGTGAAATCTGCATTCTTACACGGAGACCTCAAGGAGGAAGTCTATGTATCACAACCAGAAGGATTTATAAAGCCAGAAAATGAAGGAAAGGTTTACAGACTATCTAAAGCACTGTATGGATTGAGACAAGCACCAAGAGCTTGGAATACGAAGTTAGATCACACCCTAAAGTCACTTAACTTCAAGAAGTGCACTTTAGAGAACGCAATCTATACAAGAACAAGTGAAGCCTCTACGCTAATAGTTGGAGTTTATGTTGATGACTTGATAGTCACTGGAACATCAAAAAAGGAGATAGACATCTTCAAATCTCAGATGAAGAACAAATTTGATATGAGCGATCTAGGATTGCTAGCATACTATCTGGGAATAGAAGTAATTCAAACAGGGGGTGAAATAGGCATCAAGCAGACAGGATATATCAACAAGATACTCAAAGACGCAGATATGTTATCCTGCAATGACACAAAGACTCCCATGACTCCAGGAACTCAATTAACAAAGACTGAAGAAGGAGATCTAGTAGATGCAACGCATTACAGAAGCCTGATAGGTTCTCTCAGGTACTTATTGCATACAAGGCCAGATCTATGTTACCCAGTCAGTCTACTTAGTAGATTCATGCAAGAACCAAAGGAACAACATCTGAAAGCAGTAAAGCAAATACTACGATACATCAAAGGAACTAAAGAGCATGGAATCATCTACAAAAGACAAGGAGGATGTAAGATTACAGGTTATAGTGATAGTAGTTTTGGAGTTAATACAGACAAAGGAAAAGGAACAACTGGTCTAGTATTCTACTTTGGAGAATCACCCATAACCTGGTGTACACAGAAGCAACAGACAGTAGCGCTATCATCATGTGAATCAGAATTCATGGCAGCCACTGCAGCAGCATGTCAAGCACTATGGCTTAAAAGATTGTTAAGTGAAATCACAGGCTGGAAAGAAGAGAAGATAACACTCAGAGTAGATAATGTTTCAGCAATAGCACTCATGAGAAACCCAGTCTTTCATGGAAGAAGCAAGCACATTGACACACGTTATCACTTCATAAGAGAATGTGTGGAAAACGAAGATATCACTGTGGAACACATAAGTGGAGAACTACAACGAGCAGATATACTAACAAAAGCACTAGCAAGGATCAAGTTTGCTACAATGAGGGAACTGCTCGGAATTCAAGATTTGAAGCAACTTATGGATGTTCGAGATTAAGGGGGTGAATGAAACCGGTTAATCTCTTAACATCCCGTAATTAGATAGATAGTTATATAGCGGTTATGAACTACGAGGACCGAAGTTGACAAAGACAAAGATGGTAACTACCATCATTACCGAAAAGGTGTGTCTCTCACAGACACAACAATTCTGATCGGTACAAGGCACAAAGGAAGAAAAGACGCGACTGTTGATCAAACGAACAAGAATCATCACACCTCTTCAAGGATTGATCACAACCACACATCCAAGAGACGTGTCCTTTCACGAAGAGACGCAACCTTTCACTCGTACCCGTAGAAAACTATAAATAGGATCGTATAGTTTCATTTGTATTGTTACTTACACTCTCATTCAGATTTGTATATACATTCGTTCGATTATTACAAGTTATTATTATTCAAGTTTATCACGCTCATTAGAGATCAAGATCCATTTCGGGCCAACAACTCAGTTGTAACAAATAATCTATAATCTTACTCTTGAACAGTATTTAAGCCTGGTTGCTTCTGCCATCCATCAAAGGATCCACCATGATACGACAGAACTATCTTAAAATTCATTCGCGCCCACCGGCCGGCTTGTTTTTGAGCCGGAGTAACAACATATTCAGAAGGTTCTACAACAGCATTATCATAAATGTTGTGTGTCTGCAAATATATGATTAACCATATCCTTTAAGTATGAACTTGATTATGTGTCTAAAAAACATAAATGAATCAAATACTATTATAGTACTAACCTTGGTTCCAAACAAGTGATGCAATGCAGTCTGACCGTTGACCAAATTCGAGTAAAAGTTGACCACTTTTTCCCATGGTCTGGCATACATGAACACGTAAGACTCCCTGCATTAGGTCAAAATTGGTAATGATATAAGTTGTTACGGTGATTTGAGATTGAAGTTGTACGGCCACTCGTCTCCAAACCGGCGAAAACCCTTACCTAGGCCGAAGCCCGTGAACACTCGTCAGAAGGCACGACAGTGCGGTGAAGTAAAACTCATTCAGCTCAAGGATCGAACTAGCGATCGTCGCCTAGGCTCCCATCATCACCAGGTGTCGTCGAAACTAAATGACGAGGGAAGGAATCGCTACCTATAATTGAAACATACATAAAATTTGGAATGTCACGTAAATAATTATTACTAACATGTGCAAAATTTTGTTACAAATTAGCAAAACTTCAACCAAGTGGCAAAACATGACACATACATACAGATCTAACGCAAAAACATCAAACACTAGAAAACTGCATAAGTTTTTAAAACAATAACTAGGATTGCGACCCGCCGCAATGCGGCAGGGATTTTTAGTTATAACAAAGTGGATCTAGGACCCGCACGTTATGTTAAACCTGTCAAACGGGTAAAAAATAGACGATGTAAAAACGTTCACCCACACACGCACGTTGCGACGTGTTAACTCGCAAAATTTAGAACGAAACGTAAAAACGTTAAACCAAAGACGCACGTTGCAATGTGTTAAGTCACAAAATTTAGAACCAAGCATAAAGCGAAAAATGAAAACTATAAAAGGGCAAAGTTGAAAGTAAAAAAAAGTTTTGAGGATAGATTGCAAAACATAAAAATTTTTGGGTTAAAAGTAAAAAAAATAAATAGTTTTGGGTTAAAAGTAATTTATGACATGCTTTTTGGTGAAAAGTAAAAAAAAACAGTTTTTTTGGAAAACCCCCAAAGCCAACGTTACGACAACCATATGCATAACCATTTTTTCTTTAGAAAACCCTCAAAGCACACCCCGTGTTGCGGCGGGGCGTAAAACGGTGTCAAATAGTACTAATGTCACACAACCGTCATCGACCACCAACACTGACTCGACCTAGAATATGCGTGTTGCGACGAACCTTTCAAACGTGGAAAAATAGAGGTAAAAACGTTGAACCTCACATGCACGTTGCGTCGTATTAACTCGAAAAATTTAGAACTATACGTAAAACGAAAATTTGCAAAAGATGAAAAACTATAAGTGAAAAAAGTTGTGAAGTTAAATTGCAAATAATGAAAAGTTTTGGGTTAAAGTTATAAAACCAAACTATGTAGGGTTAAAATTGTAAAAGATATAAACCTTTGGGTGAAAAGTTGAAAATCAAATTTTTTTTTGGAAAACGTCCAAGGCACAACTTACAACTCATTATGCATATACATGTTGCTAATTTATATAGGTGTTAATATTCATACAATATTTTGTTACAAAAGTTTAATTGTTTCAAACAAGTCAAAAATCACAACATATTAAAACAGATACAACACCAAATAGCAAATATAAACACTACCGAAAGTCAAATCACAACAATAAGTTCCAGATCTAAGCGTGTATTCTAATCAAAACAAAATCATACAATACAAACACAAACGCTGCGAAAAATAGACAAAAACTCAATCAACATCTTTCATTTTCAAACCGTTAACCTTATGCCTAAACAAACACACAAAACTCACAGATCAAACTAATCAAACATCAACAAAAACCAAAATCACATCACAAAAGTACCGATCTACAGTAACAGAACAAAATTCAACTCATAGAGATATACGATCCATCGTACAATCAACCAAAACCGTCAGATTCAAACTAAACACAACATATCTACAACAAAATGCTAAAACAATCATCATAAACATCAACGATCTAACATGATAACCAACCAAACCGTCAGATTCAAACTAAACACAACAAATCTACAACAAAATGTTCAAAATACTTCATAAACATAAACGATCTAGCAATAAAACAACAGAAATGAAATATTCAACTTAAATCTATCAGATCTAGAGTAAATCAAACAAAACTAGCATCATAAGAATCACCAAAACTTGATGATTAAGGGCATGTTTGGCTAAGCTTATTATAGTTAAAAAGGACTTTTGGGAAAATGACTTTTTGAAAAGGAGTTTTTAAAAAAAGTGTTTGGGTTAGCTTATTGATGTAAAATGACTAAAATGTGCATTCTTTTAGATATAAGGGGGTAAAGAATGGGTATATTGGTAATTTGTAGTTTGAAAAGTTAAAAGCTGGCCAAGAAGTCACAATATTGTGACTTCTTGAAACCTCATTTTTCTTCTTTGCAAAAAGCCATTTCTAAAAGGACTTTTGGCTTAGCCAAACACAAAAACAACTTATTGGCTTTTTGATAAGTCAATAAGCCAATAAGTTGTTTTGAAAAGCTTAGCCAAACATGCCCTAAGAATATAACTAACGATTATTGATATAAGATATAGATGTTAACAGATCGTACCGATCTAGAAGGTGTTGAAACCCTAGAGAAAAGTGAGAGACGAGAGAGGTACCTCTGCGGTATGTGCGGAGGCGGAATATGGGCATGTTTGGCTAAGCTTTTCAAAACAACTTATTGGCTTTTGACTTATCAAAAAGCCAATAAGTTGTTTTTATGTTTGGCTAAGCCGAAAGTCCTTTTAGAAATGGCTTTTTGCAAAGAAGAAAAAGGAAGTTTCAAGAAGTCACAATATTGTGACTTCTTGGCCAGCTTTTAACTTTTCAAACTACAAATTACCAATATACCCCTTCTTTACCCCCTTATATCTAAAAGAATGCCCATTTTAGTCATTTTACATCAATAAGCTAATCCAAACACTTTTTTTAAAAAGTCCTTTTCAAAAAGTCCTTTTCCCAAAAGTCCTTTTCCAAAAGTCCTTTTTAACTATAATAAGCTTAGCCAAACATGCCCTATGTAGCGGCCGAGAGAGATAGGGTTTTCAGCCGAATGAAGCTGCTTGTGCTATATACTGGGGATCTCCAGAGATAAGGATTGGACGGTCGTAGATTGACTTTGACCGAAAGGGTATGCTTTTAGGCCATCTAGATTGATTGTTGTAAAAACTAATTTCGGCACAAAATTATCAAGGCTAATTTAGGGTGGTGAATATTTTTTTTCTTATAAGATTGAAATTGAGTTTGTGTTGGAAAATTTTGAGATGGTTGGTTTGTTAATCTATAAAGGAATTGATAAATGTTGAAATAAAACGGAAATTTACTTTTGTTTATACAACTCTTAATGCTAGTAAGATGTTTTGTAACCAAGGTTAGAGAACTCGCTAGTCGCTAGTCGATCGGTGAGATGAGAACTAGCGATTACTCAGGAATAATCGAATCGGTTTTTTATATGTACTTTTTAGTTTTATGTATACAGACACACATTTTTATAGAAAAATATTTTTAGTATGTAGGTTTTAACTCTTACTCAACTCCTTATGTTAAGTATACAAGATTAATTGTTGGAATTCACATGGTTTGGTTGAAAAGTGGCCGGAATTTAGAGGTTTTGGTCGGAATATACAGGTTTTTTGCCGGAATCTGGACGGAATCGCCGATTTTTGGCTGGTCGACCAGGTCCGACTAGTCCCGACTAGGTCAGACTGGCGATTAATGGACTGATTAAAGAAAAATTACTCAGTTACTAGCCGATTAGTGATTCATCGCTGACTAGTCGCCACCTAGTCGTGATTTTTACAACACTTCTTGTCAGTTTTGTTGAATGGTAATTAAACAGACCCTAATGTCTTTGATCAATGCTAGCTAAGTGGATCTTAATATTCTCCTAATGTCTTTGATCGATAGTGGCTAATTGGTTCTGAATATTCTTTGATCAATTCTAATTTGTCTATGTCAATTCAATTTGGATCTTCTTTTCATAGGTGTAATAAGATTATTTATTCTTGTTTGACACAACATTACTTGTAAGTTTTGTTGAATGGTAATCAAACAGACCCTAATGTCTTTGATCAATTTTGGCTAAGTGGATCTTAATATTCTCCTAATGTCTTTGATCGATATTGGCTACGTGGATCTGAATATTCTTTGATCGATTCTAATTTGTCTCTGTTAATTTAATTTGGATCTGCTTTTGGTAGGTGTAATAAGATTATTCATTCTTGTTTGACTCTGATTTATGATTTTCAATCGTTGTTATAACTGGTTTGAAGATTTAACTACATCAGTTCGATTTAGTTTTGTTGTTTAACTTTCTATTTGGATTCATTATTTTGTTTATGATTAACGGTTATTGTTGTTCAATAGTTTATTTGATTTGAACTTTGATTGCAATTCTATGGTTGTTTGATCATTTAAGTTTTTGCTTTTCTCGATTATGGCTTTTGTTGTCCAGTCACTGATACATGTTGTTCGATAGTTGAAGTAGTTAAGTCTTTGTGATTTTTGGTGGGGACTTGTTCTATGAGTAAGATTTTCTAATCAATTTTAACGATCTCATAAACAAAGGGGAATAGTTATATAAATATATGAGTGGTGAAAAGAATTTCAATTATAACTAGTTTTTTACTATCGCCGCGTTGCGGCGAACGTCTTTTGTTGTTTAGTATGTGTTTACATGTGTTTTAAAATCACTACAAGCGCATTGCGTACGGAAACCGCTGAATAAAAAAGAAAATATAGAAAAAAAACACTAAATGATAACCAAAAGAAAATCAACCAAAAAAGTTGTATGGTAATAATGTTGCTCGAATGAAAACCTGTGGTCAGATATGAGCAAATTATATTAGGTACCGCTACCGAATTTCTCGAACCGAAAGATCTTAAGTGCCAATTCAGTACGACTTTTGGCGTTCCCGGTTCCGGTTCGCTACCATTTTTTACCTTCATATACCGGTACCGTAAGTGGTATTTTCGGTACCAGTACCGATTCGGTATTGGTTGGCACCATCCCTACCCCTGAAACTAAAAAAAAATCATTAAAAGTTGAAGAAAATCAACAAAAAAAAGTTGCACGATACCGTTGTTGTTCGTACGACACCCGTGATCAGAGATGAGCAAATGGTACCGGGTAGCAGTACCGAATTTCTCGAACTAAAAGATTTTCAAAATCAATTCGATACCGACTTTTGGTGTTTTCTGTACTAGGTGGTGTCGGTTTTTACCTTCATGTACCGATGACCGTACTGGTATTTTTGATTACCAATACCGGTTGACACAAGCTTATCTAACTTAAAAAGTAAAGAAGATAATAAAAAATATTAAAGAAAATTATATTCATTATTATAACTTTTTACTGTTCAAATCATTGGCTTTTTAATATATAGGAGAATTCCATCATGTGTCGGTTAAACTCGATATTGATTGTATTATTTTTCAACTCAATTTCCAATTATATAATGTTAGTTGATACAATTACTAGAGCATCGAAAGTTGAAGTTGGCCATGGACTTCCACATCAACTCTACCCGGTGAAGTGCCTCACATGAGCATAAAACTAAATTAACCAAATTGTAACTGATTTAATCGAAAAAACTAAACCAAAATAACCGAAGAGTCGGTTATTTATATTTTTGATAACCGATTGTGGCAGTTCGGTTATGATTATTCTTATTTTCATAACCGAAAATGGCCGAAGCAGACCTAATGTTTTAGACATGGACGAATCCATAAGACCATAGATTTTTTAGTTAGTGTTTAAGTGTTTAACCATGGTCCCATCCATATGTTTTAAGATGATGAAAATTGGGGCTAGAACTTTGATGAAGATGATGAAGAAGGGCAGTATGCTTCCACGTAACACGTGTCTACACGTGTTACTTTTGTTTTTGGAATTCAATATGCATGTGGTAGTGAAATATAATTTATAATTATAATGGCTTTAACTGTGTATATTTATTGTGTGCGCAATAATTTTGCACGACCCACACGTATAAAGCCCAACTTTAGAAGCAATGAAAAAAATGAACTATAACCGAACCGAAACCGCATTTGTAAGACCCTTAATTAATTAGAATTTAATAAAAATTATGCATTTATATATGTATAAATGCTAATACACATCCATACGTATTTCCGAATTTCATAAAAATTAAAACATTTCAACATGTTGTCGTTGATTAGTTTCGTAAACGACTAATCATAATGCGGAAGCTTGAACTTTGATCGTGTTCGGTTCTTTGTTGAGCTTGATTGTCATCCGGTACATCAAATTATCACCTACATTCATGAAACACGTTAGTTATATTGAGTTTACAATTAATCTAGATAAGCCCGAAAGCTCAAAACAACGAAAAACAACAATTTCACAAATACCCTGTCGTAAGCTACACCTCTGTGCCGTAGCTTACGGCCTGATGATTCTGCTTTCAACAGCAGCTGCCAGCCGTAAGCTACGGTTGGCCACCATAGCTACGGTTGGCTACTGCAGCAATTTTCTAGTTTGCCGCTTTTGTTACGAAAACTTCCTTAACTTTCCAAATACTTATCTGTTTTACGCGAAATTTGTTTCTACGTGTCCGTGAAACATTTGCCCACATTCTTAACTTATAAACCCATGACCCGGATTTATAGATTTAAATCGTACGTTAACGGTACTAATTTATATATAAACAATTGTAATTGTTTGACCCGTTTGCATAATTAAAAAAACGAGCTTATATATTTACATCTTTTTCGCAATATCATCCTTTTTATGATTATAACCCATTATCCGGGGTATTATTCTTATACTTTATGCATCCGTAATCTGTTTTGTGCATAAACTTATTTTGACCCGTTGTGGGAATTTAAGCACATATACTTAATTCATCCGTATTTCTCCATATCTTCTATTCCCACCTTATAACTTTCATTCAAGTATCATCACAACATTGGTCGCCAATAACTGATTAACCGAAACCGCATAACCAAACGATTTTTGATAACCGAAGTGTGCAATTATGCTTTCGGTTTTAGGCAATGACCGAACCAAACCGCACCATGTTCATCCCGACTATTTTCCTCCTTATAGTCCCACCTGTCTTCCTCTCTCACACTCTATCACAAAACCTGCAAACATAACTCAATATCGTCCATGCAAATGATGGTTGGTTCTATCTCTCTCTCTTTCTCGCACCCTCTCCTCTTCATGTCAGCCGCCTTTCCCTCTAGTGTCTCCCATGTTTACATTTGTGGGTTGAAAATCTCGTTATAAATGCTTTTAATCAAGTTTTTTTAATATTATTTGTTTTTTAAAACAAGCTCAAATGATATACTTATTCTTGTAAAAGCATTCACATCCATTCCATCATATTTTCATCTTAAATTACACTAAAAAAACACTACATTTTCTCTCTTTTTTCATTAAATAATATTTTTTATATCTTTATCATTACCTTTTCTCTCTCCTCCACTCACAACCACTTTCAAAATATATTAAAAAATCATAGGGGGTGAACAGCGTCCAACCAAATATTCAGATGAACAGTAACATTTTATCTCTCCTCCACTCACAATCACTTTTTATATTCTTTAGACCGTGGGGTATGGTGGGGCGGGGGTTTGGGGCATTGGTTGACACGTGGCTTGGGGGGGGGGGGGGCTTCGCTGGGCTGACCCACATTGAAGAGGGTATGGTGGGGCAGGGGTTTGGGGCGTGGCCAGCCCAACCGCTATATGAATACTTTTTAAAACAACAATTTTTTTTAATATTTTTAAATAAAGAAAATTACATTAAAAAAATCCTAAAGCTTATATTTTTCCTTTATATCTTCTCTCATCTCCAATATTAGTTCCAACTCTTCACCCTCTAGGTGATCAATGGGCTAGAATAGAAATTTCAAATCATCTCGTTTTTGTTTCAGGGCATCTCTAGCTTCTTTGCTTTTTCGAACTTCGGCCCTTTGTTGTTGGAATACGTTGAATGTATCTAGCTTGCATGCAATGTCATCCAACTGATCGCTGTATATTCCCCTACGCGAGCCCGAACTCCCAACTGAAGGCGATGCCGTATCCAATCTTGATTTTTGAGCACGCCTTTTTGCGGCATCTCTTCCATATTCAGGCCGGTTTGGCGAATCATCCAAAAGGTCCTTAAACTCTTGATCTCGTGCATCAGATTGGGCTTGGGACGAGGCCCTTGATGTTTTGGAAGACGTGTTTGTTTCGCTACCACTGGGGATATTCGCCCACTTTGGATGGAACTTACAAATCTCCCAACAATGCATGAAACGGAAGTCGCACCCCACATTTGATTTGAATGTAATCAATGCATTTGTCACACAATCGGCTTCCGTTTCACCACTTTTTGGGTTTTGCTTTGTTTATTTAAAAAACCACTAAATTTTGTAAGTTGGCCGCTTATCTCGCTCCACTTCGAGGATAAGCTATCGTTTTCACGATAAGTCTCCCTTCCCAGTTCTTCATGGAATGCTTTACGAATCGCTTCCCACAAATGGCTTCGATATTGAGAATTTCCTATTTTAATAAAAAAAATTAATATATTACAAAGTTATATAAAAAATAACCATAAATATTAAAATAAGGGCTACAAAATATTTAAAAATACCTAAAGTTGGATGTTGAGATTGTTGCAACCAAGCCCTCGCCAATGCAAGTTCTTCATTAACGACCCATTTTAGTTGTTTTCGTATGCCGGTTTCAAGTGCTTTCTCCGCCTCGGTTTTTTTCTTATGACTTCTTTTTTTGATGGGTTTGGAAGCGGAAGGACCATCGTTGGGTGGTTGAGTTTCGGGGACGGTTTCAATTTGGGAAAGGTTGATGGAGGTTGGTGAAAGCTTGATGGGCGTTTGTGTAAACGGGCTAGGTATCGAATCGTCGGTGTATGAGAAGTTAGTAAACACACGACCACTGATCAGAGTGTCGCACTCCGGTCAAAGATAATACTTATAAGCCCAAATTACCCTTAACTATGTGTTAGTGGTAGTAAGGGGTCGAACCACGAAGAGTATGTGGTTTCTGTATGTATTCGATTGAATTAGAACAATTGTCACAGTTTATGAAGCTTTCCAGATATTTTTTTATTTTTGTTTAGTTGAAAGATGTGAATTTGAACTAATGGAATTGGTTTAATTGATTAACAACTACTAATTAACGATTGTAAGAAAGAAAGATTGATTACTAAAACAATAATAAGGAAAAGGGTTCACACCCGGTTTCGGTAATTGCCAACCAAGGGTTTCTACAAGTTTTTAGATTCAACTCAATTGTATACGATTAGCGGATTTAGTGTACCATGACTTAGGTGCCAATAACTATCAACGTTTCAAAGAACGGACAAGAATGCACTTTGTAATCAACACAAGTAAAACCTAACCAAGACAATGCATAACTACACATAACCATTTCGTAAAGTCATAACTTTTAACATCGTTCGACAATTTACGAATACGAAACAAATGTAAACTATTGTCAAAGGTTTCAAAAATCAATACAAGTTGTCACAAAGTTGAATCAAGAACAATTCAAAACCCTAAATTTAACAACTACCTACACCGGGGTGAAACCAAGGTGATTAGCCGCTCATGGTTGAAGGAACTTGATCCCCGGATGATTGAAACATGGATTGGACCATCTTGAAGCTTGAATGATGGAGAAATGGTGAAAGGTTAGGGCTTTGGTAAATGATGATGGTGGAGAGATTGTTGGTGATGATTAGGGTTTGTATGGATTGGTGATTGTGATAGATGATGATGATTCGGGTGGTGATTCCGGTTGTTGTGTGTTGTAGAGAGGGAATAGAGATGAAATGTGACAACTGGCACTAAACCGGTAATTTCCGTACACTTTAATTATTGCTTAATGACTGCAATTATGTGCTTAATTGTCAGCAATGGCTGAACACATATTAAACAAGTGAATTCATGCACGTTGTATACTACAAAATATTGCTTTATGCATAAACGAGAGCGTTGCGTCAAAAATACTAAGTAAACTCACCGGTAAGACACTATGTGTCAACGGAACTGCAGAAAGCAGTCAAACAATAAAATTGAGGCCTAGGTGTAGGTCCGACGACAAAAATGCATTAAAACCCAAGAGTACATACAAGGGTTTAATATATATGCAATACGAAAGCAAAAATAAGCACTAAAAAGCACCCGAAACGCACTTTAAGTGCAGAATTTATATAATTCAGCAATAAATCAGCATTTAAACATATGAATATTATGCAGAAATTTCGTTTTATCATCCAGAATACTTCCTCAAGTGTCGGGAATCGAAAGTGTTACAAAAGGATACTTAAAAGACACTAAAAGGTGCAATTTAGCACTTTAACGAATCGGTATGTAACCGAACAACCGGATATTACCCGGAACACCAAAATAATGCTAGAAGCATTGTTTTTATTTTCCTAAACTAGTTAGGGTCCCCGAACACCCTAACACACTACACATTATATAATATACCATAAGGCACTAACTAGACCTTTGATTTCCAACTAATCACTAACTAGTAGTTAGAAATGTTTCACTTAACCCCCCCCCATGTTGGACGGTTGGGAACATAATCCCACATGGGATTTAAGTTGCATATTTTATTAGAACTTGCCATGTCCTTTTGAAACATAATACCCAAGGGTTAGAGCCTTGAAATGGATATAAGTAAACACCACAAGATCATAACCATCACAACTTCACACATTACACACACAACTTTCTTCTCCCTCTCTCCCTTGGCTACGGCTTCAAGCCACCACCACACCATTACCATTTTCAATCATCATTCTAGCAATCCAAGGTGATATTGAGGTGTAAGAAGGTCACTAACGAAGCTCGGTGCAAGCGGATCTTGAAGGACCTTCACCATTTGCTTTTATCCACCTCATTTGCACTCTTGAACTTCCCTAGCCTTATGCTAGTAGTAAGTGCTCTAAAACACCATCTTGATCTTGTTTATGGTGGTTAATAGGTGATTTAATGGTTAAAAATCAAACACACACAAGAACATAACACAAAGTCTTGGTCATATGATGAATAAGTTGGATAAAGAGAAACTAGTTGTGTAAATCTTGTGAAACTTGTCTAGTTGAGATTATTTGATGTTGTTTGTCATTATAAGTGGGGTGGATCATCATCTACGCATACTAGATCATGTTCGAGAACATGAACTAGTAGTATGTTAAGTGTTAAAAATATAAAAGATGATGAAATCACCCACCATGAACTTGGAACTTGTGTAAACATAATTTTCCTTGTAAAATAAGACTCTAAGCATGTAGATCTAAAGATCTACAAGTGGTTTTTCGGAAGAACCAAGCGGAAAATGCTAGTTTTGTTAAAACCCGGACCTTATCCGAACTAAAAGCATTTTTAGTAAATAAACAAGTGTGTAGACACTTGTGTCACAAGAAAAATTTAACAAAGAAATATTTTTGTAAACCTTGACTAGAAGTTGTGAAACTTCATATTCTTTAAAAATAAAGTTTTTAAGAAATCAAACTTATTTTTAAAGATAACAAGACTTACTAAATGTGCTAGTAAGTTACTACACCAAGTTCATGAAATGGAGAAATTAGTGATTATTGTTGATTATTATTGTTGATAACTGTTGACGACTTAAAAGAAAATAAACACATGTTTTGAAAACATGGGAAACCTCCATTTTTAGGGGAAACTCTGTCAAAATTTTTATAAATTTTGACACTTAGAAAAATATAAGTTTTTGAGAAACTTATTCCCTAAAAATGTATTTAAAAGTATTACTAAGGTTTCCCTAATTTTTGGTGATAAGAAATGAGGATTTCTTCAAGAATAAAAGTGGATATAAGTATGTATATTTTTGAGAGAAAAATATATATTATTTGATCACCAACTTTTGTGCTAAGTGTATATAGTATGTGTTATACGTGCTAGTGTATTAAGACTTAAAAATACACTAAATACTCATGAGAAGTATAAACACAAAAATACACACACAACATACAAGATACATAATTCGGGTGCAAAGTGCAAAACACGAGATACTTATATTAATTTTAGAGAAAATAATATAAGTAAGACATTTAGTTAAAAATATAAAATATTTTTAACACAAGAAAATATACACAAAAGAGAGTGACTGTACTTGTGCGACGCAAGTCTAGTGACTAACGTTAAGAAAACGCGTATAGGTTACGACGTTAATTAAGCAAGTCCGGTGAAGTTTACGACGCAAGGAACACAAAGTTGTGAGTTCATGCTCCCCCTTTTCTCTTTAACTGTTTTCAGTTTTTATAACTTCGGGGGTGAAATACATGTACAAATGTACAATATTTATAATTGGTATGAAGCACACTTGGTGAGAACGAGAACCAAGTGTGATAAAACATAAGAATACAAGAAGCACACTTGGTGAGAGCGAGAATCAAGTGTGATGAAATATAAGATAATAAGGAACGCACTTGGTGAGGACGAGAACCAAGTAGGATGCGTTATGAGAAATGATAATAAGAAACGCACTTGGTGAGGACGAGAACCAAGTAGGATGCGTTATGAGAAATGATAACAAGAAACACGCTTGGTGAGGACGAGAACCAAGTAGGATGCGTTATGAGAAATAGTGTCACGAATAGGGTACAAAAGCACCATTAATCAACAATATACCTAGACCGCAGAACAAAAGGTTAGATCTAACGGGTGCCGGGCAGCCACACTCTCGGTGAGGGCGAGAATCGAGTAGTGCTTTTGTGTCTCAGAATATACCAATTAAATGCCTAAGGTTTGGTGACTTCCTATGTCGTGTCACATGTTAATGGCTTTGCAACCCATTAACAATCCTGATACTTACAGGAATACTTTATTTACATAAAAGTCATACCATACTAATAATTGATGAATACTTGAGTACGTGGGGTACTCAAGAAAAGATTGAATTATACTTG
The DNA here is from genome assembly GCA_030545235.1 of Helianthus tuberosus. Classification (NCBI taxonomy): domain Eukaryota; kingdom Viridiplantae; phylum Streptophyta; class Magnoliopsida; order Asterales; family Asteraceae; genus Helianthus; species Helianthus tuberosus. The sequence continues at coordinate 35,934,239 of CM060370.1, read as the reverse complement.
AAGTACGTGGGGTACTCAAGAAAATGGGAATTATACTTGAGTACGTGGGGTACTCAAGAAGAAATTGAATTATACATGAGTACGTGGTGTACACAAGAAAAACTGGATTTACATATGAAAACTTGATTTATTCACAAACTATGTTTTCATACAAAGTATACAAACGTGAAATACAAAACTGCATGAATTCACACCAACATTATGTTGACGTTTTTCCAAAACTCACATGTATTTCAGGTAACTAGAATGGATGTGCGCGCGGTCTCGCTTATGCTTGTGGATGTCGCTTATGTTTATCTTTAAATAAAGTTGTAAACTTTTTAAGACAATGTTTTATGCAACTTAGCGATGTAAACGCTAAACTTATGTTTTCAAATTATGGTATTTGATGTTTTTACGAGCATATAGCATGTTTACCTTTCGTATGCAATGAGAACCTTTCATGATCACACCTCGTGCTTCCGCCGCAGAAAGGGGTGTGACAGATTGGTATCAGAGCTGCGATTGTAGTGAACCAGGATTCCTTCTCGAGTCTAGTCTACAATCTCTAGGATCCATTCACGAAAACAATATTTTCAAAGAGTTTTCATTGCATAAAACGTCCCGCGACATCCACTACCTGAAACGGTTTACATGAGTCTAGAAAAGACACTACGAGACTTAGAGTGCACTTGAGTAGCACTTGTCATTGACTAGAAATTACTTGCAATTATGTGTGATAATTAGCATATACTAGAAGTAGAATGTCACGAGTATACGTGACTTTACCTGAAAGCGATGGCCCATCTGAAGGAAGAGATACGAGGATGAAACGAACTGTGCGGACTGTGCAAGGAGTTACGTAATTATGGATGCATACATAATTATGGAATTTTGTGCACAGAAACCACATCAAGTCTTGTCACGTATAGATTCCCTTAGTGCAAGCCTACTAAATACTCTGCTAGAGTAATAATTGTTTGACGTCACTTATGTGGTATATGCCTGTGTATATATATACTACTACTGTCTAGTATGATGATATCAAACAAATGCCTAAACCTTTTGGGTTGTGTTAGTCAGAACATGGCACCCAGAAGAGCTGTGAACGCTCGTGACCAACCTCCTCCTCCCCCACTACCAAAAACTGCTGAAGAGCTGAACGCTCTACTGGAAGAAAGGATCTCCGCTGCTATCGCCCAGTACGAGGCGAACCGTACTCAAGACAGTGGAGGACCAAGCAATTCTAGGCGTAACGGGCACGGAGATTCATCTGGAGGCAATGCAGCTCCAGGCTGCACTTTCAAGCAGTTCCTTGACTGCAAGCCGATGAACTACGATGGCACAGGAGGTGCAGTAGCATTTGTACGCTGGACGGAGAAGACTGAAGCTACTATCCGCATGAGCAAGTGTACCGCGGATCAACAAGTCACCTTTGCTACTGGGTTGTTTGTCGATGAAGCTCTGACTTGGTGGAACCTGAAAGCCCAAACCTTGGGTGATGATGCCGCTTATGGCTTAACTTGGGAGGAACTGAAGGAAAGAATGAGGGATAAGTATTGCTCTCGCGCTGAACTCCAAAGGCTGGAAACGGAGTTCTTGCACTTGACCATGGTAGGTGCTGACATTAATGGTTATACTCGAAGGTTCCACGATCTGTCAAGAGTGCTTCCCTACATGGTGACTCCCGAATTCAAGCGCATTGAATGCTACATTTGGGGACTGGCCCCAGAGTTTTGTGGCATGGTGACGTCGGCCAAACCACAAACAATCACTGGGGCTGTAACCCTGGCTGTCAGTCTGACTGAAGATTGTGTTCGTATGAAGAAGTTATCACTAAACCCAACAGAGAAGACCGAGACACATGCTGAGTCGTCCGGCGACAAAAAGAGAAAGCATACAAGTTTGAACCAAGCAACTCGTAACAACAAGGGTTTCAGCAAGAAGCGCGACACTAACCCGTCCCAGGAGGCGAAAACCCATGCAACCAAAGCATACCAAGGCTCCATGCCTAGATGCCAAAAATGTAAGTATCATCATGAAGGAGCTTGTCGCATTCCAAGGTGTGACAAATGAGGTAAATTGGGTCATCAAACGGAAGACTGTTGGGGAAAAGGAAATAATCGGAATGGAAATGGTGCTGGTAACAAGAATGGTAACGGGAAAGGGCGGAACCAAGGATGCTTCAAGTGTGGAAGCAATGATCATTTCATGAAGGACTGCCCAGAGGGAAACAATGCTCAGGCTAGAGCATTTGTGATTGGAGCAAAGAACGCACGCGAGGACCCTAACGTGGCCACCGGTACGTTTCTCATTAACAATCACTTTGCATCCATATTATTTGACACTGGCGCCGATTATAGCTTCATGTCTGTGGAATTTAAACGCATACTCGGAATAGAATCTAGTAGATTAGAAATTCCTTATTCCATAGAACTAGCAAATGGTAAACTCGTTGAATCGGGCGAAGTTGTTAGAGGCTGCACACTAGAACTTGGTGAACGAAGATTTAGCATCGACCTCCTACCTATTCAATTGGGTAGCTTCGATGTAGTAGTCGGAATGGACTGGTTGTCCAAGAACAAAGCTGAAGTTATTTGTCATGAGAAAATCATTCGCATCCCTTTAGCGAATGGTGAAACTCTCATCGTGCATGGAGAAAAACGAGACGCGCCTCTTCGAATCATCAGTTGTATGAAGGCACATAAGTGCTTGAGGAAAGGATGTGTCGCTTTCCTAGCACACGTTATAGACAAGAAGGCTATGGAGCCAAAACTTGAAGATATTCCTGTGGTGAAGGAATTTCCTGATGTGTTCCCTGAAGATCTGCCAGGACTACCTCCGCAACGACAAGTCGAATTCCGTATAGACTTGGTTCCAGGAGCCGCTCCTGTGGCCTAGGCTCTCTATCGACTTGCTCCATCCGAAATGCAAGAATTATCTACACAACTCCAGGAGTTGTTGGATAAAGGATTCATAAGGCCAAGCTTCTCACCCTGGGGAGCTCCAGTATTATTCGTAAAGAAGAAGGATGGAACACTGCGGATATGTATCGATTACAGGGAACTGAACAAGCTCACTATCAAGAATCGATACCCGCTACCAAGGATTGATGACTTATTTGATCAACTGCAAGGATCAAGCTACTATTCCAATATCGACCTTCGATCTGGATACCATCAGCTGAGAGTCCAAGAGGAAAGCGTACCAAAGGCTGCATTCAGAACGCGATATGGGCACTACGAATTTCTTGTGATGCCGTTTAGGCTGACGAATGCACCAGCGGTCTTTATGGATCTGATGAACCGCGTATGCAAACCATATCTCGATAAATTCGTGATTGTATTTATCGACGATATCCTGATTTACTCGCGAACGAAAGAAGAACATGAGCAACATCTCAGAACCATCTTGGAACTACTGAAGAAAGAGAAGCTTTATGCAAAGTTCTCAAAATGCGAATTCTGGATTCGCGAAGTACGATTCCTTGGTCACGTTGTGAATGAGAAGGGCATTTTATGTAGACCCATCCAAGATAGAAGCAATAAAGAACTGGGAAGCTCCCAAGACCCCAACCGAAGTTCGACAATTTTTGGGCTTAGCGGGCTATTATCGGCGATTCATCGAGAATTTCTCAAAGATAGCTCAACCGCTAACGACCCTTACACAGAAAGACAAGAAATACGACTGGGGTCACAAGCAGGAAGAAGCCTTTCAGCTACTTAAGAACAAGCTCTGCGATGCACCGATACTATCATTACCCGAAGGCACTGAAGACTTCGTGGTATACTGCGACGCCTCACTACAAGGCTTGGGTTGCGTGCTCATGCAACGCCAAAAAGTCATCGCTTACGCTTCAAGACAACTGAAGGTACATGAAAGAAACTATACCACTCACGACCTGGAGCTGGGCGCAGTGGTATTCGCCCTGAAGATCTGGCGACATTATTTATATGGTACTCGATGTACAATTTTCACAGATCACAAAAGCTTACAGCACATATTTGATCAGAAGGAATTGAATATGCGCCAGCGACGTTGGGTCGAGCTGCTGAACGATTATGACTGTGAGATTAAGTACCATCCTGGAAAGGCAAACGTTGTAGCGGACGCGTTGAGCCGAAAAGAAAGGGTTAAGACCCTAAGGGTTCGAGCATTGGAAATGACCATTCGAACGAACCTCACTGCACGCATTCGTAATGCACAACAAGAAGCTCTTAAAGGAGGGAACCGTAAAGCTGAATACCTACGGGGTATGCTGAAATACATGGTGCCAAACGAAGAGGGAGCCTTATACTTCAAGAAGCGTATTTGGGTTCCACTCTATGGTGGCATATGAGAAGTCATCCTTAATGAAGCCCACAAATCGAGATATTCGATCCATCTAGGATCGGACAAAATGTATCAAGACTTGAAGGAATATTACTGGTGGCCGAGACTTAAAAGCGACGTTGCTGTCTATGTTGGAAAATGCCTAACCTGTGCTAAGGTTAAGGCCGAATATCAGAAACCGTCTGGCCTACTACAGCAACCAGAGATTCCCGTGTGGAAGTGGGAACAAATCTCGATGGACTTCATAACGAAATTACCCAGGACCCCGAGAGGGCACGATATGATATGGGTAATAGTTGATCGATTAACGAAGTCTACACACTTCCTACCGATCCGAGAAAAAGACAACACTGGAAAGCTTGCTGAGATATACTTAAGAGAAATTGTGGCACGACATGGAGTGCCAATCTCAATTATTTCAGACAGAGATGGACGCTTTGTCTCAAGAATCTGGCAATCATTTCAGGAAGCCTTTGGATCTCAGTTAGATCTGAGCACGGCATTCCATCCGCAAACAGACGGCCAGAGTGAACGGACTATACAAACGTTAGAAGATATGCTTCGCGCATGTGTCATGGATCTAGGTGGCAGCTGGGATACTCATCTACCGTTAATTGAGTTCTCCTACAATAACAGTTATCATACAAGCATAAAAGCCGCGCCGTTCGAAGCTCTGTATGGCCGCAAGTGCCGATCGCCCTTATGTTGGGCAGATGCCGGAGATAAACGTATGGTTGGTCCTGAACTTGTACAAGAGACAACCGACAAGATTGCGCAGATCCGAGAGCGCATTAAGGCGGCTCGAGATCGACAAAAGAGCTACGCTGATCCGAAAAGAAAATCAGTAGAATTCAAGGTGGGAGACAAAGTGTTGTTAAAAGTCTCACCATGGAAGGGCGTAGTCAGATTTGGAAAACGTGGAAAGCTGAATCCACGATACATCGGACCATTCAGAATATTGAAAAGAATTGGTACCGTGGCATACAAGTTGGAGTTACCGGAAGAACTAAATGGAGTACATGATACGTTTCATGTATCCAACCTGAAGAAGAGTCCAACACAAGAAAACGTGATCATCCCGATGGATGAAGTGCATATTGATGAAGCCCTCCGATTTACAGAACAACCCGTTGAGGTTACCGACTGGAAAGTCAACAAGACCAGGAGGAGCAGTGTGAAACTTGTCAAAATACGTTGGAGCTCTAAGCACGGACCCGAGTACACATGGGAACGTGAAGACCAGTTCAAAGAAAAGTATCCCCACCTATTCAAAAAGACTCCTGCGAGAGTTAGCTCAGCCTGAATTTCGGGACGAAATTCTTTTAACGGGGGGAGACTGTGACAACTGGCACTAAACCGGTAATTTCCGTACACTTTAATTATTGCTTAATGACTGCAATTATGTGCTTAATTGTCAGCAATGGCTGAACACATATTAAACAAGTGAATTCATGCACGTTGTATACTACAAAATATTGCTTTATGCATAAACGAGAGCGTTGCGTCAAAAATACTAAGTAAACTCACCGGTAAGACACTATGTGTCAACGGAACTGCAGAAAGCAGTCAAACAATAAAATTGAGGCCTAGGTGTAGGTCCGACGACAAAAATGCATTAAAACCCAAGAGTACATACAAGGGTTTAATATATATGCAATACGAAAGCAAAAATAAGCACTAAAAAGCACCCGAAACGCACTTTAAGTGCAGAATTTATATAATTCAGCAATAAATCAGCATTTAAACATATGAATATTATGCAGAAATTTCGTTTTATCATCCAGAATACTTCCTCAAGTGTCGGGAATCGAAAGTGTTACAAAAGGATACTTAAAAGACACTAAAAGGTGCAATTTAGCACTTTAACGAATCGGTATGTAACCGAACAACCGGATATTACCCGGAACACCAAAATAATGCTAGAAGCATTGTTTTTATTTTCCTAAACTAGTTAGGGTCCCCGAACACCCTAACACACTACACATTATATAATATACCATAAGGCACTAACTAGACCTTTGATTTCCAACTAATCACTAACTAGTAGTTAGAAATGTTTCACTTAACCCCCCCCCCCCCCATGTTGGACGGTTGGGAACATAATCCCACATGGGATTTAAGTTGCATATTTTATTAGAACTTGCCATGTCCTTTTGAAACATAATACCCAAGGGTTAGAGCCTTGAAATGGATATAAGTAAACACCACAAGATCATAACCATCACAACTTCACACATTACACACACAACTTTCTTCTCCCTCTCTCCCTTGGCTACGGCTTCAAGCCACCACCACACCATTACCATTTTCAATCATCATTCTAGCAATCCAAGGTGATATTGAGGTGTAAGAAGGTCACTAACGAAGCTCGGTGCAAGCGGATCTTGAAGGACCTTCACCATTTGCTTTTATCCACCTCATTTGCACTCTTGAACTTCCCTAGCCTTGTGCTAGTAGTAAGTGCTCTAAAACACCATCTTGATCTTGTTTATGGTGGTTAATAGGTGATTTAATGGTTAAAAATCAAACACACACAAGAACATAACACAAAGTCTTGGTCATATGATGAATAAGTTGGATAAAGAGAAACTAGTTGTGTAAATCTTGTGAAACTTGTCTAGTTGAGATTATTTGATGTTGTTTGTCATTATAAGTGGGGTGGATCATCATCTACGCATACTAGATCATGTTCGAGAACATGAACTAGTAGTATGTTAAGTGTTAAAAATATAAAAGATGATGAAATCACCCACCATGAACTTGGAACTTGTGTAAACATAATTTTCCTTGTAAAATAAGACTCTAAGCATGTAGATCTAAAGATCTACAAGTGGTTTTTCGGAAGAACCAAGCGGAAAATGCTAGTTTTGTTAAAACCCGGACCTTATCCGAACTAAAAGCATTTTTAGTAAATAAACAAGTGTGTAGACACTTGTGTCACAAGAAAAATTTAACAAAGAAATATTTTTGTAAACCTTGACTAGAAGTTGTGAAACTTCATATTCTTTAAAAATAAAGTTTTTAAGAAATCAAACTTATTTTTAAAGATAACAAGACTTACTAAATGTGCTAGTAAGTTACTACACCAAGTTCATGAAATGGAGAAATTAGTGATTATTGTTGATGATTATTGTTGATAACTGTTGACGACTTAAAAGAAAATAAACACATGTTTTGAAAACATGGGAAACCTCCATTTTTAGGGGAAACTCTGTCAAAATTTTTATAAATTTTGACACTTAGAAAAATATAAGTTTTTGAGAAACTTATTCCCTAAAAATGTATTTAAAAGTATTACTAAGGTTTCCCTAATTTTTGGTGATAATAAATGAGGATTTCTTCAAGAATAAAAGTGGATATAAGTATGTATATTTTTGAGAGAAAAATATATATTATTTGATCACCAACTTTTGTGCTAAGTGTATATAGTATGTGTTATACGTGCTAGTGTATTAAGACTTAAAAATACACTAAATACTCATGAGAAGTATAAACACAAAAATACACACACAACATACAAGATACATAATTCGGGTGCAAAGTGCAAAACACGAGATACTTATATTAATTTTAGAGAAAATAATATAAGTAAGACATTTAGTTAAAAATATAAAATATTTTTAACACAAGAAAATATACACAAAAGAGAGTGACTGTACTTGTGCGACGCAAGTCTAGTGACTAACGTTAAGAAAACGCGTATAGGTTACGACGTTAATTAAGCAAGTCCGGTGAAGTTTACGACGCAAGGAACGCAAAGTTGTGAGTCCATGCTCCCCCTTTTCTCTTTAACTGTTTTCAGTTTTTATAACTTCGGGGGTGAAATACATGTACAAATGTACAATATTTATAATTGGTATGATATAAATACAAGAAGCACACTTGGTGAGAACGAGAACCAAGTGTGATAAAACATAAGAATACAAGAAGCACACTTGGTGAGAACGAGAATCAAGTGTGATGAAATATAAGATAATAAGGAACGCACTTGGTGAGGACGAGAACCAAGTAGGATGCGTTATGAGAAATGATAATAAGAAACGCACTTGGTGAGGACGAGAACCAAGTAGGATGCGTTATGAGAAATGATAACAAGAAACGCGCTTGGTGAGGACGAGAACCAAGTAGGATGCGTTATGAGAAATAGTGTCACGAATAGGGTACAAAAGCACCATTAATCAACAATATACCTAGACCGCAGAACAAAAGGTTAGATCTAACGGTTGCCGGGCAGCCACACTCTCGGTGAGGGCGAGAATCGAGTAGTGCTTTTGTGTCTCAGAATATACCAATTAAATGCCTAAGGTTTGGTGACTTCCTATGTCGTGTCACATGTTAATGGCTTTGCAACCCATTAACAATCCTGATACTTACAGGAATACTTTATTTACATAAAAGTCATACCATACTAATAATTGATGAATACTTGAGTACGTGGGGTACTCAAGAAAAGATTGAATTATACTTGAAGTACGTGGGGTACTCAAGAAAATGGGAATTATACTTGAGTAACTGGGGTACTCAAGAAGAAATTGAATTATACATGAGTACGTGGTGTACACAAGAAAAACTGGATTTACATATGAAAACTTGATTTATTCACAAACTATGTTTTCATACAAAGTATACAAACGTGAAATACAAAACTGCATGAATTCACACCAACATTATGTTGACGTTTTTCCAAAACTCACATGTATTTCAGGTAACTAGAATGGATGTGCGCGCGGTCTCGCTTATGCTTGTGGATGTCGCTTATGTTTAGCTTTAAATAAAGTTGTAAACTTTTTAAGACAATGTTTTATGCGACTTAGCGATGTAAACGCTAAACTTATGTTTTCAAATTATGGTATTTGATGTTTTTACGAGCATATAGCATGTTTACCTTTCGTATGCAATGAGAACCTTTCATGATCACACCTCGTGCTTCCGCCGCAGAAAGGGGTGTGACATGAATGATAGGTCAATAGTGGCTCCAAGAATCAAGTTCAAAAACCCAAGATCATGTAACTCCCGTCTTTCATGCTTGAGAGCCACTGAAAATCGATTTTAGCTAAAAATCCCAAAAAAATGCGTCAGCCAAAACCGCTGCCCGTCGCCGACGGGCCTGACCTCGTCGCCGACGGGTTCTCCTGAACGTGTTTTCTGCCGACGCCTTATGTTACTGGATACGGGTTGACTTGGCCGACGGGTGTTTCTAGAGCCCGTCCGGGACGGCCTCTCACCCGTCGGCGACGGCCTCTCGAGCACCATTTCCTGTTTTCTTGTGTCTTGAGTTCCCGGTTGACCGTAATGAGTTCCAGTTGATCAATTTTCGTCCCGGTCTCTCGTAAAGCTCCCGAAAAACTCTTTAAATTTCATTAAACATGCGAAAGCACAAATCTAATTAAAAGTAGGTTATTCAAGATTAAAACTCATGTAAAACATAAAGTTACACGATTACGAACACCGGTTTTCAACCACGTATCAACCACCGATATACGATGCGTAACAAGCCATATCGGGCATGGGGGGGATAGTGCACGATCCTCCCAACCACTGGAGTGATCCCACTCCGGGAGCCGCTACCCGACCAAGCTAGCTCCGCGGTGAATTCCCCTTGCCGAGTTCTTACCCTGGGCGACATATGTCACTCCCAAGATTCGAACCCGGTACCTCTGGGAAGAGGTGGGTGTCGGTGGCTAACTGGGCTACCCCAGTTGGTTCATATCGGGCATAGGGGAGTGTATTAAAAATGGACGAGGCATTGGACGATTGGGTGGTGGCCTAGGATTATTTTCTTGGAATGCAAACGGGTTGTTCGGGTCATAAGCACGATTATGAGGATGCATTTTCGTTTTGTAGAATGAGAAAATAGATGATTATAGAAATTGAAGATGATTATTATGGTTGAATGTGGTAAAAATAGGAATTGAAGTGCGATATTTATAGTGAAAAAATAATTTTTTTTTACATAGAAGTTGGCCAACAGCTAGTTTGGTTTGGCCATTGAGAGTCCGCCATGTCACCTTGCTAGACCCGCCCCATTGAGAATTCTACCTTCTCATTGGTAAAATTCTTAATGGTAGCCTTTTAATGACCATTCAGAGGTTACCTCTTAACCATTTAGACTTGAGGTTACCTCTTATTCATTCAGATGTTTTAAACCATTAAGAGGTAGCATCTGAATGGTCATTAAGAGGCTACCAAACAGCCCCTAAGTAAATGATATTTTAATAAATTATGTATAACTAGTATAAAAAATATAGCAAATGATACTTACTTTTAACATATATAAAAATAATTTACTATTACCTTTTTTATATAACATAATATGTATAATGTTGAAGCCTTTTCCCAGGCCTTTTAATTAATAAATTTACTTAAACAAATTCATAAACCACAATCCATTCACTTAAACCTCTCACTTCCCTCTAAAACCCTTCAGTCGAACACAAAACCGATCACCCGAGAAATTCCCTGGAATGGAGCTGGCGGCCATTCAAGTAAGACAGGAAGGTGATGATTATGTACTTGACCTCATTTACGTTACACATTCATATGAGTTCTTAAAACTAGGTCAAAATTGAGATTTTTTTGTGATGATTACTTTTCATATGAAACATGAAATGCAGGTAATTATCTAACCCTATTCTCTATCCATCAGTATCATGGGGTTATTTCACCGATCCACCTGATCGTATGTATGTATGTGAATAAGGAGATTGATTTTTTCGATTGGTTGGATAATTTTAAATTTGGTTTTCCCCAACTAGAAATCGGCAGGAAGAAGCTAGGTCATACGGATGATGTTCCTCTTTACTTTCACCTTTGAGATCCTATGGGTAACTTAGATAATGGACTCTATATCTTGTCTGATGATAAAGATGTCAAGAAAGTTATTGAACTTGTGAGAGATGGTAACCGGTTTATTGATGTGTATATGAAACACGGTACTTCTAATGTTCAAGTGTTTACTCAATCACAATCCAGTGTTGTGCTCTCAATATGTTGGCATGAATGATCAAGTGAGAAAGATAATGAAGTTGGAGTAACAAGTGGAACAAAGCTAATGATATTAAAATAACAAGTGGAACAAAGGAAGGTGATTCAGAATAACAGACTGATAAAACAACTTGTAATATGAAAAATCATAATCACATAATAAGTTCTTTCAAAGTAGCACACATTTAGGGTCTGTTTGGTATGGAATAATGGAATGGACGAATGAATGAAATGGACGAGGTAATGGAATAGACGAGGGAATGCAATAGATCATTACCATTCCATGTCTTGTTTGGTTACCATGTGAATGGAATGAATTATTATTATGTATTTTTCGGCAGGCAAGAAAAATGGAGTAATAAAATTAGCGGTTAGTGGTGGTGGTGGTCGGTGGTATTGATTGTGGGTGGTTATAGGTCGGTGGTGGGTGTCGGCGGCGGCGATGGGTGGTGGTGGTGGTGGCGGTGGCGGCGAGTGGCGGTGACGACGAGTGGTGGTGGCGATAAGGTGGCCGTTGGTGGTGGGTGGCAGCAAAGGTGGCGGTTGGTGGCGGTGGCGGCGGTTGGTGGCGGCGGCGGCGGTGGTGGCGTCGACGATGGGGGTGGGCGACGGCAGCGAGTGGCGTTGGCGGTTGGTCGTAGCTGTGGGTGATAACGGTGGCGAGTGGGTGGCGGCGGCGGCTATCGGGGTGAGGTGGTGGCGGGTGGCGTCGGTGGTGGGTGGTTGTGGCGAAGGTCGTGGGTTGTGGTGTTGTTGATGATTGGTGCAAGAGGGGATGGAATGGGAAAAAAACATGGGGGGTGGAAAGAATGATTTTGAGGGAATGGAATGCCTTTTGGAATAGGTGATTCCATTCCATTGACCAACCAAACACTCTTTTCTTCATTCCCTCATAATCACTCATTTCATTCCACCTCTCATTCATGTATACCAAACACTACCTTAAGGAATACTGCATTTATCTCAATAGTTAGTTATTTGACACCTTCTATGGGTTCAGTCTAAATTTAACTTGAATGAAGTAAATGAGAGTTACAATTGCATTTTTATGGGTTATTGGATTTTAATAATCCTAGTTTTCACCAGTTGGCCGATAATAATTCCAACTTTAAAATTCCCTCCAATAATCCCAACTTGTAAAAGTTTAGCCGCAATTGATCATTTTCTAACATAGGTGTACTTAAATCAATTAAGGAGTCTCTAGGTGTAATTGAATCTATTGAGGAGATCAAATTCTTATATGTTTGAAAAGGATCAATGGCGGCCAAACTTTTACAAGTTGGGATTATTGGAGGGAATTTTTAAAGCTGAGATTATTATCGGCCAACTGGTGAAACTTAGGATTATTAAAATCCAATAACCCCATTTTTATCAAGATCAAGAACACAACTTAATAATTCAAATTTCATTAAAATCAAAGAGTAAATTACAAGTTTTGTCATTTATGTTTACATCAAATTGCAAGCGCTGTCCTTTTGGCCAAAAGTTTACAGGCGGTGTCCTTAACCTTTCAAAATCTTGTATGTTTTGTCCTTTAGGCCAAACCTAGTTAGAAATCTCAGTTAAAAATTGTCATGTGCAATGCACATGAGGGTAAAATGGTAATTTCTCTCACCCTTACACTTTCCCTTTTTCTTCAATGATTTAAACCTACAATTTAATTACCTCCAGCAATACCCCTCCGGTCGGATGTCCATTCGATCGGTTGGTCATTCGACTAGTCGTGTCGTGTTTTGTTGGTTTCCGACTTTTGTTTCGTGCGATAAGCGTGGCGTTGCGTTTAAGCGAGTTGCGAGTATGTGTTGCGATGAGATAACCACATACCATTAAACAAGTAATCACACACAAATAATACACATAACACAAAAATGCATAAAAGTAAATATGCATTTCGAGTTGCGATGAGATTGCGATGTGTTAGCGTTCGATACAAACAAGCGATGTAATATGCGATGCTTTTTAAGTATGCGTTGTAAATAGCATTTAGCATGCGATGACTGCGTTTTGAAATAGCATTGTGAATGCATTGTAAAACATAGTTTTAAATATCGTCTAAACCCATTCGTGTTAATCGAGATCTCGAGAGTACAAGTCAATTAAGCAAGAAATAACAGATCTGAACAATGACATGTCTTGTCTTTGACTTTGACTTGAAAAGTCGGGTTGTCAGTCATCACCACTAGAATTGAATGCAATCGAAACCCTTCATCAATAGTAATTGAATGCCATCGTTTCAATGTCTTGTTGTTACACCAAAAGCCTCAAGAACAAAACCCTTATTTTTTACACTTTTCTTTTTCATCGCCCACAGACCCTCATTAATTGAAAATCATTAGTTACAAAATGCTACAATTGGAAACCATCTGTTGCTTCTTCCACCGAATCGTCTCTCCTTCAACCATTATGTGGCCACAAATCGCACCATCTCTGATTCCCAATCATCATATTTCAATTCATGATGGAGGCCAGATTAGGATCTAGGGTCCGGGTGGCATCACGTAAGTTCTGGAGAATAGCCAAGTGGGCATATCGGTCAGAATTCCAAACTTTTAAGCTTTTAGTCATATCTTCAAGATTATGGAGTTCTTCCAAGCAAATGGGTCGACAAATAATGGTAAAAGGACTACTGAGGTTGGTGGCTATGGCAACTATATGGACCTTAAGGAATGCTAGGAACGCTCGGGTTTTCAATTGGAGATATGATCTGTGGTTCAAGATGGCCGAATCTGTAAAGGAGTTGGTGTTTATGTGGCTTAATCATAGGTCATGTATTATGAGGACTGATTGGAATTTATGGTGCTCATTTAACATGAATGTATAGTAATTAGGAGGTCTTGTGGTTTGTATGTTTTTTGGTGGCTGCTGTATTTTGTTTTGGTTTCCAGCAACTTGCTGAGTTGCTGGGTCCTAGTGGAATGAATTGTTCAGTTAAAAATATATATTTGTTTTGATATACAGATCATCTTCTTTCTGTATTAATTTTAGAATTAAAGATATAGCAATAGCAAAAATAAGAGTGTTAAATTTTTCTTTTTTTAGTTAGATCTATTTCGCTGATATAGTTTCTTTTGGAAAAATATAGTATCGAAAATGGGTGGGGGTAGCTATGTTGCGTAACAGGTCAAAAAGGATCGACCCACCAACACATTTTGCCATATTTTTTAAATATTAGTGATTACTTTGGAAGACTTTTTTAAGTTTTGGACCAATTTTACTATTTTTTTGGCGGATACATGACTGTTGCAGCATACCTAAAGTTCCTGAACCTAATATCCCCGATTAAGTATGTCCAAATCCATCAGCAATTATATATAGATCAAGAAGAAGAAAACAATGAATAATGAGCAGCAACATTTGAAACATAATATTTAATTTGAGTAGATGGCTCATTTGTGTCTGTCGCTTTAAAAGTATACAGAACATTTGAAAAATATTGTGCCATTGTAATTCTCAGGAGCACAGTCTCTTTGGTATACTCACCTCAGCCTGTTTGCATGCATTTATTCTTATATGCTTATATTGCATTAGTCTTGTGATAAGTACAAAGCAGGAGGGACCCCAAGTGTAACACCTCGCAAAATCACGACCAATATAATAAATACACGTGTCATGGACTTTAAACGTGTAATAGATTGATCTGGAGGGGCTAAAATTGTCAAATAATGTAAATATGTAAGTAAAAGGATCCAAAGTGTCAACATGCCAATCTTGTGCCTCTGATTGACCTCACACGACGTTCGTATTCTCTAATGAATAATTTGTCGAACATAGAAAGTCGTTTGTGTTTAAATTAAGGATCTTACGAAACATAGGGGTTAAAAGTGTCAACAAGTTAAATGTTACCACTGAGTGACCTTTTAACGAACCCAAAAACATTGTAATAATTGTATATTTCGCTCTCAAGAATAATTGATAGTAATTTTGTGGAGTTTCGATGAAACAAGACTTTTCGGGTGACCTTACATCTAACCGGGAGCTTAACGGAGTTAAAATGTGACCCAAGGCCCTTAATAGTTAACTATGGGGGGGGTCCTAAGTGCAATAAATGGAAGTTAAATAAACTTAAAATGGACCAGGGACTGAAATTTCAAAGCTTGGAAATTGTTTACCGGATTTTCCCATTGTCGCGGCCCGCGTAGACTCCTTATGAGTCTTACGCAGCCCGCGTAAGAGTGCCAGCAACAGAAAACATGCACAGTTGCAGGTTCAGTCAGTTCCACCGCCTTTGCATGCTTGTTTTTGATTATATGGGCGTGTTTGATGGTTTCCCCTGCCACCACAACACCTGTAAACATTTGGGTGCCTCCCTAAACAGGTGTAATGATCTTGGCAACTTCAAATCTCTTATAAATAGCCCACATTTTTTATCACTTAGAACTTGCAATCGAGTTTTCATTCAAAGCTCACTCTCTGATGTCCCTTGGAGCTCTAGGAAGCTTTCCTCAGTTCAATATTCGTGCTAAGGACTATAGTAAGTGTTCTTAGCTTCCTAAGTTTAAGTTTTATTAGCTTAATGACCGAAAGTCAAAGTTATCGTAATTAAGCTTTACTTTGTGATTAATCACAAATGATCCAGCCATTATTCGAATTGAAAGTGGCTATGAGTTGGTAATTATGTAGGTAATAAACCCTTAAAAGGGCACCTACTGATTATCACTTTTACTTGGTCAATTGTCAGGTCAAACTTGTTAATAAAAAGTCAAATGGGTCAGTTTTCACAAATTAATTCATAACTGATAATGTAGAGGTTATGGAACATGTTTTAACACTAAAATAACTTGGTAAATAATATAAAAACATCTTTAGACATGTTCAACCCGGCAATTCTGAGTTTAGGCTCGGTTCGGAACCAAAAGTCGCAAAAGTAGACTTTTGCTTTGACTTTCAGTTCTGACCCGATTTAGCTTAGTTTAGATATGCCTTAGGGTTCCTTTAGGACCATATTATAGGTAAGTATAACCCTATGAGGTTATACAACTTGGTTCCATAGAAATCCTAGTTCATTGCATGTTTCCGTTAAATGCTTAAAAGTTGACCATTATGCCCTTTTGATATTAAAACGATATTTTTGAAAATGTGAGAGGACAAAAACCTTTATTACTGATTTATAAACATGTCCTAAAAATTTGACATCAGTTCGTGATCTAAAATAGAAGTTATGCGCGATATCGTAAAATGAAAGCTTTTTATTAATTAAATGACATTTTTGGCATAAATCATATTTAAACTCAACTTTTGACACCAAACTTTCCACCTACTGTTAAGATATAATATTCAGGGATTTTTGGAATTTTTTTTTTTAAATTTTAAACTGATCATAACATAAGATTCTTGCATAGGCTCGGTAATTGACGATATTGCCCTTTTTGCTAATAAAATGAGTTTTACACATCCTTTACATATCAAACCTTTTTCTACTGATTTTATACAACAAATAAATTATTTTAAACAGTAGAGGCTGATCAAAATCTCAGATTTCCTTAATTAACTCGAATATCGTCAAATACCGACTTTTATGCGATTTAGGCGCATAGTATGGTTTAAAACCATATTTAGCACCTAAGACTTATTACCTACTGATGTTATGAATAAATTTTTATACTTAAATAGTAAGTAAAAGTTTTGAACTCAGATTTCCAAATTTGAGCCTTATAGCATATGTGAAATGACCAAAATGCCCCTACGGTGCATAGTTTGGTCATAAATGATAAATTTCACATATATGTAATATCTTACTGATATAACTTATTAAAATAAATATTTTTACTGATTATTTTAGACCAGAACCTCAGATTGCTATTTAACCTCTTTTATAAACTTTAAAATGACCAAAATACCCTTACGGGGCTTAAATTGGTTTTAAATTCGTTTTGGGCATAATGGAAGATATCCTACTGATACCATAACATATTTTAAGCATATTAACTTGTGGAACCTGTACATGACTCGTTTGGTTACCCGTTATGCATATTCGCATTCGGTACGGTTTATGTAACTAGTTTGCATAAATTAACCGAAACGGGTCAAACCTTATCATTTTTACTTAAAATCCAGAATGTGTTTAGTTTACCCATGTTATACAAGTCTTCATACTTGTCGGGTCTAATTCACATTCTAATCCGGTCTTCGCTTAATCTTGCGTTTTGAACCGTAAGCCTTTCATTTTAAAACTAACCGGTCTAAGTTTTAACTTAAGTAAGACCCGTTAGTAATCTAATAGGTTATTAAAACCTTCGTTCCAGATTTAAGAGCCCGGTAAAAGCTATTTGCACTTGCTGATTGTTATACGGCTGAGATTAAAATTATATTTTGCTCAGGTAAATACTTTTAACTTATTTTCCGTTATACGGGCTTGGGATACGGTATTATAATAATACCGCTTGGTCGGGTATGTAGTTATTTAAATCGGATTGTGATTAATACATTTACATAACCCGTTTTAATCTGTTTTGTTTGATGCAATGTCTTTGGGGGGTTAATGACCATGTCTTGGATATCCTCGGCTCATTTATTAGAAAAGGCCACGGCTTAAGCACTGGGTGTAGGCATACACCTGACAGTTGCGTATGTATAAACGGTATCTCACTCTATTGTGGGCTTATACTTGTGGCGTGTCTATTAATCTAACCCGGCTCTTCTAACCGGGTCCCGAATGGACGACAAACATGTAAAACTGTATACAAGATTATTTTAAATAATTGTCCCAAGTTATAAAAGAATATTTGTGCCTTGTGCATTTAAATCAATTTTCTTAAATGTTTTCAAAAGAGTCAGTTAATTGTATTTACCAGTGTCAACTAACGTATTTTCAAAAATATTAAGTGCAGGTACTAAGCGAAATGGGCTGGAACTCTTGAGTGATTAAATAAAGAGTCTTGCAAGCTTTTATCACTTTAAGTCTGTTGAACATTACTTCTTTTGTTTTGATCCGCCTGTGGATCCTCTTACAACCCGTTATGTAATATTTTATGTTAGTTTCAAATCGGTTTGCATAAATTACTTTAGACTTCCACTGTGCATATAAACTGTGATTATTGACTATGATGATATTAACTACGTCAAGATACTCCCCACCGGTAATACATGGAAATATCGGGGTGTGACAGGTCGGTATCAGAGCCAACATTGAGTGAATTAAATACTAGCCTTTTGTGTTTAATCTCAATGACACAGTTGCACATTCCTTGACTTCCGAGTCGAGGCTAATGACTTAGGACTAATCCTAATCTTATTATTTTATTTTGTTGGTTTCTTTTGTTTGTTTTGACAGGAACAAAAGACAATGCCGCCACGATTCAGAGGAAGAGGTGGACGAGGTAAGGCGCCGATAACTGCTCCAAATAATCACGAGGCCGGACCATCACACCGGCGAACTCCTTTAGCAACTTTCAGCTCTAGTCCCCAGGAGGATTGGAGGACTTATCTGGAGCCTGCGAGATGCTCTGTCTCGCTCAGTTCCTCACTATCATACCACGATTCATTCGGACTCCATCAAAACAACAAGTCCGACCACTCCCACCACTCCTTCATCCCGCTGCAGCGGTCAAGTTCACATCGGGCTTTCCAGGACCCGACCCCGTACTTTCAAAGCAGGTTCAATCTGATGAACCAAATTCAAGAACCCGAGGGTCCAAACCCTTTGGGGCCAGACGACCACTATCCTGAGATGCAAGATATGGATATGGATGAAGATCCAGATCCGGAGATGCCAACTGGGACGCCGACGCATCCCATCGAGATTTCTAACGGATCATCTTTTCATGGTTCGCCATATAGAGGCCCAGACAATTTTGCAGAAAGGTGGGCCACATACCACTGGGAGTTTACTCCCCCTTTCAACCCACCTCAACAGCATCAGTAGGATCCCTCTGAGGATTCGCGTTTCCAAGCGGTTACGCCACCGCTACCGCCGCCACCAGAGCAGCAGCCTCCTCCAGAACCACCGAGGCGAAGAAGATCAGGTGCACGGATTTCCGTGCGAGGGGGATTTCACTTCAGCACCCCCCAACACTCAAGTGGCAGTCACTACCCGCCACTGTATGAAGACCCACGGATGGATGGGCCTTCAAACCCAGTTTCAGAAGTCGACTCTGCTCCTGTCGCACCACCACCACCAATGGGTTATGATAACCCAATTCCTTCATACGCCGGTGCAGCGGCGTATAACCCGTTTGAGCAGCCAGCTTACCCGGGTTACAATTATTACAATGCCCCTGCCGTCGACCCGTACCTCGAGGCGGCCAACTACAATGATCTCCACCCTGAAGGGCCCTACGCAGCTTCATACCAATCTGGGTACCAAGCATATGGGTATCAATACCCACCACCTCCTCAACCTCCGCATCAGCAGCCGTCGTAGCCGCCCACTGATCCAGCCACCGCAGCAGCTGGAAATCCTTCAACGGTTACATGAGGTGGAGCAACAGGTCCAGGAGGAGCGTAGGAGCCGCCGGGGTCTGCTTAAGGGTTTGGCGAATCTGATCAAAGGGAAGAAGAAGAAGAGGGATTATTGAAAATTCCTTATTTATTTGTGTTGTAGTTTCTATTTTTAATTAAGTCCCTGTGTGGACATTCTATTTATGTACTTGGTCCCTGCGTGGACTTGTCTTTTTATTTCTGTCCCTGCGAGGACAATGTTATTTGTTTAAAAGTCCCGTTTAGGGCAAACATATACTTCTCTTTATTTATTTATGGAATGTTTTAAATTTAAATTTCATTTGTCATTATATGTAAGAATATATTATATGAAATAAATCAAAATATCATTCCTTTTTATAATTAATCTGCCAATAAATATTGAAAGAAAATCTTAAAGGTATAACCTAGCCTATATATCATTTTAGACATGGCCCAGATGGTAAAACCTTTTTAAGATTCAAATCCTAGTTAACATCTGAAAACATGTTAGCTCTCCTGGAAAATATGATTCGATAAAATCACATAAGTCATCCTTATATTGGATTCTTCCAATTGATTTTCTCTATTTTTATTTAAACATCCATTAGTGATGAAGAGCCTGCGGGCCATACTTATTGTCCTATAAGACCAAAGACAGTTGTAGTCTACGACTCCCTATCAAGAAAAGGTAATGAACTATGTTCAAACCTTAAAGCCCCGATCTTACGAGATCAAGGCTTATGAGTTAAAAATGTCCTTGTGACTAGGCCTTTTGTACCACTCTAATATCTTTAATGATTTATAACTAGGGATAAATTATAAAGAAAATACTAAATAAAATAACCAATATGGTTTGTATTTACCATGGTTAATGAACTGTCAAAATGACAATACCATAATAAGATATTTGAATAAAATATTGTCATCATTTTTATGTAGCAATCAAGCTACATGGCTGAATCAGAAGAAGTTAACAGTCACCCCAGGGAGAGAAACGATACCACCAGAGTTAATGTAGCTGGTGCAGACCTACAAGCGTTAATAGATAATGCTGTTACTCGAGCCCTTGACAGACAGTTTAAAGAATCAAGCGGAAATCGCACTAGGACTCAGTCTGTACCTCATACGAAGCCACCTTCTAAGACACATGTATCTCATAAAGACGACTCTCATCACTCATCAAACCAAAGGAGTGACCCGTCTAAGAAGATTGTGTTCAATCAAGAGCCAAGTGTTAATGTCACGCCCCGAAATATCAGAGCTTTGGCGTGACTGGACTGGTATCTTCATTGCACAGCGGAAGCAAATAAGCTAAGTCTTTTAGAAAATGAACGCCACTAAGTACTCGACTCTTCATGGTTCTCCTATTCCAACCGTGCCTTGTCTTAGAAATGCAGCCTGAGAAAGAAGCATGCGAAAAATCAACATAAAGTTGAGCGAGTTCATAGTTTGTTTGTAAAAGATTTGAAATAAATCTTTTGAATAACCGGTTTTTGTTGTATTGTTGAATGTTTAAATACTTGAATGTTTAAATACTTGAATGAAAACATAGTATGTAACTTGTAGAATGTATGAATGCAACTCGTAAAACGTATCTGTAACTGAGTACTATGACTGTTTGAATGTATTTATAACATGTATCTGTAACTGATTACTATGACTATTTGAATGTATTTATAACATGTATCTGTAACTGAGTAATATGACTGTTTGAATGTGTGAGATCGCTAGTGGTTTGCAAGGCCACTAACATGTGTCACGACATAGGAAGCCACCAAACCTAGGCATTTTTGTCGACTTTGACTGAGACACAGAAGCACTCATTGGTAGAAGTAGGCCAAGAGTGGGGTTGCCTGAAACCCATTAGATCTAACCTTTTGTTCCACGGTCTGAATGTATACGTTGATTAATGGTGCTTATGGTACCCTATTCGAGACATGATCTTGAATGTTTCACTTGAATGTTTTTGTACTCCATCATACCATTACTCATGTATTTGTATTTTTTTCCCGTAGTCCAGAAAACTAGAATTCGTGTGTATGCACATTTCAAAAAATACGCTTGTTTGCAAAAACCGGTATAAAACATAAGCTTTTCGTAAACCATTTGTGTCCGTTAAAACTTGCTTGTAAAATGGTTTAGAAATATGTAATTCTTGTATGCTTTACAAAAAGTGCATGTCTTTCCACCCCGAAAACATTTAGAAAAATGTAAAACCGTAAAAGGTGTGGTTATGAACTCACCTGAATATTCCTGTGCAAAGCTAGCTAATTACGACTTCGTGATGTCGTTTCCAAGACTTGACTTGCTAGCGTGCATTCTACAATATTCCTAACACGGAATATCTAATAAGTTTCTAAATAACGCAGTAACTAATTACGTGTAATCGAGCTCTACCGAATCGTTAATCGAACGATTTGACGGTAAATTGTCAACTTAAAAGAAGCGAAGAAGTTATACTTGTTAGCTCGTTTTAAGAAGTCGTATGTTGATATAAAGGAATATTCGTATGAAAGTAATATATAATAAACTTGTATTATATATCGCGTCTTGTATGAAAGTTATCAAAATATGTGTATATGTCGTTTAGGCGTTCGAAATAAATATAAAAAGTTATATTTATTTTATAGAAGTATCATCGAGTCGTTCGATGTTGAAATAAATATATAACTATATTTATTTTATACAACAAAGTCGTGTTGTTTGATGTCGTTTGAAATAAATACGATAGTTATATTTATTTCTTGAAATAATATGAGTTGCTTGTCGCTTGAAATAAATATATAAAATATATTTATTTTATAAAAGAATTGTCGTTTTCGTATGTGATAAAGCGTCGTCGAAAGTGGTATACACATTTATGTAAAAGTCGCTTTTCAATAAAACATGTTTTACTTTTACGGGTTTTCTCGAAAAATGGGCAGAGTTTCCTCTGTTTTTGGACGGCCCCGACAACTAAAGTGTCGTTATCTTTTCAAAATTCCACCAATATTCAATCAATGTATGTATACTTTTGTCTAATATATCAAACGCAGGCCCGGTGATACGTGTGGGCAAGTAGGGCAATGGACCCAGGCCCAAAGACTTTGAGGGCCCAAAGTTTTTAAAAAATATCCTATATACTATATGTTTTTGTTATTGGGCCTAAACTGTTAACCTAATTATAATAATCAGCCTTCATCTGTGAATCTGTGATTGACGTATATACGTAATGAGCTGGAATCCGGAATAGAATACGTAGCGACGACAGAGGTTTAACAGGCAGCACACACACAAAGCAATCAGAAATCTGAAATCGATTCACTGTTCAGCAGCGCAGCGGCCACGAAATCAGTGATTCGGAATCGCGTTACAGGTTAGTTCCTTGTTCAGTAGCAACGATTTTGTTTATTGTCAAAAACAGGCCCACGAAATCAGTGATTTATTGTCTAGTTTATGGTTGTAAATTGTTCAAGTGTGATTAGAAGTAATCGCTTTGTGTTCATGTGTGATTCGGGTCGTAATTTACCAATAGGGTTAGGATCGTTCGGTATTGTTAAATGTTGATTGTTGAAAATTAAAACTTTGAAGTTTGAACTTTCATATTTTTTTTTCTTTTCAGAAATTTGCCTCCTAAATACAAACATTTGTCTGGTTGTCAAAAACGTAAAAGAAGGAAAATAGAGGAAAAAAACGAAGGTCTCAAGAAGGGGCAATACGCACGATTCGCTTAGTAGGTAAATTTAGATCATTTTGGTACAATACATTTATTTTGATGATTGTTTTAACAATTAGTGTCATATTATAGTTTTTTATATACGATTATTGTGTTTAAATTATATTGGCCCGATTTATTTTTAGTGGCTCCAGGCCCAAAACGTTTCGAGATTTTTCGGAGACGACACTGATCAAACGTAACTATAATCAATCGGTTCAAGCTCGTTATCACATAAAAATAAGGAACAATTAATGTAAATAATATTCGTTTTAAATCTTTTTACCGAATCTTTGTGTCGAAACGCCGAAAATAAGTCAGCTGAGTTGACCGAGTCGAACCGAGTTGCACCGAGTCGAACCGAGCCGTCTGACCGAAGCTGTTGACCGCACTTGACCAGTTGACCTGTTGACCGGTTCTGACCTGTACCGAGACTAAAACCACGAGACCCTAAATGAGCTGACCTGAACATACTTGAGTAGTTCAAACCAAACCTTCACCCGTAAAGAAACTGACCCGAGACTCCCGAGTTGACCAAATCTTGACCTGCTGTGCCGTGACCCGAAACACAAGCGGAGACTCGAGACAAAACTTAGGTTGACCAAACCGACCACCGTCGTTGCCTTCGCTAAACACCACCCGACAATAACTTCATCATCTTCAACACCACGGAGGTATCACAGCTGCCGAAGTCTAATCAGCTACCCAGGTTGTTCAAAACGGAACCTTGAAGGTCTGAATCGCGTTCGGAAACATCGGTTTAGGGGGGTTCCCGCTGTCAAAGTTCACCACCGCCGCTGTCACTGCCGGCCGCCGCCTACCTCCGCCACCGGTCCCTTTCTCTCTGTTTCTTCGTGTACCGCCGCCGCACCACCACCGAACAGTGGAGGTGGTGGTTCGTTTTGTGGTTCGAAGGTGGGGGGGGCTGTCACTCGTCGGAGTGGTTCACCGGCCGCCGGTCACTAGACCGAGAGGGTGTTTGGCTGGGCTTGAGAGAACCGAGGGATGTGGGGGTGGGTGTTTGTTTGAGAAATGAGGGTACTGGTGTTGGTGTAGATGACTTCTTCATGCAGTCTTTGTAAGATTTTCAAAGAAAATCAAATAGGTATATGGTATATGTTGTGTGTATAAGCAGTAGATCGAGAGTGAGGGAGAGAGTATTTGACATTTTCCTTTGTGTGTGTGAGTATAGATCGAGAGAGAGAGACAGACAAGATGTCTGTGTAAATTGGTTTCTTTGTGTTCTAGATGCCTTCTTATAAAGAAAAAGAAGGAGTAAAATCTGATCATAAGATTTGGTTGTAACCTTAAGGACAGGCAATATCTTTAGAGATCTTAATAATATTTTGCCAAGATTTACTACAGATTTCATAAGATTTTGTAAGATTTTATATTGATTTACTAATATTTAGTAAGATTTGACAAGATTTTGTGGATCTTGGGTATTATGCACGGGTTTAGGCTTGTGGGTTTTGGGCTTGGGCCCAGGGCCCACAAGCCCATCTCATGTGTAAGTGGCCCGTAATTCCTACGAGACCCGATATCGCGACCCAAACTCCATAAGCATAAAATATTCGTGTAACCTCCATATTTGTCGGTGTTGTCAGTATTTCGTACGGTTTCAGTCCGTTGTCGTTTGATGTTTCGCAAATTCCACGCGAATCTTCATGCGCGTACTGTATAGCTGAACAAACGTTCCTGGGCACTCCAAGGGTCTGGTTAAGTTAATTAGCGCCGTAAACACTATTTATTATCGCGTAATCACCTGTTAATCACGTACTTAGGAGCCGTAAATTACCGGTTGTCACAGTTTCCCCCTGTTAATAAAATTTCGTCCTCGAAATTTAGACTACGTTAACTCCTTAGAGTTACGTTATGCGTAGAAAATATAAATAGTACCAAAGTGAACGATCATGAAATCGAATCAAGACTTATTCGAATGATGTGAATTCAAGGACATATCACAAGATGCAAATGAATTCTGGAAATGATCGCATTCAATAAATGAACTTAGATTTCAACAAGCTCAAATGTAATAGTTTTCATGAAACGCTCGATCATGATCAACCCAAGCTGCAAGTCTACCGACGCCACAAGGTGTCGTAGTGAATGAAACAATTCAAATATAGCGGTGATCAAACAAGTATCACCTGTGTTTTGCATAAAACGCTCAATCATGATTAGCCCAAGCTACAAGTTTGTACTGACACCACAAGGTGTCGTAGTGAATGAAACAATTCAAATATAGCGGTGATCGAACAAGTATCACCTGTGTTTTGCATAAAACGCTCAATCATGATTAGCCCAAGCTACAAGTTTGTACTGACACCATAAGGTGTCGTAGTTAACAAACGACTTAATGGAGTCGTAGACCAAATAAATCTACTACGACTCGGAACAATGAAATGCTTGTTAAAACGAATTCGAATATGATGTCTTCAATACATCATATGGTGTCTTGAATTGAATATGTGAAATGAACAAGTTCAAACAATTGAATTTGACTTCGGCGCAAGCCGACAATAATTACATGTATCGACAAGAAAACTCTCGGCATGGTCACAACGAAAGACCATGTATGTAACTTGAAAAGAAATGAAGTTTCAAGAGAATGTGTTGACTTGATTACAAAGAAGCCAACAATTACAATAATGCAGGTCATTTGAATCACAATTCACAATTAGATTTAGCGAAACAATATTTGAACTTCAATGAAACGCTTTACTCGAAACGAAACCACATGCGTAACAAACGATGCATGCGTAACATATGAATTTTCAAGAAATGAAGCAAATGAATATTCGCTATACCGAAAGAAATGGCCGTGACACAATGACCATCAAGAGGAGTAGCGATACGAAAATCTACTCAGTAAATGTGAAAGTCGAAATTTCAATAAAAGAAATTTAAGGACTTTACCTGGGGTTGCATGTGATAACCAGTTATTAGGTGACATTACCATAGCGTATTCGTCGTTAATAAGATAGGGGGAAATGTGGAGACATACGTCTTCCTCTTGGCGTGATTCGTATCATTGCAGGACCGCGTGCCAAACTGCCGCTTCCTGATCGATAGTTTCCGTGCTGACAGGATCTAGCGTCGTCGCTAAATTGCGCCATCGTGTCTTTTCAAAGACCGTGCCTCATAAGTTGTATGTAACGTACTTCAACCTCTGTTGATGTATAGTCGCGTTTCATGTAATTTGCGCGCCCGTACTCCGTTTTGCGTAGGTTACCTGCTCGGGAAGTTAAAACATCATAGACAATATGTATAATTGTGTGTGCCCGAATTAATATTTGCAGTTCCTACGTGATGACCTTTAATGAACTTCAAAATAAGTTTCCGAAGGTCTTTTAAATGCATGTTTCCTAAACTCTCAGAGTTTTGTGTACTGTATGTAATACACCACTTTAGCGTATGTTTGAAAACAAAATCTTGACTGTTTGTTTTTCGGCAACGGTTGGAGACCATATTCGAGTCTTAGGCGTTCTGTATGTATTCAGGTTTTAATATTCTGTGTTCCCAGAGGAAAGTGAGGTTAGAGCCTAGGTATCTTTACAGAAAACCCTATTCGCTGTAACCTATAGCTCTGATACCAATCTGTCACACCCCGAAATATCAGAGCTTTGGCGTGACTGGCCTGGTATCTTCATTGCACAGCGGAAGCAAATAAGCTAAGTCTTTTAGAAAATGAACGCCACTAAGTACTCGACTCTTCATGGTTCTCCTATTCCAACCGTGCCTTGTCTTAGAAATGCAACCTGAGAAAGAAGCATGCGAAAAATCAACATAAAGTTGAGCGAGTTCATAGTTTATTTGTAAAAGATTTGAAATAAATCTTTTGAATAACCGGTTTTTGTTGTATTGTTGAATGTTTAAATACTTGAATGTTTAAATACTTGAATGTTTAAATACTTGAATGAAAACATAGTATGTAACTTGTAGAATGTATGAATGTTTGAATGCAACTCGTAAAATGTATCTATAACTGAGTACTATGACTGTTTGAATGTATTTATAACATGTATCTGTAACTGATTACTATGACTGTTTGAATGTGTGAGATCGCTAGTGGTTTGCAAGGCCACTAACATGTGTCACGACATAGGAAGCCACCAAACCTAGGCATTTTTGTCGACTTTGACTGAGACACAGAAGCACTCATTGGTAGAAGTAGGCCAAGAGTGGGGTTGCCTGAAACCCATTAGATCTAACCTTTTGTTCCGCGGTCTGAATGTATACGTTGATTAATGGTGCTTATGGTACCCTATTCGAGACATGATCTTGAATGTTTCACTTGAATGTTTTTGTACTCCATCATACCATTACTCATGTATTTGTATTTTTTTCCCATAGTCCAGAAAACTAGAATTCGTGTGTATGCACATTTCGAAAAATACGCTTGTTTGCAAAAACCGGTATAAAACATAAGCTTTTCGTAAACCATTTGTGTCCGTTAAAACTTGCTTGTAAAATGGTTTAGAAATATGTAATTCTTGTATGCTTTGCAAAAAGTGCATGTCTTTCCACCCCGAAAACATTTAGAAAAATGTAAAACCGTAAAAGGTGGGGTTATGAACTCACCTGAATATTCCTGTGCAAAGCTAGCTAATTACGACTTCGTGATGTCGTTTCCATGACTTGACTTGCTAGCGTGCATTCTACAATATTCCTAACACGGAATATCTAATAAGTTTCTAAATAACGCAGTAACTAACTACGTGTAATCGAGCTCTACCGAATCGTTAATCGAACGATTTGACGGTAAATTGTCAACTTAAAAGAAGCGAAGAAGTTATACTTGTTAGCTCGTTTTAAGAAGTCGTATGTTGATATAAAGGAATATTCGTATGAAAGTAATATATAATAAACTTGTATTATATATCGCGTCTTGTATGAAAGTTATCAAAATATGTGTATATGTCGTTTAGGCGTTCGAAATAAATATAAAAAGTTATATTTATTTTATAGAAGTATCATCGAGTCGTTCGATGTTGAAATAAATATATAACTATATTTATTTTATACAACAAAGTCGTGTTGTTTGATGTCGTTTGAAATAAATACGATAGTTATATTTATTTCTTGAAATAATATGAGTTGCTTGTCGCTTGAAATAAATATATAAAATATATTTATTTTATAAAAGAATTGTCGTTTTTGTATGTGATAAAGCGTCGTCGAAAGTGGTATACACATTTATGTAAAAGTCTCTTTTCAATAAAACATGTTTTACTTTTACGGGTTTTCTCGAAAAACGGGCAGAGTTTCCTCTGTTTTTGGACGGCCCCGACAACTAAAGTGTCGTTATCTTTTCAAAATTCCACCAATATTCAATCAATGTATGTATACTTTTGTCTAATATATCAAACGTAACTATAATCAATCGGTTCGAGCTCGTTATCACATAAAAATAAGGAACAATTAACATAAATAATATTTGTTTTAAATCTTTTTACCGAATCTTTGTGTCGAAACGCCGAAAATAAGTCAGCTGAGTTGACCGGGTCAACTGAGTTGACCGGGTCAACTGAGTTGACC
Organism: Helianthus tuberosus; assembly: GCA_030545235.1. Classification (NCBI taxonomy): domain Eukaryota; kingdom Viridiplantae; phylum Streptophyta; class Magnoliopsida; order Asterales; family Asteraceae; genus Helianthus; species Helianthus tuberosus. Next base: position 35,905,312 of record CM060370.1, on the reverse strand, counting down.
GGGTCGAACCGAGCCTTCTGACTGAAGCTGTTGACCGCACTTGACCAGTTGACCGGTTCTGACCTGTACCGAGACTAAAACCACGAGACCCGAAATGAGCTGACCCGAACATACTTGAATAGTTCGAACCAAACCTTCACCCGTAAAGAAACTGACCCGAAACTCCCGAGTTGACCAAATCTTGACCTGCTGTGCCGTGACCCGAAACACAAGCGAAGACTCGAGACAAAACTTAGGTTGACCAAACCGACCACCGTCGTTTCCTTCGCTAAACACCACCCGACAATAACTTCATCATCTTCAACACCACGGAGGTATCACAGCTGCCGAAGTCTAATCAGCTACCTAGGTTGTTCAAAACGGAACCTTGAAGGTCTGAATCGCGTTCGGAAACATCGGTTTAGGGGGGTTCCCGCTGTCAAAGTTCACCACCGCCGCTGTCACTGCCGGCCGCCGCCGCCTACCTCCGCCACCGGTCCCTTTCTCTCTGTTTCTTCGTGTACCGCCGCCGCACCACCACCGAACAGTGGTGGTGGTGGTTCGTTTTGTGGTTCGAAGGGGGGGCTGTCACTCGTCGGAGTGGTTCACCGGCCGCCGGTCACTAGATCAAGAGGGTGTTTGGCTGGGCTTGAGAGAACCGAGGGATGTGGGGGTGGGTGTTTGTTTGAGAAATGAGGGTACTGGGTATTGGTGTAGATGACTTCTTCATGGAGTCTTTGTAAGATTTTCAAAGAAAATCAAATAGGTATATGGTATATGTTGTGTGTATAAGCAGTAGATCGAGAGTGAGGGAGAGAGTATTTGACATTTTCCTTTGTGTGTGTGAGTATAGATCGAGAGAGAGAGAGACAGACAAGATGTCTGTGTAAATTGGTTTCTTTGTGTTCTAGATGCCTTCTTATAAAGAAAAAGAAGGAGTAAAATCTGATCATAAGATTTGGTTGTAACCTTAAGGACAGGCAATATCTTTAGAGATCTTAATAATATTTTGCCAAGATTTACTACAGATTTCATAAGATTTTGTAAGATTTTATATTGATTTACTAATATTTAGTAAGATTTGACAAGATTTTGTGGATCTTGTGTATTATGCACGGGTTTAGGCTTGTGGGTTTTGGGCTTGGGCCCAGGGCCCACAAGCCCATCTCATGTGTAAGTGGCCCGTAATTCCTACGAGACCCAATATCGCGACCCAAACTCCATAAGCATAAAATATTCGTGTAACCTCCATATTTGTCGGTGTTGTCAGTATTTCGTACGGTTTCAGTCCGTTGTCGTTTGATGTTTCGCAAATTCCACGCGAATCTTCATGCGCGTACTGTATAGCTGAACAAACGTTCCTGGGCACTCCAAGGGCCTGGTTAAGTTAATTAGCGTCATAAACACTATTTATTATCGCGTAATCACCTGTTAATCACGTACTTAGGAGCCGTAAATTACCGGTTGTCACAGTTAAGGCCTGTTCTTATAAATATTTCGTCTCCTGCAAGCCCAGGGACTTCACACGGGAGAAAAGAGCCATTAATTGTATGACTTGGCTCGATGAGATGGATACAGTGGTTGATATTAGTGGTTGTGCAGAACAGGACATTGTGAAGTTTGTTTCACAATCTTTTAAAGGAGAAGCTTTGGCTTGGTGGAGATCGTTGGTTCAAGCCACAGGAAAAATCCCACTTTACAACATGTCTTGGGATCAGTTTGTTGCGTTGATCAAAGATAATTTATGTCCTCAGCATGAGGTGTAAAGGATTGAAACTGACTTCTTGACCTTGGTCATGAAGAACTTGGATTGTCAGGCATACCTTACAAGTTTCAACACCATGTCCCGATTGGTTCCCTACTTGGTCACACCGGAACCAAAGCGCATAGCCCGTTTTATTGGAGGTCTAGCTCCAGAAATTAAAGCAAACATGAAAGCATCTAGACCTACCACCTTTAGGTCAATGGTTGATCTGTCGTTATCTCTTACTCTCGATGCGATCAGGCAGAGATCGCTTAAGAATTCCGATGAGGGAAAGAGGAAACGTGAGGATGAGAACTCACACCGATCTGATAAGAAACATAAGGGAAACTCTGAGCACAAGAAGATTTCGGGGTTTAAAAATGATAACCAACAGTCGGGTGAGAAACCCAAATGTAAAACCTGCCAGAATCATCATTTCGGGAAATGTAGACTCGAGTCAAGATCACAGTCACAGTCAAAGCCTATTGGGTGTGGGATCTGCAAGTCTAAGGAGCATAAGACATTGGATTACAAAAAGATGAAGGACGCAACTTGTTATGGTTGCAACGAGAAGGGGCACATTAAGACCAATTGCCCCAAGTTTGCAAAGAAGCCTGAAGAGGCAAAGAAAACCAATGCTCGTGTCTTTCAGATGAATGCTCAAGAGGCCATTCAGAACGACAATGTGATAACAGGTACCTTTCTTATCAATGATGTTTATGCTAGAGTGTTGTTTGATTCGGGCGCAGCATGTCTTTTGTGGACAATAAATTTTGCAAGTTATTAAATCTGCCTGTTAAGACTCTAAGCATAAAGTATGAAGTAGAATTGGCCGATGGTACTATAGAGACTGCCTCAACAGTTCTAGATGGATGTTTTATATCCATTAGAAATCACTCTTTTCCGTTGTCCTTGCTTCTGTTAAAATTAGCAGGATTTGACATAGTGATAGGCATGGATTGGTTATCTCATAACCAAGCCCAAATCGTATGTGATAAGAAGCAAGTGATTATCAAGACTCCTTATGGTGAGCCGTTAACAATTCAAGGAGATACGCAGTACGAGTTACCTAAGCAAGTGTCCTTGCTTAAGGCGTCGAGGTGTATGAAGAAAGGTTGTGTCATTTATATGGCACTGGTAACCATTGATGAACCAAAGCCCAAGATTGAAGACATCCCCGTTATTTCTGAATATCCAGACGTTTTTCCTGAAGAACTACCTGGTTTACCCCCAGATAGGCAAGTGGAGTTCAGAATCGATATTATTCCTGGAGCAGCACCAATTGCAAGAGCACCTTATCGGTTGGCACCAACTGAGATGAAAGAATTAAGGACTCAGTTGGATGATTTGTTGGCAAAAGGATTTATTCGACCCAGCTCATCCCCTTAGGGAGCACTGATTCTGTTTGTGAAAAAGAAGGATGGCTCGATGCGTCTATGCATCGATTATAGCAAACTAAACAAGGTTACAATCAAGAATAGATATCCATTGCCCAGGATCGACGATCTGTTCGATCAACTGCAAGGGGCAAGTTATTTCTCCAAGATTGATTTAAGGTCAGGTTACCATCAACTGAAAGTCAGAGATGAAGATGTGCATAAAGCTGCATTCAGAACTCGTTATGGTCACTACGAGTTCTTGGTGATGCCTTTCGGGCTCACTAATGCACCTGCAGCGTTCATGGATCTCATGAATCGCGTTTGCAAGCCATACTTGGACAAGTTTGTCATTGTCTTTATTGATGACATTCTTATTTATTCGAAGAGTCAAGCCGATCATGAAAGACATCTTCGGTGTATCCTTAAACTTCTACAGCAGGAAAAGCTCTAGCCCAAGTTTTCAAAATGTGAGTTTTGGCTTCGTGAAGTCCAATTTCTTAGACATGTGGTGAGCGAGCGTGGTATCTAGGTGGGTCCCGCTAAGATTGAAGCAATTATGAATTGGCAAGAGCCTAAGATTCCTAAAGAGATACGCAGCTTCTTGGGTCTAGCAGGATACTATCGACGTTTCATTGAAAACTTTTCAAGGATTGTTGCACCTCTAACATCGTTAAATCGCAAGAATGTCAAGTTTGACTGGGTTCCCAAGCATCAAGAATCCTTTGATATTCTTAAGCAGAAATTAAGCAATGCTCCCGTGTTGACATTGCCAGAAGGAATTGAGGAATTTGTGGTTTATTGTGACGCATCGCACACAGGTATGGGATGTGTGCTTATGCAGAAGGGCAAGGTTATTGCCTATGCTTCACGTCAATAAAAGGTGCACGAGAAGAGTTACACCACCCACGATTTGGAGTTGGGTGCCGTCGTATTTGCACTAAAGCTTTGGAGGCATTATCTTTATGGGACTAAGTGCGTGATCTATTCTGATCATAAGAGCCTTCAGCACCTGTTTAACCAGAAGGATCTTAACATGAGACAGCGTCGATGGGTGGAGACACTGAATGATTATGATTGTGAAATGCGATATCATCCAGGCAAAGCGAATGTAGTCGCCGATGCCTTGAGCAGAAAAGAAAGGGTTAAGCCTATTAGAATCAATGCCAAGAGCATTGAATTAAAGAACAACTTGAATGAAAGGTTGTTAGCCGCTCAAAAGGAAGCTGTATTAGAAGCTAACTATCCGAATGAGAAGTTAGGAGTAACTGCTGAACAGTTATCATATGGCAAGGATGGAATCCTTAGGATGAATGGACGAATTTGGGTTCCAATCTATGGAGGGCGATTCTTCAAGAGGCTCATAGCTCGAAATATTCAGTTCATCCTGGTAGTGATAAGATGTACCAGGATTTAAAGGCAAATTATTGGTGGATAGGTTTGAAGAAATCTATAGCCACTTATGTGGCTAAATGTCTGACGTGCGCACAAGTTAAAGTAGAGCATCAAAAGCCGTCAGGTTTGCTACAACAGCCAGAACTTCCCACATGGAAATGGGAAATGGTAACCATGGATTTTATCACTAAGTTACCAAAGACAAAGCACGGAAATGATACTATTTGGGTTATAGTAGATATATTGACCAAATCAGCCCACTTCTTGCCTATTAAAGAAACGCACAGCTTCGATAAGCTAGCTCAGCTGTACGTGGATGAGATTGTATCTCTTCACAGAGTGCCAGTGTCTATTATCTCTGATAGGGATACAAGATACACATCGCATTTTTGGAAAAGCTTTCAGCAATCATTAGGCACTCGATTAAACTTCAGCACTGCTTATCATCCTCAGACGGATGGCAAAAGCGAGCGCACGATACAAACACTCGAGGATATGCTTAGGGCTTGTGTTATTGATTTGGGTGGGAGTTGGGATGACCATCTTCCATTAATTGATTTTTCGTACAATAACAGCTATCATTCGAGTATTCAAGCAGCGCCTTTCAAAGCTTTGTACGGGAGAAAGTGTAGAACGCCAGTTTGTTGGGCGGAGATTGGAGATGTCCAACTGACAGGACCTGATATAGTCCTGGAGACGACGAACAAGATTGTTCAGATCCGTGATCGTCTCAAGGCTGCCAGGGATAGGCAGAAAAGCTACGCGGAAAAAAGGCGTAAACCTCTGAAATTCGAGGTAGGCGACAAGGTATTACTCAAGGTGTCACCCTGGAAAGGGGTGATGTGTTTTGGTAAAAAGGGCAAGCTAAGCCCAAGATACATAGGACCATTCAAGATCATCGAATGCGTCGGAACTGTAGCTTACAAGTTAAATCTACCAGAAGAACTTAGTGGGATACATAATGTATTCCACATCTGCAACTTAAGGAAATGTCTAGCTGATGAGTCGCTAGCAATGTCGCATAAGGACGTGCAGATAGATGAGGGCTTGAAGTTCATTGAAAAACCTTTGTCGATCAAGGATCGACAGGTTAAGAAGCTTCGAAGAAAGCATGCGCCGATCGTGAAGGTAAAATGGGATGCCTGTAGAGGCCCAGAATACACGTGGGAGGTTGAATCCACAATGAAATAGAAATACCCTTATTTATTTTAGTAAATCTCGAGGTCAAGATTTCTTTTAAAGGGGTGAGGATGTAACACCTCGCAAAATCAGGACCAATATAATAAAGACACGTGTCATGGACTTTAAACGTGTAACAGATTGATCTGGAGGGGCAAAAATTGTCAAACAATGTAAATATGTAAGTAAAAGGATCCAAAGTGTCAACATGCCAATCTTGTGCCTCTGATTGATCTCGCACGACGTTCGTATTCTCTAATCAATTTTTTGTCGAACATAGAAAGTCGTCTGTGTTTAAATTAAGGATCTTACGAAACATAGGGGTTAAAAGTGTCAACATGTTAAATGTTTCCTCTGAGTGACCTTTTAACGAACCCAAAAACATTGTAATAATTGTATATTTTGCTCTCAAGAATAATTGATAGTAATTTTGTGGAGTTTCACTGAAAACAAGACTTTTCGGGTGACCTTACATCTAACCGGGAGCTTAACGGAGTTAAAATGTGACCCAAGAATAGTTAACTATGGGGGTCCTAAGTGCAATAAATGGAAGTTAAATAAACTTAAAATGGACCAGGGACTGAAATTGCAAAGCTTGGAAATTGTTTACCGGATTTTCCCATTATCGCCGCCCGCGCAGACTCCTTATGAGTCTTACACGGCCCGCGTAAGAGTGCCAGCAACAGAAAACCTGCACAGCTGCAGGTTCATTCAGTTCCACCGCCTTTGCATGCATGTTTTCGATTCTAGGGGCTTGTTTGATGGTTTCCCCTGCCACCACAACACCTATAAACATCTGGGTGCCTCCCTAAACAGGTGTAATGATTTTGGCAACTTCAAATCTCTTATAAATAGCCCATATTTTTTATCACTTAGAACTTGCAATTGAGTTTTCATTCAAAGCTCACTCTCTGATGTCCCTTGGAGCTCTAGGAAGCTTTCCTCAGTTAAATATTCGTGCTAAGGACTATAGTAAGTGTTCTTAGCTTCCTAAGTTTAAGTTTTATTAGCTTAATAACCGAAAGTCAAAGTTATCGTAATTAAGCTATACTTTGTGATTAATCACAAATGGTCCAGCCATTATTCGAATTGAAAGTGGCTATGAGTTGGTAATTATATAGGTAATAAACCCTTAAAAGGGCACCTACTGATTATCACTTTTACTTGGTCAATTGTCAGGTCAAACTTGTTAATAAAAAGTCAAATGGGTCAGTTTTCAAAAATTAATTCATAACTGATAATGTAGAGGTTATGGAACATGTTTTAACACTAAAATAACTTGGTAAATAATATAAGAACATCTTTAGACATGTTCAACCCGACAATTATGAGTTTAGGCTCGGTTCGAAACTGAAAGTCGCAAAAGTAGACTTTTGCTTTGAATTTCAGTTCTGACCTGATTTAGCTTAGTTTAGATATGCCTTAGGGTTCCTTTAGGACCATATTATAGGTTAGTATAACCCTCTGAGGTTATACAACTTGGTTCCATAGAAATCCTAGTTCATTGCATGTTTCCGTTAAATGCTTAAAAGTTGACCATTATGCCCTTTTGATATTAAAATGATATTTTTGAAAATGTGAGAGGACAAAAACCTTTATTACTGATTTATAAACATGTCCTAAAAATTTGACATCAGTTCGTGGTCTAAAATAGAAGTTATGCGCGATATCGTAAAATGAAAGCTTTTTATTAATTAAATGGCATTTTTGGCATAAATCATATTTAAACTCAACTTTTGACACCAAACTTGCCATCTAATGTTAATATATAATATTTAGGGATTTTTGGAAATTTTTGTTAAATTTTAAACTGATCATAACATAAGATTCTTGGCATCTTGCATAGGCTCGGTAATTGACGATAATGTTCTTTTTGCTAATAAAATGAGTTTTACACATCGTTAACATATCAAACCTTTTTCTACTGATTTTATACATCAAATAAATTATTTTAAACAGTAGAGGCTGATCAAAATCTCAGATTTCCTTAATTAACTCGAATATCGTCAAATACCGACTTTTATGCGATTTAGGCGCATAGTATGGTTTAAAACCATATTTAGCACCTAAGACTTGTTACATACTGATGTTATGAATAAATTTTTATACTTAAACAATAAGTAAAATTTTTGAACTCGGATATCTAAATTTGACCCTTATAGCATATGTGAAATGACCAAAATGCCCCTACGGTGCATAGTTTGGTCATAAGTGATAAATTTCACATATATGTAATATCTTACTGATATAACTTATTAAAATAAATATTTTTACTGATTATTTTAGACCAGAACCTCAGATTGCTATTTAACCTCTTTTATAAACTTTAAAATGACCAAAATACCCTTACGGGGCTTACATTGGTTTTAAATTCGTTTTGGGCATAATGGAAGATATCCTACTGATATCATAACATATTTTAAGCATATTAACTTGTGGAACCTATACATGAATCATTTGGTTACCCGTTATGCATATTCGCGTTCGGTACGGTTTATGTAACTAGTTTGCATAAATTAACCGAAACGGGTCAAACCTTATCATTTTTACTTCAAAATCCAGAATGTGTTTAGTTTACCCATGTTATACAAGTCTTCATACTTGTCGGGTCTAATTCACATTCTAATCCGGTCTTCGCTTAATCTTGCGTTTTGAACCGTAAGCCTTTCATTTTAAAACTAACCGGTCTAAGTTTTAACTTAAGTAAGACCCGTTAGGAATCTAATAGGTTATTAAAACCTTCGTTCCAGATTTAGGAGCCCAGTAAAAGCTATTGCACTTGCTGATTGTTATACGACTGAGATTAAAATTATATTTTGTTCAGGTAAATACTTTTAACTTATTTTCCGTTATACGGGCTTGTGATACGGTATTATAATAATACCGCTTGGTCGGGTATGTAGTTATTTAAATCGGATTGTGATTAATACATTTACATAACCCGTTTTAATCTGTTTTGTTTGATGCAATGCCTTTGGGGGGTTAATGACCATGTCTTGGATATCCTCGGCTCATTTATTAGAAATGGCCACGGCTTAAGCATGGGGTGTAGGCATACACCTGACAGTTGCGTATGTATAAATGGTATCTCACTCTCTTGTGGGCTTATACTTGTGGCGTGTCTATTAATCTAATCCGGCTCTTCTAACCGGGTCCCGAATTGACGACAAACATGTAAAACTTTATACAAGATTATTTTAAATAATTGTCCCAAGTTATAAAAGAATATTTGTGCCTTGTGCATTTAAATCAATTTTCTTAAATGTTTTCAAAAGAGTCAGTTAATTGTATTTACCAGTGTAAACTAACGTATTTTCATAAAGATTAAGTGCAGGTACTAAGCGAAATGGGCTGGAACTCCTGAGTGATTAAATAAAGAGTCTTGCAAGCTTTTATCACTTTAAGTCTGTTGAACATTACTTCTTTTGTTTTGATCCGCCTGTGGATCCTCTTACAACCCGTTATGTAATAGTTTATGTTACTTTCAAATCGGTTTGCATAAATTACTTTAGACTTCCGCTGTGCATATAAACTGTGATTATTGACTATGATGATATCAACTACGTCAAGATACTCCCCACCGGGCCCACCGGTAATACGTGAAAATATCGGGGTGTGACACCAAGTGTCAATGTTACAAAACATGAAGGGTTAACATGTTAAAGGCAACCATACACGTTAAATAGAAAGCCAAAGGACCAAAGCCGCAAGGAGGAGTAGAACAATGTCGTGACTTTTCTTCTAATTGTGTGTAACATCCGTCAAAATGGATTCCCGAAATCTGACCCGTTTTGAAATGCAAATCCTAAACTTGAACCAGCGTATATTTTTCGCGAATTAAATAACCGTCGATAAGTTTTATATGGTTAATTATCTGTGTTATTAATTACGTATTTTTGTTAAAAAAGATCAATATATTAATTAATTAATTAAAATAATTTAAAGGTTATTTAGATAACCTAGTTAGTTCTAGGAAATCAAAATTAAACCGAGCTAATTAACTATTTCATTAACTCTTTAATGTTAAGGGACTAATTATGTATCTACTTGAAAGCTTAAAATGGTACTCCAAACCCTAATTTCTTTAAAAACAAGATCAGACACACATCTCCTGCCTCTTACCTCTATATCTCTCTCTCGATTTGGTTAACAAACAACACACAGACTTACCATCTCTACTCCCTCATCTCTCCACAGACCAAATAAACCCCCTTCCTCTGTCCACTCTCCCTCTCCTGTCTCTTCGTCGAGCGGCAAAAAATGGCTGCGCCGCCGTACACGTCGGAATGGTGACGGTGGGTGACTTAGTCAGACAGGTTTCGCGATGTTGGTACTTTATATCCTCTTACATATACAAACTATATTCTACCTTGCCAAACAAACTAAATATATTTTTTTATTTGATAAACTCAACGTTTCGCTTAAACAACTATACATGCATATCATCGTACACGTTTTAGTCGATATCTTGCGATAACATCATTCATATCGTTCGTATTTACATACTCAACCTCTTGAATGCTTTTATACGCTTAAATCCGTTATGTCCCAGCATACACTATATACGTAATTTTTATTATTCGTGACTACACATATATTCATACGTTTTATGCTTATACTTGAACTCATACTACTCGTACGTTTTACGTTTATACTCATACTTATGTGCATATCCATACTTGAACTTATACTTATGCTCATACTTTCATTCATACTCATGATTCATACATTCGTACCCCGTACGCGAGTGTAAACCGGGGGATTTGCTTACGTGGGTCCCATACATACTTAAGCATGGACTTGCTTATATACTATATTCTTATACGTACACATTGTTATTTTTAAATTATGTATACCCTGATTTATACACAACTAGTACAAGCTATGCGGCTAATGCAATGATCAAAATAATCGCGGGTACACACGGGATTATAGTGATAGGCGTATGAGAACCAAAGAGTGTACTACTGTATATGGTGAGACACGAAACGTAACATGACACCGAATAACAAAACGGACGTCACATGGTGAAAACATGGTGGATACGCCGCTGGTACTTCCTATATATAAGTGCTTTCACAATGTTACCAAACTTTCGTAAAACATGCCATGAGAAATTCAGTGTTTTGCAGACCTACTTAGACCTAATACGTAAACTTTAAACAACTCACAAACGCATTATATCCGATTATCCACGACGAGACTCCATTCTTAGTACGCGACTTTTGTCTATCCAATACTTATGTCATTCTTATACTGCATTCACTTAGAGTCAATCGTTCACTTCCATACTCCCACTATTCTCTATTATTCCATGTCTTTTATACGAACCCCATTCGCGGTCAAGTCTCATCTATTCTCTCTGTTGAATCTTTGGATGCCATCTTTTCAAAAGTCTTCCTCTTAGATTTCGAGGACGAAATCTCCTAAAGTAAGGGAGACTGTAACATCCGTCAAAATGGATTCCCGAAATCCGCCCCGTTTTGAAATGCAAATCCTAAACTTGAACCAACGTAGATTTTTTCGCGAATTAAATAACCGTCGATAAGTTTTATATAGTTAATTATCTGTGTTATTAATTATGTATTTTTGTTAAAAAAATCAATATATTAATTAATTAATTTAAATAATATAAAGGTTATTTAGATAACCTAGTTAGTTCTAGGAAATCAAACTTAAACCGAGCTAATTAACTATTTCATTAACCCTTTAATGTGAAGGGACTAATTGTGTATCTACTTGAAAGCTTAAATGGTACTCCAAACCCTAATTTCTTTAAAAACAAGATCAAATAGACATCTTCTGCCTCTTACCTCTCTCTCTCTCTCTCTCGATTTGGTTAACAAACAACATACAGCCTTACCATCTCTACTCCCTCATCTCTCCACAGACCAAAGAAACCCCCTTCCTCTGTCCACTCTCCCTCTCCTGTCTCTTCGTCGAGTGGAAAAAAATGGCAACGCCGCCGTACATGGCGGAGTGGCGATGGTGGGTGACTTAGTCAGACAGGTTTCGTGATGTTGGTGAATTCTGTGAGTATACTCGAATCCCATTTTTTTTACTTTTAAACACTTTTTGGTGCAACATGTATTCTATATTAAACTCACGAAACATTGAAACTATTTGAATCACTCTCTATCCATATTTGAACATGAAACTATATGATGCTTGTTAATCTCGTATGTGATGTTAAACTTTTGTGTCTATATGCTCATTAACTTCATACAAGCCTACCTTAACAATTATAGCGCTATAGGGGTAATGCACCGCCCACGATTCTTGGGGTATTGTTAAGTCAAACATGTTAACCTCCCTTTATTCTATCCGGGGATAGGCTATTTTAACACATTGGATTCTTGGGTTTGAACATATACTTGACACCGTTACGACATACTAGTAACTTGCATATTGTGAATCATGTTGGATACGAGCGTTAGACTATTTTAAAACCATTTTTATGCTATGTATCAAAACTTGTGTACTCGTCTTTGCTTTTGCATTGAACTCTATTTTAATACATGTTGCAGTTCGATAGACAAGATGATGCTAAGTGAAGAAACAAGACTTAAGTGGATCTAGAAACAAACGTAGACTAAATCTATTTGTACTTTATAATTGAAACCATGTTGTCTTTATTTGATTCTTGTATGACATTTTAGTAATTTATGAAATTTAAATTAAACTATATTGTCACATAGTGTTATGATGTCTCTTGCAATCTAGTTTTCGTCTCATCCCGATGTTTCCGCCATCGGTTGGGGTGTGACATTGTGTAGGCCACCTTATTTTGTTGAATGGTATCTTCTAAATTCTTTTTTTTGTAAGAACTATTTCTATAATTCCCTTTGTACTAAAATCGCATAATATTCGTATTAACGATTGAACAGATACGTGCTTTACGCTCTAAACGCCTCTTTAAATCACTTCGGCGCCATAGACTTAACCGCCTTTGTTTTACTTAAAAAAACATTAGACCGCCGCAACACGCAGTGGGTAAATTACTTCACACGTCAATATAGGGATAACCCACAAACGCCATACACACACCACAAACCCCAAAAACACCTACGAGGCGACACAATAGGCGGACCCGCCGCAACGCGAGGGCTTTCCTACTAGTAAGTAAACAAAACAAAAAAGGGTTTAGATATATTTATAAAACCAACTTTGTAAACTCATATTTTATTCAACATTGTGTATAAAGGTTATTATTAAAAACATAAATATTTAGTAAACTATATACAGTATATAAGGAGTTAAAATACAATTTTAGAATAAAAATATTAAATCACTTTATATATGGATGAACATAATCACAAGTTCAATATATAATATATACACTCGTCTTCTTCTTCATTCAAGTTTAATATATAAAATACATTCAGTTTATCAAAAATGATGATAATTGCTAAGAGAATCCACACGATTGGATCATTACCTTAGATGTATACCTAATGGCGGTTGGGTTCAAGAATTCAAACAAACAATGATGGCGGTGGCGGTTGCGGTGGTGGCTAATAAAATTATAAAACAAAAGTATTAAATCACTTCATCTATCGACGAGCATAATCATTAGTTTGCTGATTCATAAAATACATTTGGTTGATCGAAAATGATGAGAATATTGCTAAGAGAATCCAGAACAGGGTTGGATCATTACCTTGGATTCCAGTTTGGAAGATGTTTTTCCAGTTTGTTTAAATGTTCTTTGCAATGAAAGATCACGTTGCTTATTCTACCTACATCTTCATTAGTCAAACAAACTTAATTTGTTTGTTTTTAAGTAACGTTGATGTATCAAACGATATGCAATTCAATATTTAGACATACATGTACACAATAATTGACGATCCTTTGGTTATGCTGAAACTAAGATATTTATTTACAACATGTAACGAATTTGTTGGCCCCAATTACCAAACATGTGTAACACCCCAAAAATATTATGAATTTATATAAATTATATATGTTGGTGATAACCAAGAATATTGTGACTAGAAATAACTAACTTAGTTAATAGTAAATAGTAGATAACAAAGAAACTTGATTAATTAACCCTCTTTTATAAACCTTGAAAATTAGAGAGACTAAAATGGGCAAAAGTGAAAGTAATTTTAATAAAAGTAAATTTTACACCAAAAACACACACAAGAGTGTGTTCCTGGTCGATTTTTACATAGAGCAAAAGAGGGTTCTTCTCTTGAACCCTAAATCACAAAAATTCAACAAATCAAAGGGAAATCAAGCTAATAATTTGGGGCTTTAACTAAATTCGTGATCACCCAAGCTAGAAGATCACAAGGTATGTTGAATTTTGTCATTTGGTGATACTTTGAAATTTGGATAAACATTCATAAACAAAATTCAAGAGTGAATGTTGAATGCATTAGTGAAATGGTGTTGAATCCATGTCTAGGAACAAACCCTAGATGAAATCTTGATGAATTAGTATCATAAACTAGAGATTGAATGATTACCCTTATATGTGTTAAGTGGGTTTTCATGATAATGTGATGAACACTTGAATTAGAGTGTTAAATTTATGAAATTTGAAGATATGATGCAAGTTCTAGATGTAGTTCATGAACACTAGACATGAGAGCTTGATTTTGATGTTAAAACTTGGTTAAAAAGTTAATCACAAACTTGATAAAAGATGTATAAAAATCTTGCCTGCAAGGGGCTTGTTAAAATGCCTAAGTGAATATTGATATGTTGAAAATATGAAAGAAACGCGTAATTGGCAAATTTGACAAATTACGTGTGATATGTGATAATACAAGTTCTAAACAAGATGTTGATTGAACTCTATAATCAAAGCGGATGAATCTTCAAGCGGTCAAGTTGGAACGGACGCGCGCTTGAAGGATAAGCTTTAAGGTACGTAACTTGTTGTTTTCGTTATATTTTATAGACAAGTTTAGTTGTTGATATATGTGTTGCATAGACATAGTCAAGATAGATGCGTTTGGTATGTCATGAAATGATGAAATTCACTAGACAAATCAAACGGGTCAAAATAGAATAGTTAGCCAAATGACGGTTTTAAGTGACTTGAATGTCATACAACAAACCGGTAAATTGGATGCGTAAGCCGAGTATCGGATATGCTAAAGATTGAAAAGATGAACCTTAGATTTGCGTCAAAACTTAGAGAACTAGATTTCTTGTATTATAGATGGAAAACATATGCTTGAATCAAAGAAATCAAGCGGACGTAAACGCGTACGCAAACCATGTAATGGGAGCGTAATACGCTAGTTTTAATAAGCCCGGAAGTGGGTAAAATGGCAAAGGAATTGTCCTAGCCATAAGTTACTAAAAAGGGTGTCAAACCTACCGGGTTGAATAATTCCATAAGGGATTTATGAAATACTTATAAAAATATATTATAAGTATGGCTTACAAACCAATACTTAGTAAACCCGGTGTGTTAAATACATAGGTGTATGTGTTATGGTCGTATAGAAATGAAATTCGTGTAAATCGGATAGGTACATTGAAAGTTATGCATGGTTTATGTTACAACATGAGAAAATAACATAGCTGGGCAAGATGCAGCTCTAGAAAAGAAACATTCTGTGAAAATGGGGTTGTCGCGTCACGCGACGGGAGAATGGAACCACCGTCGTGCTACGCCACGGCCGTCGCGGCACGCAACGTGTCAAGTAAATCCCGTCGCGGCACGCGACGCGACTGGTATAAAAGCTGGCAAATTGTTTGTTTTTGTTATTTGGCTTAGAGAACTTGTTAAATTATGTTATAAAACTATCATATCTAATGTTTATGGTGGTTTTGAATATAGGTTAATGTTATAAGGCTTTTGGATGAAGATCAAGCGACGTACAAGAACAGAACACATGTTAAATGAAGCTTCCATGTTGATCTTGTTTAGTTTGATGGTTTGAATTATGTAAACACTTAATAACCGTGTTTTTGAATGAACATTGTGATGTTAATGTTTTTTTTTAAAACGGCATATTTGTTGTAAAATGCTTACTTATATGAAGAAGTGTTTATAAAACTAGTATGGGTCTTACAACATGTTTGCTTAAATCCCAATCCTATATGATAAGCATCCATTTAGAAAGAGATCAACGAATTTTATACATGATTGTTGTTAATGTTTTTCTAAAGAAAGAAAATGAATGATCTATCCATATGCCATAATGAAACATTAAATCATCGACATAGTATCAATTGTAGCCACACAGAAGAAACTATATGTAATGTAATTGAAATATGCAACAAGTTTGTTCAAACGTAAAACATTACATATTGTAATTAATAGTACAATGTATCATCTATGATACCCGACGTCGGTTGGGTCCAATTCAAACAAACAACGATGGCGGTGGTGGTTGTCAACGGTTGGCGTTGGTCATTACTTGGTAACAGGGACATGTTTTCAAGATGGGACAACAATTTAGTGAGTGAGTGTGTTCCAAAACGAAGAACAGAAAGGTCTGTTGGTTTGCAATTTGTGTGCTTGATCTTTGTGTAAAAGGAGGTTTATATAGTTCTAGATTTCGTCGGTTTCAAACAACACAATGGCTTTGGTGTAGTTAGTTCAGTTTTAGTTTTATTAGGTTTAAGAACTTTGAACGGTTTCATAAACCTCATAATCATGTGTCTTGATTATCATTTACTTGCTCTTGATTGAGTGCTTTAGTGGTGACAAGCTTCGAAACGATTTCGGTAATGAAGAAAAAGAATTTTTCAATTAACCCCCTTATGATTTCTCAAATGAGTCTCCTTAAAATTTGTGAATAAAGAGTAAGGGGTATAAATGGAAGAACATGGCAAAAGTATGTGAGTTTGATGTAGATTTGTTCTTGACCTTTGGTATTCCATCTTAAAAATTCGTGGAAATTACCATAAGGGTAGAAAACCTAGTTTCTTTAATAAGGTAGTATAGATATAGATATAGATATAGATATAGATATAGATTTGGTTTTTGGGGCATTTAGTTTGATACTGTTCATTTAGATGGTGTCAGGTTTTTTATCTATCATTTTGTGATGGTACGTTTGTTGGAAATTTGGTGAAAATGATATATAAGTGGGAACTCTGCTTTCCTGTTTTTTCATGGAAGCACACACCAGTGTAGCCGCAAAGAGCACCCTAACTCGCACTAACACTCTCACGCGTGCGACGTACTCGATGTGCGGGCGATGGACGCAATGTGGCGCACTTTGCACTTACCACGTGCACGTGGATCAGATGGCGGGTCAGCCTAGCGGATACCACTTGAAAGCCGCTTTTGTTTTTTTGCCACGAGTGTGTGGATCAGATGGCGGGTCAGCCTAGCAGATGACATGGCATGCGGGTGGCATGAGTACTGATGGCGCATGACCAGGCAACACCCTGGTCTGCGTGGCGGCTTCCAGAGGGTGTAAAGGTGGCGCGCGTTGTAACATCACCGATAAAACGGATCTAGAAATAACGACTCGAGTTGTAAAACCGGATCCATTGGAATTTAATAAAAATGGGAAAATTTATAATTTTTTAATATTATTTCTATTATTTTTATTATTTAATATTGATTTCGTATCGCGTTTGATTTAAAGCGGGCTAAAAACGTTAATTATATAAGTAATACAGTTAAATCGGTTAGTTTTTATAAAGGAATCACTTAACTAGGTTGGTTGTATAAGTTAAAGCAGGTTATAAGGTTAAGGGATTGAAAATGCCAACTGTTGAAAGTCGGTTAATAGGAAAAGGGAAAAATAGGGAAGAAACGTTGGGGACGAAACTTGAACCCGGAACCCCCTTGTTCAAGGAATAACTCATGCACCACTAGACCATGGTGGTGTAACAAATCCCTACGCGACTGCTTTATAAACATAAACTCGATCCGCAAGCTAGCTTTCTTCTTCGCGAAACATAAATACATAACCAGCGCGACCTGGCCCCCTTATTAACCCGACCCGATCTTTTCTCCTTCGTTGCTCGACGGTTTACCTTCATTGTTGTCCCATTAGATTCGTATCGACAGAGAATACGATTATATACCTTTTAGTTATCATTTACACCTCTTAAAGGACTTAATAAAATCGGGTTACATCACCATTAAAAATTAACAAGAACTCGATCAGTCATCTCACCAATTCGATAACATTAGATTACAAAACTCATAGCATTCAATTCCTTTGCTCATTTCACACAAAACCCTACTGACATTTTACATTATCATTAATTGTGCAACACGAATTAAATCGAAGAACAAATTGTTGGTGCATACGTCTGTCGACTTCGTCTTGTATCGAGTCTTGTATTAAGAATGTTATCAGGGCACGTAGTTCGAGAAATTAGGGTTTAGATGTAATTTCACTTGAAATAGACATTGGCTATTTCAAACGAAATTAGACCTTTGTAATTTCGCTTGAAATGGCCAGTGCCACTTTCAAGCGAAATCAGCTCCACTATAAATACCCTTGGAGCGAAATCATTTGTAATTTTTGTAATTCCGGTACCGAAGTGCTGCCGACGTGTCTACTGATCTGGAAACTTGTTATAATCAATAAACAAGACAATTTAGTGTGAATCAAGCTGTTTTCCAAGTCAATTCATCTGTTTCCGCCTTTTGAATTGATAAGAACTCTTCTGATTGACTCGTTTGGGTCACAAAACGTTCCTACAAGTGGTATCAGAGCCCAGGAGGAAGAGTTCTTGCCAAAACAGCTATAAAATCTGTCTTCTACACTTTCTTTTTCAAAATTCACAAATTTTTACGGTCAAAATGACTTGAATTTCACATATTGTGTGCGAAACAGTGTTTTAATGAATCCTTGAAAGAATTGGACATTTATTCGATCTAAAACTGGTAAAATTGGTTAATTTCGCTTGAAAATCAGATCATTCATGATGATGTCAGCATAATTTCGTTTGAAATTGCACTTAATTCCGCACGGAATTAGTATTTCGCTTGAGTGATTCCGTTTGAAATAGCCTTATTCCGCACCAGAGTGTAATTTCGGTTGAAAATTTTCACACGAAATTAGTAATTTCGCTTCAAGTTGCTATTCCGTTTGAAAGGGCTTTGTTTCACACGAAATCAGGTAATTCCATGTGAAGCTGGTATTTCGTTTGTACAGGTAATTCCGTGTGAGATTGAGATTTCGTTTGAAAGTGTTGATTCCGTTTGAAAAGGCTTATTTTGTACCAAAAGGTTATTCCGCGTGAAACTTAATTCCGTTTGAGCATTCTGATTTTGTGAAAAAGTTTATCGAATCATGGAAGAGGAATTCTATAATGCGTTTGCTACAGCCCCGACTACTCCGGTTGCCATTGCTCAGAATATGAACATGGAAAACGAAATTGGAACATTACAAAAACCCCCGAAACTCATGGGAATTGAAGAGTATTATGGTTGGAAAGATCGGTTTGAAAACTGGATTCAAGCTAACCATTTGAGGTCTTGGGAGTGTATCGAGAAAAAGTATGTCAAGCCACGTACAGGTTTGGGAGTTATTAAAACAATTTCTAAATTTACGGACAAAGAATGAGACATGTATAAAGCTGAAAAGATGATGATCAGTCTGTTACAGCAAGCTATTAAAGAGGACATCTTCATTTTGCTTCAGCACGACAATACTTCACGATCGATCTGGGATACTCTTAAAACTAAATTTGAGGGTAGTGAGAAGATGATTAGGAGCAAGAAAGCATTACTTAAGAAAGAATTTGACTTGTTTTCAAGCTTGCCAGGTGAATCATCAAAGAAACTGATTGAAAGATATTGCCATTTAGTGAGAACTATGTCTTTGTTAGAAATTGTCAAAGATCAAGAAGAATGGGTCGACAAGTTAGCTGATGCATTACCTCAGAAAGAATGGGGTACGTATTTGATGATCTTGAAAAACACAGGAGAATATGACAAGTTAACTATTTCACAGTTCATTGAAAAGATTGAGGGACAAGATCTGGAACAACAGAAATTGCAAGAATGAACAATCCGAGTGGTCAACAAGATGTTAAGATGTACTACAAAGGGAGTGTTCAGAATACTGAATTAAGTCCAAAAATCCAAACTGCTTTTAATGCCGAAAACTCATCTGAAACAATCAATCAAAGTTCAAACAGCAGCAGCAGTGGATTCTCTTCATATCCAAGTGTTAATCCGAAAGCTTCAAGCTCAAGTCATCAGTTTCAAAACTCAAACAACAGTAATGGTCAAGTGTTGAATTGCAATATAGCATTGCATCTTCAGAATGGTCAAAATTTTTCTGAAGAGATTGCCAAAAGTCACATGTCGTTACTTGCTACTGTGTTGGAATCATATGAAGGATTTGTTGCAGGGAGAATCGGGAATCCTATGCTAACGAAAGAGGATTACGATCAGATAGATGCAGAAGAGATGGAGCTCATGGATATCAAATGGTGTTTAGCTAGTGTTTTGAGGAGAGCTGAAAAGTTCAAGATTATTACAGGAAGAGATGATTTTAGAGATGCAAATGTTTCTACGTTGGGTTTTGATAAATCTAAAGTTACTTGTTTTCGATGCAGGAAGAAAGAACATTTCAAAAGGGAATGTAAAAATCAAGAAGCAAGTGAAGCACAGAATCCATTTGGAAAAGATGATTACTATCGGAAAGCCATTTACCAACAAGTTGTTGATCAACCATACAAACAAAAAGAACCACAAACTGCTCATGCCAAAATGATCGTAGAAGCAAATAAGAAAGCTTATTTTGGTATCATTGATCAAGATGATGAAAAAGTGGCAGAAGGTTTCAATTAGGACAAATACGTTCCACCTGATTCAAAAATGGTAGCTCTCACTACACAAATCATCCAAGAGCCAGTTTTTGATCAATCATCATCTGATGATAGTGATGATGAAGAGGAGATACATATTAATATTGAAAAAACTCGTTTATCTCCTGAAAGTTTTCAATTTTATTTTGCAGATAAAGTGAAGAAGCTGAAAGAGAAACGTGCATCAAAGAATCAGAAACAGGTAAAAAGTGAGAGTGTTGTTCAGGAAAAGATTTCTGAACAAAGTGATGAAGACAAAGCTACTGAGCAGGCAGTTGAAATTGAAGAAGTGGTTGAAGTTGAAAAGATTATCGAAGTGGAAAAGATTGTTGAAGTCATAAAACCTTGTTTGAAATGTTTAGAGTCATGCAAGCAGTGTGAAGAAAAAGATGAGAAATTAAGTGAGCAGGATAAGATGAAAGAGAATTTATTGTTCAATCTCAATTATGTGAAAGAATCATATGACGTAACAGTGACTGGTCTACAGAAGACAAACTCTGAAAGAGATGATGTGTTGACCATGATGAATGCTGTGATGATGACAAAGCAGAAGGCTATTAATCATTATATTGAAGAATGTGCTAAGTTGAAGCAGGAGTTGGAGACAGAAAAGATAGAGAATGAAAGAATCAGACGATTACTTCAAAGTTATTCTAGTTCTGATTATTTAATTGATAGAATTTATCCAACTGTTGCAGGTATGGAAGCCTTTCAAGACAAGAAGTCTGAAGAAAAGGATACTGGTAAGAAACAAAGTGCAAATTATAACAAGTGTCCGCCTCCGATTTGGGAAGGTTGTTCTCCCAGAAAACCGAATGAGGAGCAAGTCAAAAAGGCTGTCAATATAAAGCTAAAATCCGAAACAACTGATGATTTACCAGAAAACATTGACGTTACTTTTACATCGTCTGACACTGATCATGAGTCCGAGTTAATAAAAAATGTGGTCGATCAGGTGTTGGATAAAGATGAGGAGTCTGAGTCAAAATCCGAGTCTGGAAGTTCAAGTTCGTCTGTTAAAAGTTCGAGTTCGTCAGTTAACAGTTCAAAAACGTCTGTTAAACGGGTTTACAATAAAGAATTCTTATTATCAAAATCTAATTTGGATGACGAACCAATCAAAGTGGCATATACTTTGAATGATTCTGACAAATTATATTTTGATGAGAAATTTCCAATAAGAGGTGTTAAACCGGAAATGATCAACAAGGTTTTCAAATTAACAGAAATTAATATTTATAAAATAAAAGATGTAAATCTTAATGCAAAACATAAAAAGTACACCTCAAGAATTCAACAACGTTTAAACAAGAAAAAGAGTTACAGTTCTGGTTCAGGTTATCGAAAGAAACCAAACCATAACGGTAATTTCAAAAAGAAATGTCTTGGTTTTATTCCACCGAAAAACCATAAAAATGAGAAAATTTATAAATCAAAAACTGTATTTGTTTCAGGAACAAGTTCGGAAGAAGAAGAAAAGAGCTCATTCTGGAAGCAATCAAACAGAGAATTCCTTGTTAAGAAGCAAGAAGAAATGAAGAATGGAGCTTATCAAAGAAAGGAAACAAGAACCTGTTACAGATGTCAAGAAGTTGGACACATTGCCTGGAATTGTCTTAAGGCAACTAACATCAAACAGGAAGTTGTTTCTAAACTCAAAGGAAAAATTGTTGAGAAAAATGAACAACCAACTGAGAAATTCAAAGTTTTTAAAAATTCAACATATAAAGTTGGTGAATGTTCAAAGAAAAATTTTTACAAAAGAAGGGTGAATTCTGATAATCAAATATGGGTTGTTAAGAAATCTAATGTGAAATCTGGCGATGAATATGATTCAACAAAGTCAGAGGAGCCACCAGTTGAGGTTAAAGAAGAAAAATCAGTTCCTCCAATGGATGATGAGAACTTTCCACCATTGAGGACTGAAAATTTCAAACAAAAGGTTGGTAAAGTTGAAATCTCAAATCACTTCTATTCTGAGAAGAAAGAATTCGATGTTGAGAAAGCATTCAATGGGAATGTTAAAAAGATTTTTGGAAAAATGATTGATGGAAAGGTCAAAGGGGTAAAATATTTTTATGCAACAAAAAGGCAACTTATTACCCGACTGAAGATGATTTGGTTACACCCAAAGCAGGTCAGGCTTGGGTGTCTGTGTTCTTTACTTAAAAATCGTGACTTGCCGGAGCTTCCAAATTGGTAATCGCGGAGCATGAATCGGCATCATTCTTAAAAAATTGTGTTTGTGAAGCATTTAAAAATTGTTAAATTCTACAGGTTGTGGATTTGCCGGAGCTTCCAAATTGGTAATCGCGGAGCATGAATCGGCATCATTCTTAAAAAATTGTGTTTGTGAAGCATTTAAAAATTGTTAAATTCTACAGGTTGTGGATTTGTCGGAGCTTCCAGGTTGGTAAGTGTGAAGCAGGTATCGGCATCTTTCTTGAGAAATTCATGTTTGTGATATTTCGACTTACAAGTGGTAAATCAGGGACATTAAGTTGTACTTGATTTTCTACAAGTGGTGTTTGTTGATTGTTCTTAAAATTGTTAAATATTTTTTCCAAGTGATTGATGAAAGAACAATGTGATGAATCCCCTAACCTACAATTGGTTTGTGATGAAAACAAAACTTATTTTCCAGAAAAACCGTTTTGATTAAAACAAACTTAAGTGTTTTGAAATCTTAATGGGAAAATAGTTTGTTGTAAGGGGGAGTTCTGATTGTTTATGCCAAGTAGATGGCGAATTGAAGTAATTCGATATCAGTTGTCATTTTTCTTGTACAGTTTGTTTTCAAATTTCTTTTAATGATTTTGCATTTTAGGGGGGGGGGGTAAGAAATTTCAAAAAATCCAAAAACATTTAAAATTTTGAAAAAGTCAAAAACATGATAATATCAAAATTGAGTTTTGTTGAAAACGAGGAAATGATAGTACATCAGTGGACGATCACAACATGCTAAAGAATTGGAAAGTTTAAATGTGATAAACGGTCTCACTGATGATGTGCCAGTAGGTTTTTACACATTTAGTAGATTGTGACGAGATATAAACCTAAATTTCAAACTTGCTTATATCGTGGGGAACATCTCTCGGATATATGGGTAACCCCCGAAATCTTGTTTGAAAGGTCCCTTTTTCTGAGATACTAGGTCTTTATACTCAGTGATATCTGGGGTATTATCCCGGGACTTCTGATTTTGCGGAAACAATGGCCTAGTCCCCAGAGAATACTTTCCGTTTGCTTGAAATATAGCCCACCCTCAGTACAAAAAATGATGAAAATTGTAAAATGCTAATCATGTGCTGTTGAAGAAAAGATTCTCTAAAGGGAACACACCAAAAGTCGAAGCCGTCATCTATCTGATTTTGCGGAAGCAATAGCCTGAGCTCCCACGACCCTCGTAATTTAACCCTTTACAGATATCATCTAGGTATACTCACCTGTAAGACTGAATATTGGGATCTGGATACGAGAGTATATTCTGAGGTGGGACACGCAAATAAGTTTAAGTCGCTTAAAACATTAATCTCGTATCTCGAAACAATGTGAAAATTTAAGTGGATCAGTATATAGACAATCTAAGTGAATCGTTTAGAACTTAAAATGTATAAAGCTTAACGGTGTTGGTGATTTGTCTCAAAAACTGATATGATCCTCTTACACAAACTCACAAAAATATTGGTGTGTAAATATTTCTTTATTGTATTTCATTTAAATTCTAAAATCCAAAAAGATTTTCAGTGTGTTTTAGCATAAATTTTGAAAAATCCAAAAAGATTTTCGACAACTGATGATTGAAAAACTGATTTTCAAAATTCCGAGTGCTAAACATGATGAACAACAGGGTTGGGAAAGTTTGTTTGGAATGAAGAAGATTGTTTGAAATGAAAAATTTGAATATTTTGTTTACAAGTGGTTCTTAAGAGGCTAAAATTGTAAAACTATTTGTTAGTTGATGTTTCTTGAAAAAGTTTAAATTTGTCAAATTTTTAAATTTTGTGAAATCTTACGTTGAGGTAGAGAATGTGCAGGTTATGGCTATGAGAGAGCCAGGTTGCAAATTCTAGAACCTATGAAAGCCAGACTACGATCCCAAGCAATCTTTAAGGGGGAGTCTGTTGATATAGAGCTTAAGGAATCAAGTTTGATGGATGCTTACACTGTCAGATTCTGAGAAAAGAAGCCAAAAGACTGATAAAGACCGAAGACAGTGAAGACTCGACACTTAAGACTCGTCAACATCCGAAGGGGAGTCTGTTGGTGCATACGTCTGTCGACTTCGTCTTGTATCGAGTCTTGTATTAAGAATGTTAGATCAGGGCACGTAGTTCGAGAAATTAGGGTTTAGATGTAATTTCGCTTGAAATAGACATTGGCTATTTCAAACGAAATTAGACCTTTGTAATTTCGCTTGAAATGGCCAGTGCCACTTTCAAGCGAAATCAGCTCCACTATAAATACCCTTGGAGCGAAATCATTTGTAATTTTTGTAATTCCGGTACCGAAGTGCTACCGACGTGTCTACTGATCTGGAAACTTGTTATAATCAATAAACAAGACAATTTAGTGTGAATCAAGCTGTTTTCCAAGTCAATTCATCTGTTTCCGCCTTTTGAATTGATAAGAACTCTTCTGATTGACTCGTTTGGGTCACAAAACGATCCTACACAAATTAGGGCTCATAAGTTCTTCACGCGATATCTCCTTCAATCTGAGGCCAAATCATGCGATGCTTAAGTCCATTGTGTTTAATTTTTCATGTTATACGAAACCCTACTATCCATTTGTGTGATAGGAGGGCAAATGAATTCGAATTAGATTATTGTTTAAATTAGGGTTCTTAGCTCTTAGATTTTGGGGCTTTTGATCTTAGACTTATGTTTTGGTGAAAGTGGAAGTATGTTTATGCTATATATCATGTTAGTTTAATTTGTGTAATTTTTAGATATCATATGGATTTATTATGAATTTTGCATGTTTATAGCATTTAGAAAATCAAATAAAAATCTAAATTTATCAAAATAAAATCATGTAAATAATGTTTATGATTTTTACAGAATATATAATGTCATGGAATTTTTATAATTTTTTTATGATTTTGGTGAAATATTTTATAATAAAAGGACAAGTTAAAATATTAAACGAATTAAGTCTTTTACAAATTTAATTATTTTGTATAAAAATACAAGATAAATTCGAATTCTTGATGTATAAATTTATTAGAAGAATTTTATTAATTTGTCCAAAATTTAAGCATTTACATAATATGTATATATAGCACTAGGTTATAACCCCGTGTATTACACGGGTTAAATAAATGAATTTTATATGCCAAATAATAAAACATTATCTTTTTAAAAGCCTCATTTATTGCACAGGTTAAAGAAATGCAATTTTATATATTAAATAATAAAATAAGTTATATCTATAAGAACCATATGTATTGTACGGGTTGAATAAATGTAATATTATATACCAAATAATAAAAAAAATATCTTTAAAACCATTGTATTACACGGGTTGAATAAATGTAATATTGTTTACCAAATAATAAAAAAAAAATATTTTTAAAAACCCCCGTGTATTACATGGGTTGAATAAATATGATTTTATATACCAAATAATAAAAAATATATATTTAAAAAAACTAACGGATTTTTTTATATTTAAAGTAGGATAAGATTGAATATTAATCTTTATTTATTTAGTTAATATAAGATTGAAAATTCATATGATTGAATAGGTGGGAGGTTGTATGATGATAAATCGGTTAACCGTACTGAATGATAAAAATAATAGTGATTGTTGAACAAATTAATTAATCGAATTTAATTGAAACATTTGTGATGTTAGGTGGATTTTTTTTAGTTATTTGAAAGTTAATATCAACTTTCACAAAAAAAATGTAATTTTTTCAACTTGTCGATAATTTAAGCTTTCATTCAACCCATAATACTTAACCAATCGGAATATTTAAGATTACATAGATAAGTTGAATTTATTAACCAATCGGAATATTTAAGATTACATAGATAAGTTGAATTTATTAACTATGAATTCTTATTAGATTTGATTAAATATTATTGATAATAAAAATTTGTATTAGATTAGATTTTAGATTTGATTAAATATTATTAATAATAAAAATTTGTATTAATTTAGATTAAATATTATTATTATTAGTATTATTAATAATTTTAATCAATTAAATGAGATAATGACAAGTGTCTCAAAACAGGTTTCTTTTATTATATAGTATAGATAATAAATTTTGTGTTATTATCATAATTCAGTTTTATTATTTATTTATACAAATATATGTTTATTAACAAATTTACTAGACTTAGTTTATACAAAAGTAGATAAATAATGACATAAATATTTTTATGTTATTATTACGGATTGTCATTCTAATAACAAATAACAAATTAGTATTTATGATGGAAATTATTTTATGTATTTTAGGTTATACAAAAGCCCTTAAATCTTAGGATTACTTTTATAGTTTTGTTATATTGTTTGGTTTGTTTAGTATATTTTGTTATTTTATATTTTAGAATAACTTTTGTCTTTTTAGAGTTTGTCCCCAAATTCGTGCGGTTTATTAAAGGATTACTATACACAAAACTGTGAGTAAATAATTCTACTCCCCGTTTTACATTAAACTTTTTTGGGGCGTATTACGTTTCACGTTGTTTCACATTCAATTTATCTCAATTATCAAAGCATGCACGTGTAGTTATTTGCTATATGATTTAATTGGTTCTTTAATTTATGTGCAATGATTGTTTAATTAATAAGTGTCTCACTTATTCATAGGCTCACTTACACACGGTTAACCTTCTCTTATAATTTATGGGACGTGGGTATCGTCTCATTTATTCACAGGTTGACCCTTTCCTCGAGACATGAGATGTGGGTATCGTCTCATTTGTTCATAGACTGACCCTTTCCCCATGACTATGGGATAAAGGTACCGTCATCATTTAGTCATGATCTTTTTGGGTTCGAGATTCAAGTATTGTTTGTTTGTTTATTATTATGGTTTTTGTTGTGATTGGGTATTTGTTGGTTGTGATAGTCTCGATAACACATTATATGCATGTTTACTCTTAATTATAAATAAAAGTTTACTTTAAAAATAAATAAATGTTTACTTTTAAAGTAAATTAACTTTTAATCAATTTTAATTTACTCACCAGCTCGTTGTAGTTAACCTAAAAATCTTTTACACATGATACAAGAAATGAGAATTGAAGGAAAGCTTGAATCGAGATCACATAGGGATCACGTTTAGAAGTTAACAAAGAGATTTTTGCTATGTTATTTTTTTATTAATGTTAGATTATTTGAACTACTTGTAATGTGTGAGAATTCAAATTTATAGCATGTTTAATTATAAAATATTTAATAGTGTCAAAAGCCAACAATCATTATGCCCTGACTGATAATTTGCTACGGGTTGGGGTGTGACACACGTGTGGCGTACGAAGAGGGTTCTGAATGGCGTGACTGTGTGGCGTGTTCTTATAGACTCACGGATGATGTGGCGTATGCACACCTGAGTGGCACGCCAGTTCTAGTGCTCGCGCTTGTTTCGCAGTTGTCTCTCAGACTTCAGCAACATAGCAAAATAGTTTCAAGTCTGAGTTGAAACAGACAGTCAAGCAGTTACAAGTTGGAATTCAAAATAAAATTAAAACATATTGAAGACGTTTAATGCTATTTAATTTTCATTTTTTATTCTTTGACTTATTGACTAGAATCTGCACTATACAACCAAGGGGTGTCTTGGCTGCAGAACACACCAGATACCGCATAATACATGCAAACGAATTTCTATTTACTACTGATTCTTTTCTTCTTGTCTTCAAGGTACCATTCGGGTTGTGAGTCAATTCTGGCAGTACAACTACTCCGGCTGTTGTACTATAGGAAACAATACGAGTTCTTTGGGAGACTCGGAATTTGTTTTAAGGGCCCCATGTTCAACATGATCCTTAGCCACAAATTTTATGTTTTCGTTTATGTTTCTTGTAATGTGGTTTATTTCAGTTGTAAGTATTTTGTAATTTACTGCTTTCCGTTTCTGTATTGTAATTCAATAAAAGTGTTTTAATTTATTTTCTATACAAACGGTCTCCTATAGAGTTGTATCTTATACATCCAATCATGATACCAAGTTGTATCTTGTGTTTTCGTCCAATCATAACCATATGATAGTCAAGTGTCGTCTTCTTACTGTTTATCATCTTATGGTAACAATCTCTGTGATAAATTTCGCTTCGGACCCCAAAATAGACCAGGCTGCCCCTATCAAGTGCTCACACCATTACCCTAACCCGTTATTATCAAAACCTATCTTATGGTTTTCCTATCATACAAACTTTGTAGCCTTACTACTTAGATTAGTTGTTATATATACCAGTGGCGCAGCTTAGGCTTGTTCCGAGGGGGCGCCCGACCCCTCGAACTTTTCGATGCGTAGTGTTATGAATAGTACTTTCGTATAGAAAATTTTTAGGTATATACGTTTCCACCCCCCCGGTTTCGGAAAAATTGGGGGGGGGGGGGGGGGGGGGCAAGCTTCGCCAATGATATATACTGATTTCTAATTATATGAACAGAATATATGTTTGTAACAAGTAGTATCATATTTTCTGTATTCCTAAAATTTCATATCATTTTATTGTCGTCATTTTTTTAGTAACTAAGTTATATCAAATTAAATAGTTATAAAACATATTTTTTTCCAGGTTTAAATTAAGGTGAATCAGTTTCAATAAACTTTTTTTGAGTTAAATGCCATTTTAGTCCCTGTGGTTTGAGTTATTTTGCCAGTTTAGTCCAAAGGTTTTATTTTTCGCTTGTGGGTCCAAAAATGTTTCACCGTTGCCATTTTATTCCACTGGGTTAACTTCATCCATTTTTCTGTTAACGAGAAAGGCAATTCGGTCATTTTATATGTAAATCTATTAACTAGAAGTCTAGAAGGGAAATTCAGCCATATAAGATAACCGAATTGCCCTTCTCGTTAACGGAAATAATGGATGAAGTTAACCCAGTGGACTAAAATGGCAACGGTGAAACCTTTTTTGGACCCACGGACGAAATATGAAACCTTTGGACTAAACTGGCAAAATGACCCAAACCGTAGGGACTAAAATAACATTTAACTCAAGTTTTTTTAACGAGAAAACAGAACTAATAATCAAATTTCACACTTGTTTCATTTATATTCCTTGCCCAGTGATCCAATCCACTTAAACCGGATCCAGATATTGGGCTTTGCATGCATTAATTTTTAGCTCTAGTTATTGGGCTGTATCTTTGAAACTCCCAATATATAGATAACAAATTGCAATCCATCTAATATATCCTTTTGATTTGGCCCGCTTTAATATCAAGATCATCTTATCTTTTTGATTTGGCCTGCTTTAATCTCAAGATAACGATCCATACTGACCATGAATGGTTTATGAAAAGGCCATATTGGGTCGCAATGGGCCCAAATCATTTGTTATTTTAGTAAGCTATGATTACCGTTAACCACCTTATTAATATAAGTTGTTTCAAAAATATTAAAAAACTTAGTGGGTTACCACCCGCGTTTCGCGATGGGTTTGAAATGTCGATAAAAATAAACAAAGTCGCGAATGTGGCGATAAAAAAAAT
Organism: Helianthus tuberosus; assembly: GCA_030545235.1. Taxonomy (NCBI): domain Eukaryota; kingdom Viridiplantae; phylum Streptophyta; class Magnoliopsida; order Asterales; family Asteraceae; genus Helianthus; species Helianthus tuberosus. The sequence goes on along the minus strand of CM060370.1, from coordinate 35,875,198 downwards.
CACGTGGCGAAGGTATATCCGAAAGCCATGGAAAAGTTAAGTCATTGTGTGTGAAAACCAAGTTATTCAAATAAAATTTGCACCAAAACATATATTAAGATAAACATGATGGTCGCGCATTATAGCGGTTTGGTTAAACGTATATAAAAAAAAAACATGTCGTTATGGTGTATTTAGAGATGAGCATCGACAGGTTTAAAAAACCTCATAAACAACCGGTCGGTCTAAAAACAATGTTACAAAAATTCACGCCGAAACGTAGATAAAAATAACTTGCATGAAGCATTGACATAAAAAACGAAGCCCATACAAAAAACTTCCGTTCCATTTAATAATTAATTATTGTCTGCAATTATGTGTTTTGAACGTCAACATTTTATATTTGCAAGTTATACATTTAAATCATGCATGTTATACATTTCATACCTCGTATTGTGAAACAATTTAAGCGTTGCGTCAAAACAATTAGCAAACTCACCGGTTAGACAGGCTGTGTAGCACAGCCTCAGTATTCAGCTAAATGATAGATTTAAGACTTAGATGTAGCTCCGACATAAAAAATAAATCAAATCCCAAGTGGGAAAACAAGTATAATAGTTAACACTTTTCGGTAAAATTCAACGAACTTAAACGTGTCCGTTTTGGACCATAAATGACAGTTTTTCGCAGGATTCAGAAACCGACAAATTGTACAAGTCCAGAAATATGTTTAAACATCAAAAATAACTTAAAAAGTATTGGGAATACTTTTAAAACACAAAAAGATATGATACCTTATAAAGTACATAACTTAACCTTTTAGCGAACCGACAACGAAACGAACACCGAACAATTATCCGAACATTTCCAAAACACCAAATATTGACTAGTACAATTTTGAATTTGAATTGTTTTTAACCAAGTTCTCATGGTTTTTATAATCGTTCTCACGGTTCTCGCGATATTTAGCGTTCTCATTTAAACCCTAGGTGTACGAGATCAGGAAAAAACACCCAAAAGTGTGATAACGGTGAGAACGCATCCTAGCCCAACACGTGGCGCGGGACATGATCAGGGTCCGAGGGGTTTTTTGTCTTTTCAATATTCTTCTTTTTCCCGATTTTCGCGTGTGACATGCTGCTTCATTTTTGGCGCGCAAGATAATTTTGGCGTTAACTAGAATCATTAATTACTTGGCGTTTTACTGTTTTCCCCGATTTCTTCTCGTTGAATTAATTCTTTTTGTGTCACTTAGTTAACTTTTTTGGCGTTATGGCGTTTTCCAGGTCATTTTTTGGCGTTCTGGTCTTTTGTTAATAATTTATTAGCATAGATTAGTATTTTATAAGATTACAATAATACGAAATCAAAATAAATTAATAGTCTTCTGTGGATGGGATTACATCAAAGATGTACCCATCGCTTTGTTCATCACTTTCTTCGGAGTCATCATCATCAAATTTTAGATTGGCGTATAACGCCATTAGCTCGTATCTTCTTTGTTGCAGCCTATTCTTGAATATCATTGCAACCCTGGATTTTGCATTGTTCAAAGGTGCTAAATCACAGAGTTGTTCAATGAGAGATAGCCTCCCCGTCTTCAACATTTCGTCCATTGGCAATGAATATTGCACCCCGTGTTGATAAGTCACTTCAATCGTTCCTGCTTCTTCATGCATCACCCAACTGCTAAGTGTTGGTAGAGGAGTATCGTCAATATCATCATTATCTTCATCATCATCTTCTGCTGGAAATTTTCTCTTCAATCTTTTTATTACAGTTCGGGTTCTTTCACAATCGTTGGCTCTTGGAACCCCAAGGGCCAGGATATCCCTCTGAACCCCTTCATCCATACCAAGCATGGCTTTGATTGTCCTTACCTTCACCCTTCTCCTATCAGAGAACTTTATGATGAATCGTTTCTCCTTCCCTTCAAACCTCCATGCAATAACCTTAGCCATTTTTGAAGTTTTTGGTAGTTTGGACAATATGTGGCGTTTTTAGTCAATGTTTTTGGTGTGTTTGAGGTTGTGTTCTCATGGTCTACTTTTATAATGATTTTTTTCCCCCGCATGACAAGTAATTATGGCGTTTTGAAAAAGATAAATAAATTCAATTCCCCAAGTATTTGGCTTTCAATATAATAAATGTTAGTAATTATGTTTCCGTCATTTCATTTTACTGTTTTGCAGTTACTGTGTTTCGTTTTCAGATTTATCTGTTTTATGGTGTAACACGTCCTATCTTGACGGTTGTAATTATGGCGTTTTGTTTTCCAATGACGTTTAGATAAAGATGGCACTTTTTATTTTATTCTCTTTGCACACTGTTTTAACCTTTTTTTTAGATTTTGGGGCGTTTTATGGCATGTTGGCGTTTCACAAGCATTTGCCCATTTGGCGTTTTATTGTATTTTTCATTACAGAATTAATGTATTGTGGTTCTTAGCTGAAAATTACATAACAAAAAACAGAAAAAGAACTTAAAAAAAAAACAAATAGAAGCAATTTATGATCTAAATCTTCAGTGTCATCAGTCTCTTTCTTCTTTTGAAACTACAAGAACTGTCACAAATAAATGGCATTTTGGGTTTGGCGTGGTTTTTTTTCTTGTTCGTGTGTTGAAGTGGGTTTGTGGATGTTGGAGACATAGATCGACTCCGTGTGGGTGGATGCTATCTGCTCGTCATCTTCATTATAATCATAGAGGCCAAAGTAACATTTACACTGTGATAGGTCTCTTCTTCTCATACAAACCTTCTTCAAGAACAAAGAAGACAAAATGACATATGGGTGTCATCAGTCTCTCTTTCTTGAAATTTGTCCATCTCATGCAGCAAAATCTTACTCCACTCACCTAACAAACCATTCAGCGAAACTTCATGCAGAACATTACTGAGTATCAAAGAAAAGATGTTTGCCATCATTGATTTCTCTCAACTTTTGGCTTTTTACAGTGAGTTGTATTTTAGGAACCATTGTGTTTTTGTGTGTTTTTTTCGTGTGATAAACGGAAGGTGGTGAAACGTTTCTATTTATAGGATTTTTTTGGTGCATAGTTTAGGCGGGATATTATTTTATAACAATAAATGCAATTAACATTTATCCGGATGTAAGGCTTGGCGTTTATATATTATGGCGTTTTACATTTTATGGCGTTTTATTATAACAATAAATGCAATTAACATTTATCCGGATGTAAGGCTTGGCGTTTTACATTTTATGGCGTTTTACATTTTATGGCGTTTTTGTAGCCTAAGAACTTAAATAAAAACACAGAAAAAACTTCGCAGTGATAAATTTGGCGTTTTGTATTTACTTGGCGTTTTATATTTCAACGGCGTTTTATGTAAGAAAGGATGTTTTACCTTTTTTTTCCCTTAATGAAACGCGTCTACGTAATAAAATTTCTGTTATTTACGAAAACGCCACCGCGCCAATCTAGTCCATAGATTGTTTTGATCGGACGATCCATAACCGTTCTCACACTTTCCCCCGTTTTCTCTAAATCCTACCTCTATATATATATATATATATATATAAAAGGTCAAATGAGAAGAAACTCTTTGTAAGAAGAAAAAAAAAACAAAGCTTCAACCAATAAAAATGTTTCATTTTACTTTATTTAATATTTACATTAAATTTTATTTTAAAGGTATATTGGTAAACTTACATAGATCATTAATTTGTATCCTTCTTTTTTAATAACTAAGTAAATTAATTTGTAACTCATTTTCAAAATTTATAAGTAAATTAAATTTGTAACTCCTTTTCAAAAAAATAATTTTTTTTTCAAATTAAAAACAACTTAATTTAAAGTGTAGAATAAATTACAATGTGTGTAAGATAAACTACGAGGTGAGTAGGATATATTTCGAGGTGTGTAGAATAAATTTTGACGTGTGTAGGATAACATTATATAATGTGTAGGGTGTATGTAGAAATTTTTTGATATGTCTAGGTTTTATATATTATATATAGGATAATTAATGATTAGTTGACTAATTAATTAAAAAGAGAAAAATTAATAAGATAAATTATAAATAAATTATTATTTTACTTATATGACTTTTTTTCTTTTAATAATTTTCTTCTCATTTGATCATTCCATATATATATATATATATAGTTAGGTTAACGTACAATAGCCCTTATCCTACATTACGTACGCGATCATCTCAGCCGTCAGGTCTTCATCCCACATTGAAATCGCATGTTGTTTTTTTGTAACAATTTCGCATGTTGGTTTTTTAACATGCGATTTCATCAAAATTACCACATTCGAAATTGTTACAAAAAACCAACATGCGATTTCATCAAAATTATCACATGCGATTTTATTTTATAGGCGAAGAGTATTGTACAATATTCCTTAACGTACATTACGTACAATATAGTGAATTCGCATGTTATAAAATAAAATCGCATGTGATAATTTTGATGAAATAGCATGCTGTTTTTTTGTAACAATTTCGCATGTGGTAATTTTGATGAAATCGCATGTTAAAAAACCAACATGCGAAATTGTTACAAAAAAACAACATGCGAATTCAGTGCGGGAAGATGATCGGACGGCTGAGGTTGTAGCGTACGTATTGTACGATAAGGACATTTGTACGTTAACCTACCCTATATATATATATATATATATATATATATATATATATAGGGGATGGTTAAAATGAGAACCACCTCCAGTTGTAAGAACCATGAGAACCACTTTCTAACCATTGGATCAAGTAGATGGATGGATGAGATTAAAAAGTATTAAAAAATAATATTAAGTATTTTTTGTCTTATTATGTCTTTTATATTTTAATCCAAAAGGGTATGTAGGTAAAATTACACTATTTTGACTTTTTACCTTTATTGTTTTTTATTACTTTTTAGTATTATTATATTAGATTCTTATTTTTTAAACTTAGTTTTTTTATTAAATATTTTCATATTCAGATTTATTTACAGATTTTTACGTTTAACGTTTTACGTTTTTACGGCTGGCCTGTTCACGCCTCGTTTTTTGACGCGCCGTTTTTACGCCCGACTTTTTCACGCGTCGGTTTTATACGTTTTACGCCCCGGTTTTTTACGTTAACGTTTTTTTACGTTTTACGTGCCGGTTTTTTACGTTAACGTTATTTACGATTTACGCGCCGGTTTTTTGCGTTTTACGGCCCGGTTTTTGACGCTAACGTTTTTTTTACGTTTTACGCGCCGGTTTTTTTACGTTAACGTTTTTTTACGTTTTTACGCGCCGGTTTTTTACGTTTTACGCCCCGGTTTTTTACGTTAACGTTTTTTTACGTTTTACGCGCCGTTTTTTTACGTTTTACGTAAAACTTTTTACGTTTTACTAAAAAAAAATTACGTTATACATAAAACTTTTTACGTTTTGCGGTAAAACTTTTTACTTTTTACGTTTTACATAGAACTTTTTACTTTTTACGTTTTCCGTTAAAACTTTTTACGTTTTACGTTTTACATTTACGTTTTACGTAAAACTTTTTACGATTTACGTTTTACGTAAAACGTTTTACGTAAAACTTTTTACGCTTCACGTTTTTACGTTTTACGTTAAAAAAGTTTACGGTTTACGTTAAAATAGTTTACGGTTTAATTTTTTTTTAATTTTACGTTAAAAAGTTTTACGGTTTACGTTAAAAAGTTTTACGTTTTACGTTTGACGTAAATCTTTTTACGTTTTACGTTTTACATAAAACTTTTTACGTTTTACGTAAAAAAGTTTACGGTAAACTTTAAAAAGTTTACGGTTTAAGTTTTTTTTCTTTTACAAAAACTTTTTTACACAAAAACAAACGCACCCAGAAAATCGTTACTCGGTAGGTGTCTCAGATAGTTTGCTATCATCACCGACGCCTCAAAAAAAAATATAAAAAACCCAACAAACAAAAATCAAAAAGAACGCGTGGATTCTGGAAGAAAAAAAAGAGAAGTTTTGGCTCAGATTTTCCGAACATCAGAGGCTGCAAAAGTGGGGTTGCGGGTTCAAAAACCTACCCTCCACCATCCTAGCCGCGCCCTCGTCATCAAAATATGCGAGTTTTTTTTTTTTTTTGCATCATCATCGCCCCAAAACTAAAACGGATCAAAACCCACATATTCAAACATTCAAAAGCACCTGATGAACATCATTAAAAACACATTCAGGTTGTACATACCCAAAAAATCAAATCAAATGAAACCCCAGCAACAATAATGAACATCATTCAACAGAATCAAGAACACATATAAAAAATACCAGCCACTACCCCACTGTTAGAACACATATCATAAAGCACCATATTCAACAGAATCAAAGAAAACCCAGCAACAATAACAACCATACATGCTGTACATACCCAAAAAATCAAATCAAATGAAACCCCAGCAACAATAATGAACATCATTCAACAGAATCAAACCCACCAAGAACATCATCCAAAACATATTTCAAACCCAGATTCAAAATGAAACCCAGATTCAACATCAAACCCATATTCAAACATCAAACCCATATTCAAACCCAGATTCGACATCAAACCCAGATTCAACATCAAGAACACAGGCCAAAGAAATCACTAGAAAAATCAAGTAAACCCAGAAAAATCAAGAACACGTACCAAAAAAACAATCGGTATCATCATCATTCATTCAAGAACACATATAAAAAATACCAGCCACTACCCCACTGTTAGAACCACCGCCGCCGACCAACCACTACCGTAACCGTATAACCACCGCCGCCGACCACCCACCGCTGACCACCACCCAGCCGTCGAACCGCCACCACCACCACCACCACAACATCAAATCAGAGCTTACAACTGGGGGGCGCCGAAAAATCGGAGGGGGGGAAGGGGTGTTTGGCTGGTGGTAGCCGGATAATGTGGAGACGGAGGGTTGACCGTGGTGATGGAGTGGCGGAATGGTGGTAGACGGTGATCGGTCTTGTTTGCCGGAGGTAATCAGAGGTGAGCAGGGGATTATGATTTGGGGTTTCTTAGTTCAGAGGATTTTTGAAGGAGATGAAATGGTGGATTATGAGAGAGGAGAGAGAGAGAGGAGAGAGTATATAAAAAAGTCAGTAGCTTTAATTGTGGAGAGATGGAAGATATGACATATGGGGTAAATGACCAAATTACCCTTTTGTTGGCATGTTCTGATTGGTTGAAATGGTTCTCAGAACCATAAATATTTACAGAACTCACAGAACTCCTAATAAATAATCTTTTTATTTATACATTTTTATGTTTAGGATAATTTTATCATTTATTATGTGTATTTTTACGATTACATATATATTAAGAGTCATTTTAACATTTTTATATGTAATTTTATAATTACACATATGTAAACTAGGTTTTTTACATATATGTAATTAGTTATGACACATATATATAATTTGGCAATTAAACATATGTAAACTAATTTTAACATGTATGTAGTCAAAGAAATACAGATAATAGATGATAAAAAGATCCTAAATACAAAACTTATATAAAAAAATGATTGTTTATTAGGAGTTCTGCGAGTTCTGAAATGATCCTAACCCTATATATATATATATATATATATATATATATATATATATATATAGGGGACCGCTAAAATGAGAACCACCTCGAGTTGTAAGAACCGCGAGAACCACACCATCCGGGGCTTTTTACACCACATTTTTTTTACAACTAGATGTTTGTATTGTAAACACATTCGTAAAAAAACAAAATTAAAAAAAAAAATGCCGTGTGGGTAGTTTTTTACACCACAAGTTTGGTGTTTTATTTATTTATTTTTTTTTTACACCAAACTTGTGGTGTAAAAAACTACCCACACGACATTTTTTTAATTTTTTTTTTACGAATGTGTTTACAATACACACATCTAGTTGTAAAAAAAAATTGTGGTGTAAAAAGCCCCGGATGGTGTGGTTCTCGCGGTTCTTACAAATCGAGGTGGTTCTCATTCTAGCGGTCCCATATATATATATAGGATAAGGATCATTACAGAACACTAATTATTGCGAGAACAAAAAGAACAACTCTAAATCACTAAATTTTGGTATTTAAGGTTCATATTTCTTGAATTTTATGTTTCTTACATTTATATGTGTATTATATATACATAAAAAATCATATATTTTTCCCTACACATAATCTACATGTGTGTAGGTTATTTAAAAACTAAAGATTTTTCATATTTTGTTTTAAATTCTAGTGTGAGAAACGATAAATCTTACATTTATAACATTTTCATTTACTTTTTAGATTTTTAGGATTGAAAAAATAAGTGATTCATTTTGTTCTGCGTGTTCTCGCAATATTTAGTGTTCTGCATAGAACCTTCCCATCTATATATATATATATATATAGGGAGGAGCTCATGCGAGAACCACCTTTATTGTGAGAACCGCGAGAACCAATGTGAACACAACCTAAAATAGCTAAAAAAACCTAAAAAAAACCTAAAAAAACCTAACCCCCACCCCCAAAAAAAAAACCTAAACCCCCCCCCCCCAAGCTAAATGCTAAAAACTAAAACCTAAAAAAACCTAACCCCCCCTCCAAGCTAAAATGCTAAAAACTAAACCCCCAAAAAACCTAAAAAAATCTAAAAAAAATCTAAATTTTTTTTTTGAATTTTTAATATTTTTTTATGTTAAAATCGCTACTTTTAGAAGCCAAAAAAAAAAAAAATTTTTTGTGTGATTTTTAGTTATTTTTAGGCATTTTTTGTTGTGTTCACATTGGTTCTCGCGGTTCTCGCAATAAGAGGTGGTTCTCGCATGTTCTTCTCCCTATATATATATACAGGGTAAGGTTCATGCGAGAACCACCCTTATTGCGAGAACCGCGAGAATCAATGTGAACACAAAATAAAATCTAAAAAAATCAAAAAAGCACTCAAATTTTTTTTAATTTTTTAATATTTAAAAAAAATCACTATATTTAGTTACCATAAAATAAAAAAAAATAAAAAAATAAAAAAAAAAACTTTTTTTTTTCGAGTAACAGTTATCCATGCACATGTGCATATGTATCATTACTTCAACAAATTCGGTAATACGTTATCAGGAATAGACAATTGCACTTTAATGTACAATACCATTAGTAATACACTACTTTTTACATTACCAATATTCAAAATGCACATGTGCATCATTAGGTATAACCATGATATAACGTGTTTTGATACAAAAAGTTTGTGATTTTGAATGGAGAAGTAGGCCCATATACATGTTTTTTGGTTAGTTATATCTAGTGGCTGATGGTTTGGTTATAGTTGTCAATTTTTGATGTAATATGTTGATTGGATGGTATAAATGGTGTTTACATACATGTAATAAAGTGAAAATATTGTTAATGGTATTGTATTATGGATGGTAGGAGGTAATGGTAGTGTATTATGGATGGTATGATAGATGAAAGGGAAAGTGTATTCAAAGTAGTGTACCAAAACACCTTATTTCATGTTGATACATATAAATGCACACGTGCATTTCTAATATTGGTAATGTAAAAATTAGTGTATTACATATGGTAGTGTAAATGAAAGTGCAATTGTCTAATATGTGTAATGAATTACGGAATTTGTCAAAGAAATGACAAAAATGCACATGTGCATGCTTGTGTATTATGGATGGAATGATAGATGAAAGAGAAAGTAGTGCACCAAAACACCTTCTTTCATGTTGATACATATAGATGCACATGTGCATTTCTATCATTGTTAACGTAAAAAGTAGTGTATTACATGTGGTAGTGTAAATGAAAGTGCAATTGACTATTATTTGTAATGAATTACGGAATTTGACAAAGAAATGATACATATGCACATGTGCATGGATAACTGTTACTCGAAAATTTTTTTTTTTGAATTTTTTTTTATTTTTTTTATTAACAAAATATAGCGACTTTTTCAAAAAAAAAAAAGTAAAAAAATAAAAAAAAATTTTTTGGGTGTTTTTTAGATTTTTTTAGGAATTACTGTTTGTGTTCACACTGTTTCTCGCGGTTCTCGCAATAAAGGGTGGTCCTAACGGATCTTTGCCCTATATATATATATATGCTAATGATTTATAGAATAGGTAATAACTTTAGTGTATTCAATAGTGGATACATGTACCGTTTAGTGAATAAAATGGTATATATAGTTGTTTTTGTATATTTAATTGTTGTCATTTGAACCGATCTCATTTGTCAAACAACAAGGACACATAATAAAATTTACGTGTGAATTAATAATCATTGAAACAATAGCTAATAGTATACTTTGGTATTTTCAGGACAACTTGCGTGCGACTTGGTATGCTTTAAATGACATACCTAATTTCGAATAAAAGCTAGCAAATGCATGTGGTGACTCATACCCCATGCAATGCTTTAAAAGTTGCATGAACTAAATCCTATAAATAAATGATGGTTCACCAACAAATATGGTTCCCAGTTATTCGTATATAAGCATTTACGACTTTTGAGTATTGGGTTTAATTTCTTGACATTTAAAACTTATTTGTTATTGGTGTAACACCACAGTGAATTAGTTATTCTTTAAATTCGTAGTAATCATTGTTTTCTTTTTATTAACATGTAAAAGAAAACCCTAAAAAATCTTAAAATAAATGCACAGTTCTCTACGTGGTACGGTAAGATTTTTTTTTCAGGTTTCAGTAAGATTTAATTCAAGAATTTAAATGTGAAAAGTAAATCTCTTTTCCCATTGATTTAGTCCAGGAGACAGATGGCTGCACAGGACATTGCAATGCAAATATGTGGAGTTTGCTCTACAACACATGTTTTTGTTTTCTTGTTTTTTGTTTTTGTTTTTGTTTACTTGTTTTTTAAAACAAAAAGTTGTTGGAAACAAGGTCAAGGGGAAGCACAAAAAAGGGAAAAGTTGTAATTTCAGATTAAGGATGTACAAATCTCAAGGGCGCACGTGACTTTTGGGTCGCTTGTACGTGTGTTTATGGTCTTGATAGATGTGTTCAAAGTCTCATGCATGCCCAAAGGACTTAGCTGATTTATATTTTATTCTTGTATTGATATTTTTTCTTGGCTTAATTCAATCCCCATGAGTGTTGAAACAATCTAGTCTAGCTTATGTACCTTTCAACTTAATGAAACCACAAAATGATGTTGCATCTCTTGTATATATTTTTAAAACGCACATGTCCGTATGTCTCTTACTTCTAAAATCGGACATATATTCAATAAGTTGGTACATTGTGAGTTGTATCACATTATTTACAGTTTTCATTAAATAAAAACAAACTTTTGTAGGTTTTGATTTATTTAAGATATATACTGACAATGTTTCTAAAAGTTTAAACAAATTAAACTTTCTTTACATGAATAAGTTTGTAGTGGAAAAAGAAATTTGTTTAGATGATAGGTTTGACTTACATTTTAGTAAGACAAAAAATAAGTGTCACAAAATTACGATTAACAGTTACTCGAATTACAATAATTACGCAAATCGCAAATCTTATGTGTGTTTATTTGTCATTTTGCATTTTTTTTAAAACAAAGATTATTAACTTATGCTTCCAACTTGTCTCACATATTATACAACCAATAAAATGGTGGTCTATCTGTAAAGACAAACCATTAAACACATTGATACACACAAAAGAGAATAAAAGAAATTTGTTGTTAAAAGAAAAAAACTTTATTTTTATACCTTTAGTTAATTTCCTCAAACAACCACTTATTTTTCTCTCGATAAAAGCACGGAATAAAAGAAATTTGATGTTAAAAGAGAAAACTCTAGTTTATTGTTTATACCTTTAGTTAATTTCCTCAAACATCCACTTATTTTTCGTTTGACAAACATAATTTGAATCCTAAATAAATATTATGTATAAAAACCTTATAAGAGTATTATCTTTTGTTTTAAATAAATATGCTCTAAAATAAAATTAGGTTTAGATATATTACAATCAAATTTTGAAAATGACCTAAACACAAGATTTTAATATTGACCAAGCTAACCACGTTCCCGACTACTAAGAAAGCATTATTAGCCTTTTATACTCTTAATTATATTGCGCGTCTCTTTAATATACTATGCATTTTTCAGCTATAGTTACTATAGTTAATACTAGCAACTAACCTCACAACTATAGATATTTCTGTTATATATCTTGATGGTCGTTATGCATATACAGTACATGTGAGTTGGGGTGCTTTCAGTGGCGGACCTAGGAATTTTTTCATGGGGGTGCAGATCATTTTTAAAAATTTTAGGCCCCTAGATATATAAGTAAAAAAATCGGTTCGTATCGGGTCGGGTCGGGTCATGTAAAACAAACGAACATCAAACTAAATTTATATAATCTTCAAAAACATGTCAAACCTTGTTACAAACATAATTAAACGTCGACGCCCTACGGGTTTTCATTTTTTGAAATCTATCTAAAACATCATCTAAAGCTAATTTCTTAAGCAATTCTTTCTCTATATAACATAAGTTCATCGCTCCATAACATAATGTTTCAATTTTTTCTTAAGCAATTCTTTCTCTATATAACATAAGTTCATCGCTCCATAACATAATGTTTCAATTTTAATTTTCAACTATTCAAGCCCTAGAAATCATAACGTAAGTTGTAATCACCCTAAAAATATATAAACAACATAACCACCCTAAAAATCATCTAAACAACCATAAACAACGTCAAAACACACAAAATTTCAAACCTATTTAACAACTTTATTACCCTTTTTTCTCCTATAATATCAACCAAAATCATCAAAATAACAAAGAAACTTACATGTGTTCAGATTCCGGTTAGATTTGGTGTCAAACGACGGTGGTATGGTGGCTGATTACGGTGGTCCCCGGCTGCTGGACTGTTGTCCCTGGGTGATGTTGTTCGTTGGCAGTGCAGGGACGCAAGAGAGAGAGAGAGATCGGGAGAGAATTTCTAAAGATTTTGGGCTTTAATTATTTTATTATAGTTTGAAATATTGTTGGGTTTGGTTAATGGGTTAAGACTTAGTGGACTAGCCAGTTAGGAATTATAAGTAGGTAAAGGTATGGGTATTTGGGTTTAGTTAGTTAGGTATTAAAAGTTATATAATTTAGGTAGTATTTTTTTTTAAATAAGAGTTTACTAAAAAAAATTAAATTTAAATTGATAACACTTTTTACCTAAGGGCTGCGGACGAAAAATTTCAAGGGGTGCGGTTGAAAAATTCCAAAGGGTGCGGACGAAAATTCCAAGGGGTGCGGACGGGATTTTCGACGGAACTTAGCACTAATTTTTTTTCCCCGGGGGTGCGCCCGCCCACCTTGGGCTGGGCTTGGGTCCGCCCTTGGGTGCTTTATTTGTATATCTTTAAATATATATATATATATATATATATATATATATATATATATATATATATATATATATATATATACATAGTGGAGAGTTCAAATGAGAAGAAATTTTTTGTAAGAAGAAAAAAGAAGAAATTTCAACCAATAAGAATGTTTTATTTTTACTTCATTTAATATAAGTATTTAATATTACTATAAGGGTACATTGGTAAATCTACATAGGCCATTAATTTCTAGTCTTCCTCTTTAATAGCTAACTACATTAAATTTTTTGTAACTTATCTTCAAAATATATATATATTTTTTTAAATAAAATAAAATAATCTAAAGTGTAGGATAAATCACGAGTTGTGTAGGATAAATTTCAACGTGTAAGATGAATTTCGAAATATGTAAGATAACTTTTGATGTGTGTAGGCAAAAAAAGTTAGGGTGGAGGATACTAGTCTTTATGACTGATTAATTAGTCAAAGATGATAATAAATGAGATAAGTGAAAAAACTATTTAATGTTTTACAAAATTACCCTTTGTTCTTTTTCTTCTCAACTAAATTTTCTTCTCAAATGAACCTTCCCCTACATACATATATATATACACACACACATACACATAGGGGAAGGTTCATTTGTGAACACCAAAAAAGGTAGGAAACCATGTGTTAAAAATTCAATTTAACATGTTAAAAGTCAATTTAAAAAAAAATCGAAACTTTTACATATAAATACATGTAAAAGCCTTTTAATGAAAAAACATTAAAAACTTCAAAAATTCTTAAAAAAAGAGTAAAAAAAGGTAAAAAATATTTATTGGAATGGTTTCTAATTATTTTTTTATGCAAAACCACCGAATTGTTTTTGAAAAAAAAAATAAATTTTAGTATTTTAAATTGAATTTTTAAGATATATTTAATATGTTAAATAGATTGTTTCTCGGTTTTCCATTTTTTAGTGTTCTCTATTGAACTTCATACACACACTATATATATAGTAGGGTTCATGCGAAAACCACTTTTATTGCGAGAAACCGCGAGAACCAATGTGAACACAACAAAATAAACTCACTACATCATCCAAAACCTAAAAAACTTAACCCCCACCCCCCCTCACAAAAAAAAAAAAAAAAAAAAAACCAAAACCCCACCTCCACCCAACCTTAATGCTAAAAACTAAACTATAAAGTTAAACCCCACAAAAACCTAACACCCACCTCACAAAATCCTAAAAAAACCTAACCCCTCACCCCCCCCCCCCCCCTAAAAAAAAAAAAACCTAAACCCCCCAACTCAAGCTAAATGCTAAAAACTAAACCCCCTAAAAACCTAAATAAATATAAAAAACACACAAATTTTTTTAATACTTTTTATAAAAAAATATTTTTCTTTTGTGTTTTTTAGATTTTTAGATGTTTTTTATTGTGTTCACATTGACTCACACGGTTCTCTCAATAAATGGTGGTTCCTAACGGATCCTTCTCATATATATATATATATATATAGGAGAAGTATACGTTAGGAACCACCCATTATTGCGAGAACCGCGAGAACCAATGTGAACACAAGCAAAAATATCTAAAAAAATATAAAAAACACACAATTTTTTTTTAAATATTTTTTTATGTAAAAATCGCAACTTTTTGTAGCCAAATTTTTTTTTTTTTTTTGTTTTTTGGCTACAAAAAGTAGCGATTTTTACATAAAAAATATTAAAAAAATTTGTGTGTTTTTAGATTTTTTTTAGGTCTGTTGGGGGTTTAGTTTTTAGCATTTAGCTTGGGTGGGTGTGTGTGTGGGGGGGGGGGGGGGGGGGGTTAGGTATTTGGGGGGTGGGAGGGGTTAGTTTTTTTTTTTTTTAGGTTTTAGGGGGGTTTAGTTTTTAGCATGTAGCTTTGGGGGGGTGGGTGGGGGAGGTTAGGTTTTCTTTTTTTTTTTTTTTTTTTTTTTGAGGGGGAGGAATAGGATATATATATATATATATATATATATATATATATATATATATATAGGGTAGGGTTCATGCGAGAACCACCTTTATTGCGAGAACCTATATGAAAACAACAAAATAAACCCACTACACCCCTAAAACCTAAAAAAAACCTAACCCCACACCCCCCAAAAACCTAAACTCCCCCCCCCCCCACCCAAGGTAAATGCTAAAAACTAAACCATAAAGCTAAACCCCCCAAAAACTTAAAAAAATCTAAAAAACACACAAATTTTTTTCTATTTTTTTATAAAAAAATCGTTAGTTTTCGTCTCAAATTTTTTTTTGACGAAAAGTAGCGATTTTTAATAATTTTTTTTATGTTTTTTAGATTTTTTAAGATATTTTTTGTGTAACACCCCGAAAACGGGTTTGGTAATCAAACCAGGTTAATATTAAAAGACGGGTAAATTACCGTTAATGGTAAAAGTAACCCGGTGAATACTAGGATTTTTAAAATAAATAAGCCTAATATTAAATAAAAGCTGAAAGAAAGCTTTTGAGAAAATAAAGTTTATAGAAGCCCGAGTTAACGGGACTTAAAATAAACTTAGTCATAAATCTCCCCGAACTCACTAAATTAACTAGGAATGTTTAACCTAGTTAATAAGTGGGAATATTGTTAGAAATAAGTAGGTTGTGCCCTACGTAATAACTAACCAAACAAGAGGGGCCGGATTCAGATTAATGGAAAGTTTAATTATAAACAGAAACTCAAAACAAAAGATACACACTTAGTGTGCGTTCTGTGATCGAACCCAGGAAGCTCCCAGGAGCTTCAAAACCCTAGCTTCTCACAAAATCATCAAATTGAAGGCTCAATTGAAGCTCAAATTCACAATTGAACGTGAATTAATGATCACCCAAGCTAGGGGATCATAAGGTATGTCAAATTTTGATGAATTGTGAAGCTGTGAAATTTGAGTAAACATCATAATCGCGAATTATGAATGAATTATTGAAGCTATGGCTGAATTATGATGTATAAATTGCTTAGGAACCAAACCCTAAGTGACAATTATACATATGATGATATAATTTGAATGATTTGATGAATTACCACACTAGGATAAGTGGGTATTAATCATAAGATGAATTTGATGATATAATTATGATTAGAATCATCATAAATGATAGTAATCAGGAAATACTTGAAAAAATGTGTGTTTGAGTACGTAATCATACTTACTAGCATATGAGTTTAGTATGATATGATAAAAATTGATGATAAGTTCATGTTAAATGATGTTTGATATCATCAAGTATTAATTCGGTAACTTATAGTTACAAGAACTTGGTAAATAAGTGATTAAAACGGTAACATATGAATGATGCTTACCGGATAATTGGCTAAGTAATTAAACGAGTAGTTAAGCCACTTCGTGAAATTAATTATGTCAAAGTTAACGGATCTTAAACTTGAAACCAAATGATTTTGCAAATATAAACAGGGTGCCTTGACACCAAACATGTATTTTAAGAATGACATGAGTAAGAAATGATCTATGGGATCAACATAACCTTCGGGTTATAAATAATGAACAGGTCTACGGGACCAAAATGACCTCGGGTCATAAATAAAAGGAGAGGAACTATAAGGGCCTTGCCTTAAAAAGGTAAAAGCGTAAAGAAATAGCCCACGACGCTAAGTGACAAAACCTACGGATTACTTTAAAGAAGAAAGGGGAACCAGTTGAGAATCCCTACGTAAAACAAAGACTTTAAAAAGAACAAATTCTTAAATGTCAATATCCTAGTATGGTTAATTGACAAAAGTTAAAGAAAAAGATGCTAAACTAAAACTTTAGTTTTAGTAAGAAATAACGTTTTTACAAATATGAATTCTGATAGAAATTTAAATAGTAAATATAAAGATACATGACTTGACACCAATGAGTGCAAGATGACACATTCGAAAAGAAATATTTTCGAAAATGAAAGGTTGATATAAACTTAAACATGACGTGACATGATCACGGTCAAGAAAGGTAATGTGAAGTAGAATCACGTTACAACCCGAGCGATGGATATAAAGTAACTGGACTAATAAGTCGAGTTAGTAAGACCGGTTAAGGTCGAAATTCAAATTGAAAATTTGAATAATACGCTATTTATTATGAGAATAGCGTGGAATAAACAAAATCAATAGATTTACATGATCAAGTGGCCAAATTGGTGACTCGGTCAAGTAAACAACAAACGTATATAGATACAAGACAAAAGTGACGCCCATGAGAGCTCACTAACGAAAAATACTGATAACCTATATGGAGGGATCATGAGACAACCCAAGCGAAATGTTGGGAAGTTAAATCGAACAAAAGCCTGATTAAAGGCTAAAACTATAAAGTATGTAATGATATGCTTTATAGAATTTTGGTAATATTACATATTAAATTGTGTTATATAATTAAGATGAAAATCAAGAAATTCGGTTTGCTCGTAAGCGATGGATTTCGTATAACTGAATCGAATGAATAAATTCGAAACAAAAGAGTTTGTTTGTTAAAAGTGAAAGATTTCACTAAAGACCTTTAAACGGGTCAAAATAACGGATTCATAAAGAATTCGATAGTATGATAGCGATGGATTTCGCTAAGTTAACCAAACTAGTGGAAATAACGAGATTATGTTATTTCAAGTTGCCTTATGTAATATGAGATACGTATATGCTTTGTAACCAAAAATATATTACCATACTTTTCTGGTAATACTAATAATTGGTTAAAGTATGAGTAATGCTTAAAAGATTACTCAGGTCAAATGCATTGAGTTTAAAAACTCGATGAACTATGTAAGAAAGGTTTCGAGGACGAAACCTCTTTAAGGGGGTAGACTTGTAACACCCCGAAAACGGGTTTGGTAATCAAATCAGGTTAATATTAAAAGACGGGTAAATTACCATTAATGGTAAAAGTAACCCTGTGAATATTAGGATTTTTAAAATAAATAAGCCTAATATTAAATAAATGCTGAAAGAAAGCTTTTGAGAAAATAAAGTTTATAGAAGCCCGAGTTAACGGGACTTAAAATAAACTTAGTCATAAATCTCCCCGAACTTACTAAATTAACTAGGAATGTTTAACCTTGTTAATAAGTGGGAATATTGTTAGAAATAAGTAGGTTGTGCCCTACGTAATAACTAACCAAACAAGAGGAGCCTGATTCAGATAAATGGAAAGTTTAATTATAAAAAGAAACTCAAAACAAAACACACACACACACACCTAGTGTGTGTTCTGTGATCGAACCCAGGAAGCTCCCAGGAGCTTCAAAACCCTAGCTTCTCACAAAATCATCAAATTGAAGGCTCAATTGAAGCTCAAATTCACAATTGAACGTGAATTAATGATCACCCAAGCTAGGGGATCATAAGGTATGTCAAATTTTGATGAATTGTGAAGTTGTGAAATTTGAGTAAACATCATAATCGTGAATTATGAATGAATTATTGAAGCTATGGCTGAATTATGATGTATAAATTGCTTAGGAACCAAACCCTAAGTGACAATTATACATATGATGATATAATTTGAATGATTTGATGAATTACCACACTAGGATAAGTGGGTATTAATCATAAGATGAATTTGATTATATAATTATGATTCGAATCATCATAAATGATAGTAATCAGGAAATACTTGAAAAAATTGTGTGTTTGAGTATGTACTCATACTTACTAGCATATGAGTTTAGTATGATATGATAAAAATTGATGATAAGTTCATGTTAAATGATGTTTAATATCATCAAGTATTAATTCAGTAACTTATAGTTACAAGAACTTGGTAAATAAGTGATTAAAGCGGTAACATATGAATGATGCTTACCGGATAATTGGCTAAGTAATTAAACGAGTAGTTAAGCCACTTCTTGAAATTAATTATGTCAATAGGCAGTTGACTTTAAAAAGTCAAACTGACAAAGGATATGATTGGATGATAATTTCGACATAAAGATCGTATGATGGAATAGTCGTGAATGATTATGACTAATCTAACCATCTTACAACTTACAATGATAGTTTGACGCTTGACAAGCTAGGTGAAAGCTTGGGAAGGAAGCGGGTCAAACGAATCAAGAATGACGGAAAAGCATAATTTGGATGCTAGGTAAGTACAGCTTACACTCTTTGTATTAAATACCTATTGGTTTTATAGGTTATGAATAATATAAAGTTTTGTTTGAATTTTGATGTTCCGACATGACATGTGCGGTTTGGAATAAAAGACGATGATAATAAACCATGGTTAATGGTTAAAACGGACTAATACGATAATGTGGTCATGTAATGACTAATAGAAATTGAGTTTCGAGTGGTTACCATATAGGGTATGTTGGTGCATATGTCTGTCGACTTCGTCTTGTATCGAGTTGTGTGTATAGATTAGATAGATCAGGGCACGATATATGAGAAAATAGGATTTGAGTGGTGAAAGCTCATTTCGCACGAAATGGCTAGACCATTTCGTACGAAATGGCCATTGCCCATTTCGCACGAAATGGCGATTGCCCATTTCGCACGAAATGGCTCTTATCCATTCCGTGCGAAATGCCTCGCCTATATATATGTGAGCTTTCAAATCATTTGTAACGTTGCTGATTCCGGTGCCGAAGTGCTGCCGACGTGTCATTTGATCTGTAACGCTTTCAAATCAATAAACAAGACAATTAAAGAGTGAATCAAGCTGTAATCAATTCTGTATCATTGAATTCCGCTTTTGATATGGATTAGAAATCTTCTGATAGACTCGTTTAGATCGATTCTCGATCCTACAAGTGGTATCAGAGCTCAGGAGGAAGAGTTCATACCGATTCAACTTGTTTTCTTCAAAATTCTGACTTCTACACCTTCTTTTTCAAAATTAACAAGATTTTATGGTTAAAATAGATTGAATTTCACATATAACGTGCGAAACACTGTTTTAAACAATCCTTGAAAGAATTAGAGCTTAAATCGACCTAAAACCTGATCAATTTGACAAAAACTTGGCCGATTGCATGATGTCAGCATCATTTCGCACGGATTGGTTAGTTTGTATTCCATTTCGCACGAAATCGTTCCGTTTCGCTTGAAAGATCCATTTCGCATGAAATCACTTCAGTTCGCTTGAAAGGAATCCTCATTTCGCACGTATTGAACTTCCATTTCGTTTGAAAGGATCATTCCGCTTGAAAAGGTCATTTCGTACCAGAGGGTCATTTCGCACCAAGTTCATTTCGTTTGAGATCTCATTTCGTACCAAATCCATTTCACTTGAACATTGTAATTTTGTGAAACATTTTACCGAAACATGGAAGAAGAGTTTTACAATACTTTTGCTACTGATCCGGTTACTCCAGCTACCGTTGCTGAAACTTGTGACAACTCGTGATTTAGAACCCTTCTTTGCATCTTGATGTAACATGCTTGAACGTTATGTGTTTATATATATATTAGTAAATGAAAGTTCGTGATTATCTTGATGTGCTATGTGTTATTAAGGTGTACGTATGAAGTATAGTTTTATACAAGTATGTATGTAGTGAACCGGAACCAAAACACAAGGACCCGACTCGAGACCGCTTGGTCTCGAGTGAACAGTAAACAGTGAGCCAGTTGGGCCATGCACCTCCTTTAGTCCACTCGAAAGCCCATTAGGGTGCACTAACTTGGAGCGAGTATATAACCATGGTAGATAGCCAACCTTGCCATTTTTGGGGCAACCTACACACACTCTCCTACACACACACTCCTACATTCTCTCTCACTAAAACCCTAGAAGCACAAACCTTCTCTCTCTCTCTCTTGGATCAAACCGGTCAACCACAAGAGAGTTCTCGGATTGCTTGTAATCTCATTTGGAAGCTCATTCATCGATCCTTCATACTCTCCACATCTTCACCATTTGGACATCTAACCGGTTAGTGTTTTGGTTGTTTATTAGGATTTTTGGTTATGTATAGATGAATAAAACAAGATGACTATTTGATTGAGAGGTTGCTCTTTGTTAAAATAATGTGAGTAGCTTAATGAGTTTATAAAGTGTGGTTATGTTTAGATGAATGAACAAGATGATTGTATGCTAAACATAGGGCCAAGGATGATGTCTAAATTGTGTATTAACTTAGAGTGTATGAATATTGTGATGTGTTTGAATGATGATGATTGATAATTCATTAAACTAGGTGTAATATGCTAGTATGAATCGGTTTTATGAACATGTTTGTTATGATGAAAACCCTAAGATGATGAACAAAGTTTGAATGTGAGTATGAGTATTTGAATATCTTATGAACATTTAAAAGATGCCATGTTTAATCTGATTTGTTTGGAAATTAGACAACAAAACATGTTTATGGAACCCCATTGGTTAGTACACAATTTCATGAAATTCCAATTCCATTGGATAGTACAACTGAGGTTCTAGAAGACCTCCACCTGTGCACGCATCCACGGTTGCGACTCGAAACCCTTGGTCTCGACTCGAGACCATACATATGACAACTCGAGACCACAACTCCCTCACACAAGCAGCATAACTCGAGACCATGGTTGCAGGTCCGGTTGCGACTCGAGACCGTCTAGTCTCGACTAGTACATGCATGACTCAAGACCTCCACAGTTGCGACTCGAGAACTCGTAGGCTATAACTCGAGACCGCACAGTCTCGACTCGAGATCTCTAGTCTCGACTCGAGACCACGTACACATACTCACTGATTTGGACTTGCACACTGTTACGGGCTTAGGTGATTGGGCTGTACTGTTGGGCTTTGTTTGCTACATGATTCCTACTGTTGAACTAGCGCTGTTGTTGAACTGCCATGCTAGGCGTGTAGGCCATGATCGTTACTTGTGTACAATACGTGTAGAATATACGTGCACTACTTGAATATGAACCTGACTTGAATGGTATCTATGTTAGGACGTGGTTGACCACTTATAGCTTGACCAACTTTCTGTGTATCTGCCGAGCAAACCAAGGTGAGTTCACACTTTCTACAAAGCATGGGATTCCCAGGGGTTGTGAATTGGGGTTAAGGAACATGGATTCCTCGTCCTTTCTTTGGTAGGACAGCATCAGTTCAGGAATATAATTCCTCGTCCTCATGGACAGATAACTCGTACTAGACCAAAACTCTATCATGAAGTCCCTCCTTTTTATATCGACTTAATCGCCGGGCCAATGGCGAGCGGGTCATTAGTTAGATAGCGCTATTTAGGTTTGACAAGCCTCACACCGTGCCGCAGAGGACGGGCGTGAACTAATGGATCTGGGCACGTCAATGATGATAGACATTGACAGTTCAGGGCACATAAACATGACTACAGTCAGCAGTCGATATGGTAACGAGTCTAGTGTATACATGGGGTAGCCCCCACGGCCGAAATGCCAGATAACTAACAAGGGGTACCCCCCACGGCTGGATTGCCAGAGTAACCGGGAATAAACAAGTCACGTTTTCAACTATGGGGTAACCCCCACGGCAGGATGCCGGTTAAAGGAAACTGTTTTTGGAACAACTTAAAATGAACACCCAACTGTGAACTCACTCAACTTGTTGTTGACTCGTTACTACATGCTTTGCAGGTCAATAGGTACTTAGCTGGAGCTTGCATGGGGGAGAGTCGTTGTGGGGCATGGATAGCTGTGTGCCATGTTAAACTTTGAAACGTTTAAACTTATGTTTTGGTTTTTGAATATTACGCTTCCGCTTTGCAACTTAAACTATGTTTTGTTTGAACACCAATTGTACTGGTTAAACTTTTATAATTATTAACTTGCGTGTTCAATATGATTGGTGGCTGGATCCTGGTCAGTCACGCCTCCAAGCGGTGGTATTCCGCAGGTGGATTTTGGGGGTGTGACAAAACTGTTTATAGTGAGAATGAGACAGGAACTTACCAAAAGCCTCTAAAGCTTATGTATATTGAGGATTTTAAAGGATGGCAAAACCGTTTTGAAAACTGGGTGCAAGCTTATAAGTTTGATGCATGGTGTTCGGTAGATATAGATTATGTTATACCAAAAGATGAACGTGGGAATGAAAAAGATTTAAGTGACTATTCAGAGGGTGAGAAATTAAAGTACACCAGTGAGAAAATGATTATTAGCATTCTCCAACAAGCGGTAAAAGAAGATATCTTTGTTTTGCTTCAACATGAGCACACTGCTAGATCAATTTGGTTGGCATTGATTCAAAAGTTTAAGGGAAGTGCTGATATGATAAAAAATAAATGTGCTTTACTAAAGAAATCTTTTGATATGTTTATAGCTTTTGAAGGTGAAACAACAAAAACGACTATCGATAGATATTGTCATCTTGTTCAGGAAATAAGAAGATTGGAGATCAAGAAAGAAGACGATGAATGGGTTGATAAGTTAGCTGATGCGTTACCACAGCAAAAATGGGGAACATATCTGTTGATTTTAAAACATATGAGAAAACATGAAAGTATGAATTTGAGTAAGTTCATTCAGAAGCTTGAAGAACATGAATTGGATGTTAAGAAAACTGCTATCATGAATAATTCAAGTGCTCAACAAGATGTTAGTCTATATTATAGAGGAAGCAAATTTGAAACTACTCCAAGTCCGAAGATTAAAACTGCTTTCAGTGCTGAGGGTTCTTCCGGAACAAATGTTAGCACTCTAACACAGAGTGGTGGATTTTCTTCATCTTATTCCAGTTTTGATCCGAATTTCTCAACACCAAGTTCTCAACGACAGAGTTCAACAAATCTGCAATGCAATGTTACATTGAATATTCAAAATGGTCAAAATTTATCTCCAGAAATTGCAAAGCAACATATGGCATCACTTGTCACTATGTTAGAGTCATATGAAAGCTTGGTTGCTGGTAGAATCGGAAATCCGATGCTCACCAAAGAGGATTATGATCAGATTGATGCTGAAGAACTTGAGTTGATGGACATCAAGTGGTGTTTAGCCAGTGCTGTAAGAAGAGCATAAAAATTCAAACAAATCACTGGAAGAGATGATCTTCGTGATGTTGCTACATCTCCGTTAGGGTTTGACAAATCTAAAGTTATTTGTTTTCAATGCAGGGAAAAAGGACTTTTCAAGAGGGAATGTACCAATCGAGAAGCAGGTGGAGCTCAGAATCCATTTGGAAACAACGATTATCATCGAAAAGAAATTTATCATCAGATTGCTCAACAATCGTCATCATCTCATACTATTGAAGATGGAAAGAAGAAAGCTTATATAGTAAATCAAGATGATGAAAAATTGGCAGAGGGATTTAGCTGGGATAAATACATTCCAGATAAAGAGTACTTAAAGAATCAAGCCTTTGTTGCTCAAATCATTGAAAATTCAATTTCTGTAGGAGAATCAATAAAGTCTAAGAACCGTCAGAAAAGAATACCAATTTTTAGTGAATTAGGAAGTGATGTAGACACCGATGACGAAGAAGAGTATATTAATAAAGCCAGGAAAGGTTTGGATACTTATAGTTTTAATTTGTTCTTTGCAGATAAAATCGAGTTGTTGAAAGAGAAAAGGGCTGCTCGACTGAAGAAAGAATTGGAAGAATTGGAAGCAAGAAGGATTGCTGAAGAAAAGGTAAAACTGGAAGCTGAGAAAGCAGAAGTTAAAGAAAATTTGACGGAAAAGGTCGAAGTTGAAGAGTGTGAGGTAAAAGTAGAATTTGATGAAGAACCAATGATTGAGAAAATAGTTGAGAAAATTGTTGAAGTTGAAAAAATCGTCGAGGTTGAAAAAATAGTTGAAGTTGAAAAGATCGTTGAGATCACAAAACCTTGTCTGAAATGTTTGGAATCATGCAAACATTGTGAAGAAAAAGACAAGAAGTATAGTGAGCTAGAAGAGTTGAAAGAAAAATTGTTGTTTGATGTGAAGTATGTAAAATAATCATATGATGTGCTGAACAGAACGGTTGATAATTTGAACAAAACAAACCTAGAAATGGGAGCTGCTCAAACGATGATGAGTTCAACTTTAGTGACGAAGCAGAAGGTCAGCAATGAGTATATCGAAGATTGTGCTAAGCTGAAGCAGGATTTGGAACTCGAAAAGATTGAAAATGAAAGAATCAAACGATTGCTGCTGAGTTATACAACTTGTGATTATTTGATTGATAGAGTTTATCCTACTGTTGCAGGTCTTGAAGCTTTTCAAGATAAAAAGACGGAAGATACAGATACTGGTAAGAAACAAAGTGTCAAGTATAACAAGTGTCCGCCTCCGATCTGGGAAAGTTATTCTCCCAGAAAGCCAAATGAGGAACAATTAAAAAAGGCAGTCAACATAAAGTTAAAGTCTGAAACTATTGATGAGTTACCAGACAACATTGACATCACATTCACAGCGTCTGACACTGATCATGAGTCTGAGTTATTAAAGAAAGTGGTCGATCAGGTGTTGGATATGGATGAAGAGTCAAAGTCGGAGTCTAAATCTGAAAGTTCGAGTTCATCAGACAAGAGTCCGAGTTCACCGGTCAAACGGGTTTACAATAAAGAATTTCTATTATCAAAATCTAATTTGAATACGAACCAATCAAAATGGCATATACTTTGAATGATTCTGACAAATTATTTTCTGATGAAGAATTTCCAATAAGAAGTGTCAAAACTGAAATGATCAAACAGGTTTTCAAATTAACGAAAATTAATATTTCTGAAATAACAGATGTAAATCTTTCTGAAAAACCTAAGAAATACACTTCAAGAGTTCAACAAAGATTGAACAAGAAAATGGGTTACAGTTCTGGTTCTGGTTTTCAAAAGAAACCAAACCATAACAGTAATTTCAAAAATAAGGGTTTAGGATTTATTTTTCCAGAAAATTATAAAAATGAGAAAACTTATAAATCAAAAACTAAATTTGTTTCAGGAGGAAGTTCTGAAGAAGAGCAGAAGAAACCATTCTGGAGACAGTCAAATCAAGAGTTTCTTGCTTAAAGGAAAAAGAATATGAGGATGAAATCTGAACAAAGAGTTGAACGAAGAACCTGTTTCAAATGTCAAAAGGTTGGACATATTGATCGGAATTGCCAACAGTTCAACAACACAAAACAGGGAGTTTCTTCTAACTCAAAATTGAAAGAAAAATGTGTGGATGAAAAGAAACAACCAACAGATGTGGAAGTTGGTGAAAGTTCAAAACATTTTTACAAAAGAAAAGTTGATTTAAAAAACCAAAAAATGGATTGTTAAATCTGAATCAAGTTCTGACAATGAAACTGACTCGTCAAAGTCAGAGGAGTTATCTGTTGTGAAAAATACTGAGAATTCCGTTCCAGAAATGAACGATGAAAACTTTCCCCCATTGTCAAAAGATAATTTGAAGTTAAAAATTGGAAAGATTGAGATCTCAGATCAATTCTTCCCTGGTAAAGAAGAATTTGATGCTGAAAAAGCTTTTAATGGAAAAGTCAAACATATTTTTTGGAAGAAGGTTGATGGTAAGGTTAAAGGGGTTAAAGAATTTTATAAATCGAAAAGATGGTGGAGTGAAGATGATTCAAAATCACCCAAGGCTGGTCAGGCTTGGGTGACAGCATTCTCTACTTAAAATCCTGACTTGCCGGAGCTCCCAAGTTGGTAATCATGGAGCATGAATCAGCATCTTTCTAAAAATTGAAAAAATGTCATATTTCGATTTACAAGTGGTATTGTGATATATACCTTCAAGTGGTTAATCAAGGTCATTAAGTTGAACTTGATTTAACTTTCATACAAATGATTGAGAAAACAATGTGATGAATTAAACCCCATTCTTACAAGTGGTTTCAACAAAACTTATTTTCCGAAAAAACCATTTTGATTAAAACAAACTTAAGTGTTTTGAAATCTTAATGGGAAAATAGTTTGTTGACAGGGGGAGTTCCGATTGTTTATGCCAAGTGGATGGCGATTTGAAGCGATTCACATTAGTTTGTCACTTTACCTTGTATAGTTTACTGCTTTTATTTTCAAATTTTCCCGTAAAATCAAAAATTGAAACATATTTTGGATTTTAGGGGGAGTTAAAAAATTTTAGAAATTTTGAAAATTTGAAAAATCCAAAAACATATCGAAAAGTCAAAAAATTGAAAAATTCAAAATGAGTTTTATTGTGAAAAAGAGGATATGATAGTACATCAGTGGACTGTCACAGTACGCTAAAGATATGGAAAGTTAAAATGTGATAAACGGTCTCACTAAAGATGTGACGATAGGCTCAACTAGACTAGTAGATTTGCAATAACGATACAAACTTAAATGAAAAAGCCTAGTTCTAGTGGGAAACGCGGTTGAAAGCATAGTACTTAGTTTTTATCCTTCGTGATTGTGTACCTACTCAGTAATCGCCGAATGCTAAAAAACATAAAAACAGGACAGTTTGTGAACTTTCACAACTTGCTGAAAAAGTCACTGTGATGTGAATATCGAACTGTATGTTAGTGCCTAAACGTTCTGCTTTATTTTTCTTGGTGTTTCGTTTAAATCTTGGATCACCTCTGTGTATATGTGAATATCGAACTGGTGATTAAGATCTAAACATATTCAACTTGTTTTTATTTCTTATTTTGTTTAAACATTGGACTTTCTCTACGTATCGAAAGATCGACCTGATTGTTAATGTTTAAACATTTTGCATTGTTTTCGCACATATCACAATTGATGAAAGTTTAAAAGCATTACTTGAGTCAGTGTATTGCATGATGAGGGGATATGCTGAGATCGTGGGGTCAATAAGAATTTTAGTGCAAAATTAATATACCTTAACGTATCAGTAAGCATTTCGAAAGTTTTTAAATTGAGTTTAAGAGGACAACAATATCGTCAATCTATGTGAATCGTTTAGAACTTAAAGTGTTTAAAGCTCAACGGTGCTAGTGATTTGTCTCTTAAACTGATATGATTCTCTTACACAAACTCACAAAAATATTGTCTGTAAATATTTTGATTACTGCATCTTCGTTAAAAACAAAATCCAAAAATATTTTCAGTGTGTTTTAGCATAAATTTTTGAAAAAGACAAAAAGATTTTCGACAATTGATGTTGAAGAGCTGATTTTCAAAATTCCGAGTGCTAAACATGATGAACAGTTGGTTTGGGAAAGTTTGTTTGAAGAAAAAAAATGATATTCTTACAAGTGGTTATCAAAGATTTTAAAATGTTAAATCGTTTTGATCGATACGTGCAAGTGATATATAAATTTGTCAAATTGTTAAATTTGTGAAATTTATTTTGAGGAAGAGTCTGTGCAGGTTAGCCAGGCTTCGACTCCTTAAGATGTGCAGATTTAAGCCTGGTTCCTGATCCTGTTGCTACGGAGAGCCAGGAGACGATCTGAACCTGTGGAAAAGCTAACTCAGATTGCAATCCCAGAACAACTTAAGGGGGAGTCTGCTAGCAAAGGGGAGTCTGAAGACAGAAGAGCCAGTTTCTGATCCTGAAAGCTTGTTAAAGATAGAGCCAGGATTAAGATACTGAAAATGAACGTGAGAAAGAGGAGATTGAAGAATAGATCAACATCCAAGGGGGAGATTAGTTACTGATAGAAGAAGAGAAAATATTGAAGGAAGCTTACAATGTCAGATACGTTGAAAAAAGCCCGAAGATTGATAAATATTGAAGACTCGACATACTGAAGACTTGTACTGAAGACTCGTCGACATCCAAGGGGGAGTCTGTTGGTGCATATGTCTGTCGACTTCGTCTTGTATCGAGTTGTGTGTATAGATTAGATAGATCAGGGCACGATATACGAGAATGTAGGATTTGAGTGGTGAAATCTCATTTCGCACGAAATGGCTAGACCATTTCGTACGAAATGGCCATTGCCCATTTCGCACGAAATGGCTCTTATCCATTCCGTGCGAAATGCCTCGCCTATATATATGTGAGCTTTCAAATCATTTGTAACGTTGCTTATTCCGGTGCCGAAGTGTTGCCGACGTGTCATTTGATCTGTAACGCTTTCAAATCAATAAACAAGACAATTAAAGAGTGAATCAAGCTGTAATCAATTCTGTATCATTGAATTCCGCCTATGATATGGATTAGAACTCTTCTGATAGACTCGTTTAGATCGAATCTCGATCCTACAAGTGGTCATGTAATGACTAATAGAAATTGAGTTTCGAGTGGTTACCATATAGGGTAAACCAACATAAATAGTAAGGGCAAAACGGCAAATTGGTCACGCGTTGACAATGACCGTTAGTTTTGAAAGACACTTTATGGCGAAAGTCATAATGGGTCAAAAGCATTTAGAAGTGGTCAATAAGTAAAAATGACCGTACGATGTAAACCAGAGCGAGTCATGTAGATAAGATGGTAATAAATATCATCTTGCAATGATAAACGGTCACTTAGACCAAACTGGTCAAATGGTGAAAATATCACCATTTGAAGAATATCGACTAATGAATAGTGTCGAGTCTTATGTTCACAGGAGTGAATAGGGGAAGGTTAACTTGCATCGCTATTAAGTAGCGATTATTAAAGCAAGGTATCGAAACGGGTCAATATATTGATCCGAGTCAGGTATGTATAATAGGTTAACTACTCAATTGGAACTAGAGGTTCATTGAGAGATAAACGAAGTTAAATAGACATTCGGTTACTTTAATTAAGTAAACCGAATGATTTAAATGGTGGTCATGGTATTTTGAAACTTAATGACCTTTAATACAAGATCATAATTTTAAAAGTGGGATGTTGGTCAAATATGACTTTAAAAGACCTTCGTCGTAATAGAAGGGTTAAAAGTGACCAAAATGCCCTTGTAAGCTAAATCGAGCGAACGACCCTTAAAAGTTGTTCAGAAACGAGTTTTATGATTAAACAAATACTTAAAATTAGTATAAAAAGCGAAAGATGAAAATCTTGGGTCAATTGACTCTATAAGAGTCTTTGCCGTAAAATAATGATCCGATGGGTAAAACTCGGAATTTATAAGTTACCACATTATATCCGACACACATATAGTTGTGGAGGAAGTTTAGTTGATAAGAAATGTGGTAATATAATGCTATAAACGAATGAAAGCGATTCGTGTTGAAAATATGCTTAAAACCCCCTTAACGGGTCAAAATAAGCATATGAGCGAAAACGGGTTTAAAATACTTGTGAAACCCGTGATTTGAATCTAATAAGATAGAAAATATCGAACTTGTGAAGTTCATAAGAAAATTTGGATTTAACAAACATGGTTGTTTGATTATTACATGAACGAGTCAAAAAAACAAAATTACATTTTAAGCCGAAGGCTTAAAAGTCTAAAAATTTGTTAATCCGGATGTCGGATGTTAACTCCATGTGATGGAGAATAATTTTATGATCACGTAGGAAGAAACGTGAGTCAAATCGGATAAAAAATGAGTAAGTTATGCTCGTTTTCATAAAAAAATGGGTTTGGCTGGAAAATGCAGCATCTGGCTGCAACCTTTCTGTCGAAACCTCACCCTCGCGCTACGCGACGGGTATCTCTATTGTTATCACGGCCCACGACGAGGCTCGCGTCGCGCGAAAGATCAGGACTCATACCGTCACGCTATGCGACGGGTCATAATGCTGCATATTTGTTGCTGAAACTTGTGGGTTGCATGTTTTTGACTCGCGAACTTGTTTAGACACGTTTTAAACGCTATATGACTAACTCATTTCATGTTTATATGAAATGTAGGTACCATTTGAATTACCGGAGGACGATCAAGCTCGATGAGGAACCGAACACATAAAGATTAAAGCTTCCGCTAAGAGTTTTGTCGTCACTCTTAAACAACGAATTTATACATGTTATGTTAAAATGTTTTAACAAACTCGTATTTTTAAGTGTATGTTTAATCTTAAATACACTATTATAATCAAAATATATATGATAATCGTATGAAATGGACTAAGGGTCTTACAAGTTGGTATCAAAGCTCCAGGTTAAGGAGTAAAGTGTTCGGTTCGAGACTTGATCGCAAAATCCGGTAAGTTATTCAATACATTAACGGTCTAGCATGTAAAGTGTTGAAAACAACACATAGGGTTATCGTGTAAAACACGTTACCCCAAATAAAGCGATAAAAGACCGATATAGTTAAACAAATTACGTGTGTTAACACGTGTCGCAGAAAGCCTTGTATTATAATACGGGTGCTTGTTAATGTCAACGTTACTAACATTTGTAGACGTTGTAAATTAAAGGATCCTCGCATTTGAAGATGACGAAAGTCTAAAGAGTTGTCGATACGATAAAGAAACGATCTCGAATGAGAGAAAACAACAAGGAAAGTTTATCAGGGCAAGTATCTACAAGGTACACGTCTTAAACTTATAGCATAAACATAAATATGCAACAAACACATAGTGAATGACAGTTGCATATAGAATATGAAACTTGGAAAAAAAACTAGATAGGTTACCTATCCAGGATGACGTTTCCAAGAGAAATTCAGTAGATATATGTATCATTCACGGTTGTGAATAATAAGACAATAACTGAATTTAGTTTAAATATAAACTTGGACGAAAGTAATCATCCAAGTAAGCATTCTCAATAAAGATTCAAATTGAGAAAAATAATGATCACATCAACGAATGTGATTGTATAAATAGTTATAAAAAGGAACATTGTATATGTTCAAAGATAAAACGGGTAAAGCTAATAATTGTTAATTGACAATTAAATAAAGTTTTACCAAAAGAAATCATAAAAATGAAATAAATTGAGAGATTACTTACAAGGGATGTGATGTGGTAATTATAATAAGGTTATGCGTACCATGTGTTGATCGCTTACTCTGGCTAAGTAAGTAGTGAACACATGATACCACGAGCTTCTTATAATGAGTACAGTTATGTCCGATGTGGTAAGGTCAAGACGAATGAAAAAAAAGTTAAAAGAACCTTGGGGTCAAGAAATCTTATGGGCATACTCGTATAAATGGTTTTCGAGGGAACCATAAAAACGAAGTATGGCGCGCATAGAAATAGATGACCCAACGGAATAGTGAAATAAGTCATTTTGGACGAAAGAGCCATGGTTGACAAAAAGGGGCATGTAAAACCAAAGGATAATTGACCCACGAGGTCATAGAAATGAAGGTATTGCCCATACAAACAGACAATTGAAGTCATTAACTTTGGTCATAGTAAGGAAAGGATGATGAAGATAATCATCATTCAGAAATTATAAGACCATCAAGCATGGTCACATAAAGAATAAAGGTTTGGTTAAATAAAGCGATGGATTTCGCTAAGACAACCAAACAAGTCAAAACAAAGTCTTAATGCATACCTATAGGGTTGCATTAATAATGACTTCGGTAAATCACCCGATTGATGGGTAGGAACTTAAACGCTTGCGTAAACCGAGAGACGGGAACGCGGATTGAAAGTCAAAGGACTCGGATTATGAGTTATGACTAAAATCTGATAAAATTTCTTTAAAAGAAATTTTGAATAAATATGTTCAACTATTTTGAGGTTGAACGGGTTGAATAAAATAAAGTTTGATTGTTCATAAGTGATGGATTTCACATTAACAAGTCAAACGAGTTGAATACAATATAATGCCGGAGGACATAATTAAGCGCAAGCCGGATAACGGTAGCATTAAACGCAAAAGAATAATGAGCCCGGTAATGGGACATAATCAAATACGAATATATGCAAACCAGATAATGGTGAGCATAAGACAAACCGACGCATAAATGACATGAGAGGTTATAGAGTCGGGGGAATGATCCAAAATAAAACGATTGTAGTCACGAACTACAGTCAAAGTTAACGGATCTTAAACTTGAAACCAAATGATGTTGCAAATATAAACAGGGTGCCTTGACACCAAACATGTATTTTAAGAATGACATGAGTAAGAAATGATCTATGGGATCAACATAACCTTCGGGTTATAATTAATGAACAGGTCTACGGGACCAAAATGACCTCGGGTCATAAATAAAAGGAGAGGAACTTAAGGGCCTTGCCTTAAAAAGGTAAAAGCCTAAAGAAATAGCCCACGACGCTAAGTGACAAAACCTACAGGTTACTTTAAAGAAGAAAGGGGAACCAGTTGAGAATCCCTACGTAAAACAAAGACTTTAAAAAGAACAAATTCTTAAATGTCAATATCCTAGTATGGTTAATTGACAAAAGTTAAAGAAAAAAGATGCTAAACTAAAACTTCAGTTTTAGTAAGAAATAACGTTTTTACAAATATGAATTCTGATAGAAATTTAAATAGTAAATATAAAGATACAGGACTTGACACCAATGAGTGCAAGATGACACATTCAAAAAGAAATATTTTTGAAAATGAAAGGTTGATATGAACTTAAACATGACGTGACACGATCACGGTCGAGAAAGGTAATGTGAAGTAGAATCACATTACAACCCGAGCGATGGATATAAAGTAACTGGACTAATAAGTCGAGTTAGCAAGACCGGTTAAGTTCGAAATTCAAATTTAAAATTTGAATAATACGCTATTTATTATGAGAATAGCGTGGAATAAACAAAATCAATAGATTTACATGATCAAGTGGCCAAATTGGTGACTCGGTCAAGTAAAAACCAAACGTATATAGATACAAGATAAAAGTGACGGCCCATGAGACCTCACTAACGAAAAATATTGATCACCTATATGGAGGGATCATGAGACAACCCAAGCGAAATGTTGGGAAGTTAAATCCAGCAAAAGCCTGATTAAAGGCTAAAACTATAAAGTATGTAATGATATGCTTTATAGAATTTTGTTAATATTACAAATTAAATTGTGTTATATAACTAAGATGAAAATTAAGAAATTCGGTTTGCTCGTAAGCGGTGGATTCCGTATAACTGAACCGAATGAATAAATTCGAAACAAAAGAGTTTGTTTGTTAAAAGTGAAAGATTTCACTAAAGACCTTTAAACGGGTCAAAATAACGGATTCATAAAGAATTCGATAGTATGATAGCGATGGATTTCGCTAAGTTAACCAAACTAGTGGAAATAACGAGATTATGTTATTTCAAGTTGCCTTATGTAATATGAGATACGTATATGCTTTGTAACCAAAAAGATATTACCATACTTTTCTGGTAATACTAATAATTGGTTAAAGTATGAGTAATGCTTAAAAGATTACTCAGGTCAAATGCATTGAGTTTAAAAACTCGATGAACTATGTAAGAAAGGTTTTGAGGACGAAACCTCTTTAAGGGGGGGGGGGGGGGGGTAGACTTGTAACACCCCGAAAACGGGTTTGGTAATCAAACCAGGTTAATATTAAAAGACGGGTAAATTACCGTTAATGGTAAAAGTAACCCGGTGAATATTAGGATTTTTAAAATAAATAAGCCTAATATTAAATAAAAGCTGAAAGAAAGCTTTTGAGAAAATAAAGTTTATAGAAGCCCGAGTTAACGGGACTTAAAATAAACTTAGTCATAAATCTCCCCGAACTCACTAAATTAACTAGGAATGTTTAACCTAGTTAATAAGTGGGAATATTGTTAGAAATAAGTAGGTTGTGCCCTACATAATAACTAACCAAACAAGAGGGGCCGGATTCGAATAAATGGAAAGTTTAATTATAAAAAGAAACTCAAAACAAAACATACACACTTAGTGTGCGTTCTGTGATCGAACCCAGGAAGCTCCCAGGAGCTTCAAAACCCTAGCTTCTCACAAAATCATCAAATTGAAGGGTCAATTGAAGCTCAAATTCACAATTGAACGTGAATTAATGATCACCCAAGCTAGGGGATCATAAGGTATGTCAAATTTTGATGAATTGTGAAGTTGTGAAATTTGAGTAAACATCATAATCGCGAATTATGAATGAATTATTGAAGCTATGGCTGAATTATGATGTATAAATTGCTTAGGAACCAAACCCTAAGTGACAATTATACATATGATGATATAATTTAAATGATTTGATGAATTTCCACACTAGGATAAGTGGGTATTAATCATAAGATGAATTTGATGATATAATTATGATTAGAATCATCATAAATGATAGTAATCAGGAAATACTTGAAAAAATTGTGTGTTTGAGTATGTAGTCATACTTACTAGCATATGAGTTTAGTATGATATGATAAAAATTGATGATAATTTCATGTTAAATGATGTTTAATATCATCAAGTATTAATTCGGTAACTTATAGTTACAAGAACTTGGTAAATAAGTGATTAAAATGGTAACATATGAATGATGCTTACCGGATAATTGGCTAAGTAATTAAACGAGTAGTTAAGCCACTTCGTAAAATTTAATTATGTCAATAGGCAGTTGACTTTAAAAAGTCAAAATGACAAAGGATATGATCGAATGATAATTTCGACATAAAGATCGTAGGATGGAATAGTCGTGAATGATTATGACTAATCTAACCATCTTACAACTTACAATGATAGTTTGACGCTTGACAAGCTAGGTGAAAGCTTGGGAAGGAAGCGGGTCAAACGAATCAAGAATGACAGAAAAACATAATCTGGATGCTAGGTAAGTACAGCTTACACTCTTTGTATTAAATACCTATTGGTTTTATAGATTATGAATAATATAAAGTTTTGTTTGAATTTTGATGTTCCGACACGACATGTGCGGTTCGGAACAAAAGAAGATGATAATAAACCATGGTTAATGGTTAAAACGAACTAATACGATAATGTGGTCATGTAATGACTAATAGAAATTGAGTTTCGAGTGGTTACCATATAGGGTAAACCAACATAAATAGTATGGGCAAAACGGAAAATTGGTCACGCGTTGACAATAACCGTTAGTTTTGAAAGCCACTTTATGGCGAAAGTCATAATGGGTCAAAAGCATTTAGAAGTGGTCAATAAGTAAAAATGACCGTACGATGTAAACCAGAGCGAGTCATGTAGATAAGATGGTAATAAATATCATCTTGCAAAGATAAACGGTCACTTAGACCAAACTGGTCAAATGGTGAAAATATCACCATTTGAAGAATATCGACTAATGAATAGTGTCGAGTCTTATGTTCACAGGAGTGAATAGGGGAAGGTTAACTTGC
This sequence comes from Helianthus tuberosus, assembly GCA_030545235.1. Taxonomy (NCBI): domain Eukaryota; kingdom Viridiplantae; phylum Streptophyta; class Magnoliopsida; order Asterales; family Asteraceae; genus Helianthus; species Helianthus tuberosus. Next base: position 35,838,910 of record CM060370.1, on the reverse strand, counting down.
ATCGCTATTAAGTAGCGATTATTAAAGCAAGGTATCGAAACGGGTCAATATATTGATCCGAGTCAGGTATGTATAATAGGTTAACTACTCAATTGGAACTAGAGGTTCATTGAGAGATAAACGAAGTTAAATAGACATTCGGTTACTTTAAATAAGTAAACCGAATGATTTAAATGGTGGTCATGGTATTTTGAAACTTAATGACCTTTAATACAAGATCATAGTTTTAAAAGTGGGATGTTGGTCAAATATGGCTTTAAAAGACCTTCGTCGTAATAGAAGGGTTAAAAGTGACCAAAATGCCCTTGTAAGCTAAATCGAGCGAACGACCCTTAAAGGTTGTTCGAAAACGAGTTTTATGATTAAATAAATACTTAAAATAAGTATAAAAAGCGAAAGATGAAAATCTTGGGTCAATTGACTCTATAAGAGTCTTTGCCGTAAAATAATGATCCGAGGGGTAAAACTCGGAATTTATAAGTTACCACATTATATCCGACACACATATAGTTGTGGAGGAAGTTTAGTTGATATGAAATGTGGTAATATAATGCTATAAACGAATGAAAGCGATTCGTGTTGAAAATATGCTTAAAACCCCCTTAACGGGTCAAAATAAGCATATGAGCGAAAACGGGTTTAAAATACTTATGAAACCCGTGATTTGAATCTAATAAGATAGAAAATATCGAACTTGTGAAGTTCATAAGAAAATTTGGATTTAACAAACATGGTTGTTTGATTATTACATGAACGAGTCAAAAGAACAAAATTACATTTTAAGCCGAAGGCTTAAAAGTCTAAAAATTTGTTAATCCGGATGTCGAATGTTAACTCCATGTGATGGAGAATAATTTTATGATCACGTAGGAAGAAACGTGAGTCAAATCGGATAAAAAATGAGCAAGTTATGCTCGTTTTCGTAAAAAATGGGTTTGGCTGGAAAATGCAGCATCTGGCTGCAACCTTTTTGTCGAAACCTCACCCTCGCGCTACGCGACGGGTATCTCTATTGTTATCACGGCCCGCGACGAGGCTCGCGTCGCGCGACAGATCAGGACTCATCCCGTCGCGCTACGCGACGGGTCATAATGCTGAATATTTGTTGCTGAAACTTGTGGGTTGCATGTTTTTGACTCGCGAACTTGTTTAGACATGTTTTAAACGTTATATGACTAACTCATTTCATGTTTATATGAAATGTAGGTACCATTTGAATTACCGAAGGACGATCAAGCTCGATGAGGAACCGAACACATAAAGATTAAAGCTTCCGCTAAGAGTTTCGTCGTCACTCTTAAACGACGAATTTATACATGTTATGTTAAAATGTTTTAAAGTTTAAAATGTTTTAACAAACTCGTATTTTTAAGTGTATGTTTAATCTTAAATACACTATTATAATCAAAATATATATGATAATCGTATGAAATGGACTAAGGGTCTTACATTTTGATTGTGTTCACATTGGTTCTCGCGGTTCTTGCAATAAAGGGCGGTTTCAAACGGGTCCTTCTCCTATATATATAGGGGAGGGTTATTTTGAGAACGTTAAATATTGCGAGAAACGTGAGAATGAATGAGAAACCCAATCAAAACCATTTTTTTAATACAAACCTCATTGTAATTAAGATACAACATCAAAAAAATAATTTACAACATCAAATAATTCATTTCTTCTTTCAAAATCACTTTTATTAGATTTTTTTACACATGTGTTAAATACAACAAATTTACACATGTGTAAATGAGAAAACTTTACATATACATGTTAATTTAAATGTGTAAATTTAGTTTCTAACATTGTAATCGAATAGAATAATAATGAAAATTGTAAAAAGAAATTTTGAATTTGAATTGTTTTTGACCAAGTTCTTGTGGTTTTTTCATTCGTTCTCATGATTCTCGCAATATTTAGCATTCTCATTTAAACCATCCCTTATATATATATTGGTATATTTAACAAAATTAGTTATAATATATGGTCATCCATAACTATAAGGTAGTGTTTGGTATGAAGGAATGAAAGGTGGAATGGAATGAATGATTACGAGTGAATGAAGAAAAAAGTGTTTGGTTGGTCAATGGAATGGAATCACCCATTCCAAAAGGCATTCCATTCCCTCAAAATCATTCCTTCCACCCCCCATGTTTTTTTTCCATTCCATCCCCTCTTGCACCATTCATCAACTACACCATAACCAACCACCTTCGCCACAACCCATCACCACCACCACCCACCACCACCACCACCCATCACCGACGCCATCACCGCCACCCTCCACCACCTCACCCCGACAGCCACTGTCGCTGCCGCCACCCACTCGCCACCGTTATCACCCACAGCCGCAACCAACAGCCAACAGCCAACGCCACTCGCCGCCGCCGCCCACCACTATCGTCGACGCCACCACCACCGTCACCACCAACCGCTGCCACCGCCACCTCTGTTGCCACCCACCACCAACGGCCACCTTGTCGCCACCACCACTCGTCGTCACCGCCGCACCGCCACTCGCCGCCACCACCACCACCCATCTCCGCCGCCTACACCCACCACCGCCACCTATAACCACCCATAATTGCTACCACCGACCACCACCACCACCACTCGCCGCTTATTTTATTACTCCGTTTTTCTTGCCTACCAAACAATACACAATAATAATTCATTCCATTCACAAATGGTAACCAAACAAGACATGGAATGGTAATGATCCATTGCATTCCCTCGTCCATTCCATTACCTCGTCCATTCCATTACCTCGTTCATTCCATTCCTTCGTCTATTCCATTACCCCATACCAAACAGACCCTAAGAGTGTTTAGTTAGAATAATACTTAATTATAGTTGGAGCTAAAGAAATAGACATATCATTCTATCTACGTGCAACTATTATATTTTCTATGTATTATTGTATCTATATATGAGAATGCCTTAAAACATAGTTAATTTATATATATACACATATATAATCCTAGTATTTAATTTTTATGATAAAGTTATGGAGATAACATTTCCTGTTGTCATAGAAACTTATACCGTATAGTTAAATTAAAAGCTTAACATATTCAAATTGATCTTTTAGAAAAAATAAAAAAATAAAATCATCAATGCTATTTAATACACAAGTACGTAGTCATTTAAGGCTATGGGGTGTACTCTAACATCTAGAGTGTTAACAATGACATGACATGTTAACTAACATTGCAAACCACCCCCTCCTTGTGTTAAAGTGCATTAAATGAGTTATGTGTTAACATGTTAACCCAATGTTAAGAGATTGAATTAATTATTATTTTATTTTTTAGATAAAAACCCAATGTTAAAGTGCATTAAATGAGTTATGTGTTAACATGTTAAACTATTTCCTTAGACTGAGACAAAGTGAAATGAGGAAAAAAAGTTGATGTGTGACTTAAGTGGAGTTAAGTTATGTTAAAGTATGAGTTGTGAGAACTATGAGAATTCTTACTTCCCGTGCGAGTTGGGCCGACATTTTTTGCACAAACGTAAATGAAAATGCTATAAACACATTGTAAAAAAATAAAAAAAGTTGCCGAGTAGGTAGGTACGCCTAATGTAAATTTTGTTTACGGAATGATGACATCACCAATAAAATTCTTTTACATCGATGTAAATTTTTGTATACGACAATTTTTTTTGCTGAAACAAGTGATATTTTAAAAGATTTTTAAGATTTTTTTATTGAAAATATCTTTTGAAAGTCCTAGCTCTCATAGTTCTCAATTCTCACAACTTAACATAGTTCTCATTTTACTTTTTTTCCATAATAATGAAAGGAACAAATTCTTAAACGGGCCATGAGACTCGATGACCTTATTTGGCTGGCTATTTGACTATTTGTCATGTATACTTTTTCTTTATTTTATAGATTGTTTTAGAACTAAAGTCTATCGACATCCGTTTGGCATGTGATAATAGAATGAAACAGGGAGTGAAGTATACTACCAAACACTACCATACTATTTTTCTACAAACACTACACCTAAAGTATGGTACACACTCAATAAATCCTCAATCAAAGTTAGAGCAGAGAAAATATTTTTAGTTGTTTCTAAAAGTTAAAATAACTAATTTAGTTAAGGTTCTGAAACTTTATAAAAGGATTTACGTTATCAAATAGCACAAAAAATTAAATTTATACACCTTAATTAAATTGGATTTTTCTGTCTTTCCATTCCATGCTGTAATGAAGAAGACGTACAGTATTTCAAGATTAATCTATCATATGTCAGATAATCCAAATATGATCCCAAACATGATTTTACTTTAAATGGAATGAATCATTTAATTCTCAACAAAAATTTTATAAGTTAACCTAACATACATGATACATGCCATGCCTTCTCGGATAAATGGTAATTATTGGTGTACGCATGCATCTTATTATTGTCACAAATTTTTTTACTAAATAATGATAATGTACAAAATAAAGGGACTAATGGTTTGCTAATACTGTTGGATTTGGTGTTTAATTCGATTATTTAAGCCTTTAGCGATGGAAAAAGAATAATATTTAATTGTTAAATATTATAAATTATAAAAGTGGATATTAATTTAGTGGAATTGGTGTCGCTTAAAGAGTTAAATGAGTAATAATTTATTATTTAGATAATAATTTAAAAGTTAATTTTATTGAATAATAAAATAAAGTCAAAACAGTTTTGATCAACAGTTTAATATTAGGCTATTAGCGAAGAATAATTGTTATTCGACGAAAATGATGAGTGGTTATTATTAGATAATAAAACAAATGTCGAAGGGTTGAGCTGTATTAATAGTTAATCTAGGATTAACTACTTGGAAAGATCGTCACTAGTTAATGGGTTAAAATGTAATTAGTGGATCTATAAATAGATCCTTAATCACAACCCTAGAGACACAAAAGATTAAGCTGAAACCCTAGCCACAAAACCCCCTTCTCTCTCTCTTGATCGTGATCGACCCACCACCGGCCATAGCCACCACATCTCGCCGGCCACCACCTCCAGTGACCACCATCGCCGCACGCCACCGCCGTGTCGTGGTGATTCAGATCAGATCTGCTACACGTGTGGATTCTTGTGGTGATCTTGGAGATTTTGTGATTCAGCTTACTAGCGGAGCCGCTCCTTGCATATATCGTGCAAGTCTTCAATTTTCGTCAGTGTATAACTCTAAACCCGCTATCATTGTGAATATATATAATTATCTGAGTAGACTGTAACTAGATCGCTTATTGTGAATATATATAATTATCTGAGTAGACTGTAACTAGATCATTGTTGGGAGTTTTATCCGTGTTTGCGTTTTATCACGCTTCCGCATTTGAATTAATAATAAAGAGTTGTTGTTATTATTATTATTATAATAAAATTGGATGTGATTGTGATTGTGATTGTTCATGAATCGAGCCCTAGAGACTTGTAGTTGTTTTGGTTTGTTTGTAGTTTTTAGTTATTTTCAATATTTGTATTTTTTTTCGGGTTATTTGGAACGCTTTGTAATTGTTATGTTAATTTTAAAAGTAGTTTTACTCTAAAATTGTAAAACCGCACCAGATAAGATATTGAAGACCGAAGTTGGAAACGAACAAGACCATAAAGATTGAGATCTTGGACTAAGTAGGAGCAACACCAGACTTGTGTTGTTGTTTGTCCCTTTTAGATCAGTTTAATTTGTTGTTCACTAACTCGAACGAAACTGAATTAATTACCACTAGTGGCTCGATTCTATATTTATTGTTTTGTGTGGTTATGATAGATTGTTTAGTGTATATAATCTTTTAACCGACAAAACTGTTTTCACAATCATAAAACGACTAAATAAATTAAATTTAATTTAACTTGGAAATGTAAATAATAAAAAGGAGTTTTATTATAAGATAAAACATTTAGTTTTTAATTAAAGTTGTTAGATTGATAAAATCATAAATTAATAAATGCTTATTAATTTAGGAGTAAATTGCCAAAATCATCGCTGAGGTTTGGGCATGTTTGCCATTTTCATCCAAAACAACTTTTTTTGTACCATATAGTCATTCATTTTTGGGATTTTTTTGCCATTTTCATTCAAACGTCTGACTTTTTTGCCAAAATCGTCCTTGAGATTTGGGATTTTTTTTTTCCATTTTCATCCAAATGTTAGATAGAAAAAATAAAGCAAATTATATGTTTGGATGAAAATGGCAAAAAATCACAAAAGTGAAGGACTATATTGTACAAAAAAGTTGTTTTGGATGAAAATGACAAACATGCCCAAACCTCAGGGGCGATTTTGGCAATTTACTCTTAGTTTAAAATCAAGTTCGCAATTAACGACCATCATAGTTTTAAATAAGATATTTAAAACTGAACTGTGTCAAAAGGTATTCAAACTAATCATAAGCATAAAAGTAAAATTGGACTTTTACTAAAGTCTTGCGTCATGCTACAAGTCGTCCACTATATTTTAACCCTCTTTGGTAATTAAAATATAAAAGTTAAAGCTCAAACTAAATCGATATTGCTATGCCATCCTAAAGTGAAACTCGAACCAATTTACCCAAACCCCCTTTGTTAGTGATTATCGTGCATTGTGCCTACGGTTTTTTGGGAGATGTTAATTCGCAGTTACTTAGGCCATTTCCACACATTCCCATTAGAGGACCAATATCACTTGAAATAGTTTCAAATGGGCATAGTTGGGGTTAAACTTACCATGTCTTGACACGTCGTATTATGCGACCTCAAGCTCAAGAGTTGTGTATGACACAATTGTAAATCGTTACCTACCCACGTAATAGATACCGAGTGAATAGAGCTCAACCATTCATTTTGTATTTATGAAATGGGATCTCATATCCTAATAACAATTTTGCAATTGGGTCATAATGTTAATTAAAATTTTAAAACAATAAAATACTAGATAAGTTTGTCTTTATTTTATAGATATCTCACAACTATTCCACCATATATCCCATATTGCATAATGTAGTGAAACAAACTCAATGACATTAACTTCCCTGAATGGTTAAGGAGTTTGAGAAAAGTTCTCGAATTAGAAAAAGATGTATATCTTGGATCAACCATTTGATATAGTTCCTCCTGAAAATGACTCAAAGACTCAATGGATGCAACATGTTAAGGACTCTCAAAAGGTCCAATACTTGATCCTATCAAGTTTGTCTGAAGAGTTTCCTGAACATTTTCAAAAGGAAATCGAGTATCGTCATGCCAATGATATGATCATCGCAAGAGAGGTTTCAAGCCAAATGAAACTGGTGTCTCGCAATATTCAAGTAAATCATATCTCTTAAGTCATGTTATTAACCTGATTAACTACAATTGAAAATTTTAAAAATAGAAACCCGTTTAGATCTCTCTTAAGCCATATGATGTGGGGAAAGTGGTGAGAGGTGTGGCATGGCCACGTGGGACGTGGTGTTCGTAGAACCCCTCCACTCCCCAAGCCACATATGGCCACTGTGATTCATCCCACATTCTCCACGGTACAAGTTTGATGAATTTGATTATTTAACCGTTTATAAACGGTCCGATTTACAGTATAATTTTTTTTCCTATTTTTCATTTATTTAAACAAATAAACCCAATACCTTTTTATTACAAAATCACTCTCTTATGAGGCTATGCATAACAACCTTCATACAGATTTAATTGAATATATATGCCAATTTGGTTGTATTAGCACCGACAATTAGTTTTCTTTGTACTTTTTTAATTTAGTAGTTTAAATATTTTTAATATGTATTATTAAAATTTCTTTATTTTAATATTATACACTTTTATTGTTTTAGTTATTAAATAAAAAAATTAGTTTTATTTGTTGTTTATCAAAATTAAATAAATTTTAAACAATTAAAATAAAAAAAATAGAAATTGAATGGGGAGAACCATTACCACACCATATATGTTTTTTTTAACGACCAACGAATACTCCAAATGGCATACTGGTGAAATTCACCATATCGGGATACACTCGCATCCGAACCGGAGAAAACCCTCACCTAGGGCAGAAGCTCGTGAACACTCGCCTGAAGGCACGACAGTGCGGTGAGGTAAAACCCGTTCAGTTCAAGGATCGAACTAGCGATCGCCACCTACTCGCCTAGTCTTCCATCATCACCAGGTGCCGCCGGAAACTAATGGGGGAATCAAGAATTGAATATGGGTCTCTTGAAAACCCAAATCTCTCCCTTACAACCGGGGAAAACCCTCATCGGGCAGAAGCTCGTGAACACTCGCCCGAAGGCACGACAGTGCGGTGAGATAAAACCCGTTCAGTTCAAGGATCGAACTAGCGATCGCCGCCTACTCGCCTAGTCTCCCATCATCACCAGGTGCCGCCGAAAACTAATGGAGGAAGCAGGAATTGAATCTGGGTCTCTTGAAAACCCAAATCTCTCACTTATCACTTTACCACAAGCTCATTGACCCACACCATATATGTTGGTTTCACCTTATACCTTATGGAGAAATTAATATAACTTTTCTGTGTAATTATTGTTGTTCTTGGCTCTAGTGCTAGCCATTAAAAAACACTATATTTGAAATATGCAGTTAAAAAAGCTATATTTGAAAAATAAATAACTTTCACAGACTGTGAAAATGAATGAATGTCATATTTATGAGAAAAAAAATGTAAAAGTAGTAAATAAATAAGTATGGTGGACCGGTTTAGGTGTTAAATGTTTGTGGAATTAAATGAATAGGCCCAAAGGGTACATTCAGGTGGAGCCTACCCAACACTATTTCCCCATGCTCAACAACTCGTCGTTTTGCATATTGGTACAATCAAGTATTGCGTACTTCTATCGGTATGAACAGTCAACAATCAGTCTCTTTGATTTATTATGTGACATAATGCGTATATGTGTGTGTGAACAGTCAGCAATGGCTGTCATCTTGCACCTATGCACATTGCACAGATACATAACTCGTGAGTATATTCAGCTACAAATTGATTGTCATTCCATACAATGGTACTAGCAAACAATGCATGTGAACTGTGCGACATATACATATATGTAAGTATCAAGTATCAACATGTACATCTATTGTAGAACCCTGGGGTTTGGTTAAACATATCATCAGGGCCGTCTCAACCTATTTGGGGTCCAATGCGCATGCGGATAATGAAAATGGGTCCGTTTTCATAAAAAAATAAATGTTTATGTAGAACATTCACATCCAACCCTCCATTTTTACCCTGTATTATACTAAAAATCACTATCTTTTATCTTTACTTTTCAATTAAATAAAAATTTTTAATATCTTTATCATTACATTTTCTCATTCTTCTACTTACAATCACTTTTAAAATATATTAAAACGTTTCTCTCTCGTCTACTCACAACCACTTACAACCATATTTCATAAAATAAAATCCTCTCACATAATTTGGGGGTTGGATATGAATGCTCTTCGATCCTATACTTCTTGTTATATCTGCATATGTACATAACATAGATCACAAACATCCACCATCAAGAATTCTACAACCAAAATACCTACATACGTGTGTGTATATATATAGGGGATGGATATTTTGCAAACTAACTCGAGTTGTGCAAACCGTGCAAACTCTAGGTTCCGAAACTTTTTTTTTTGAGAAAAATAGGGCATGTTATATACATAATTTTAAGCATTTCGAGCCAAGAAAATAAAAAAAGCTCTAAGTAAATATTTAAAAAAATGAAAACGAAAAACAAAAATGCTCCGGTTTGAAGGCAAAATAAACGTAACACCGGCAAGTTACATTTTTTTTGCCTGTAACTCGTAACATTATTAAAGGAGAAAAATGTTCGTTTTTATTTTTTTTTAAATATTTACTCTACGCTTTTTTGATTTTTTTTGCTCGAAATGCTTAACATTATGTATATTACATGCACTGTTTAAAAAAAAATCAGAACCAAGAGTTTGCACGGTTTGCAGGTCGGAATTTAGAGAAAACGCTCAAAAGTGTGAGAACGGAGAGAACGCTTATGAATCGTCAGATCAAAACAATCTATGGACTAGATGACGCGGTGGCATTTTCGTAAATAATACGAATTCTATTGAGTCGACGCGCTTCATTAAGGGTAAAAAGGTCTTTACACTTCTAAACCAAAACGCCAACTAATGAATAAAACGCCATTACTGCCCAAAACGCATCCCTATATAAACAAAAAACATCCAAGACATAAAAATACACCCCTAGAACCTGAAACGCCATATTTTCAACTATATAACATTCAAACTTACAACGCCAAAAGCCCCAAAACATCAAACACAACTACTCAAAAACGCCATTTTTCTACTATATATCATTCATCTTAGAAAACGCCAAAACACTCAAACATCAAAAAGATTCCAAAAGATCGACGTTTCTTTCAGATACACTATTAACTCAGTAAAACACCAAAAATGCCAAATATCGTTTCTTGTATATTCAAAATATTGTTCTACGCCAAAGTTTCGGATAATGCATTCTACCCTGAGGTGCTGGCACTCAAATAACATTTTGCTGCATAAGATGGACAAATCATAAACAAAAAGATGCTGGGGTCAGACTTATGTCATTTTTCTGTGTTTTGTTCTTGATGAATATTTTAATGGCATGAAAAGACGAATGACACTAATGAGTTGTTTGAAGATACATATTAAAAAAAAAAAAAAAAACTCATGTCATTTTGTCTTTCAAAACGGCCACAAAAACACAAGCATGACTAAGCCAAATCACCAGCGAACATGATTCAATGAAAAAAGAGACTGATGACAGTGAAGATTTGGAAGATGAATTGTTTTTATTTTTATTTTTTAATTTTCTTTTTCTGTTGGTTGCTATGTATTTTTGAACTTAGAATAAAAAAATACATTATCTTAATAAAACGCCAAAACAGTCATAATGCATATGAAAATGCCATAAATGGAGTAAAAACGCCAAAAACTCCAAAACTCTAATGAAAGTAATTTGCAAAAGTAATAATTAATAAAAGCTAAAAATGAAAAAAAAAAACGACAAAAACTACTTAAACCCATTCAAAAACGCCAAACCTGGGAGATGGAAAGTCTATGACCCTAAAAACTCATAAAAAACTGAACATAAAAAACAGTAAAAATACACAGTAAACTGAAAAGACGGCTACTTTATTAATATCATTTATTATAAATAAAAACCCGTCTAAACTACGCGCCAAAAACATCCTATAAAGAGAGACTTCTCTGCACAAACAACTTATCACAAAACCAGAAACAAACACCATATTCCCTAGAAACCATCCACTTTAAAAACGCCAAAAAAATACTTAAAAAAACCACAGATGCAGAACCTCGATTCTGCTATATTGAGTATTGATCTGAGTGTGGTTTCACTGAATGGATTCTTCTGTGAGTTGGGTATCTCTATAATCTTTTGCTGAATGAGATGGACAATTATTCAAGATAAAGAGACTGATGACACTGATATGACATCATGTCACTTTGTTCTTGATGGATATATTGATGGCATGAAGGGATCAATATATTAGAGCAGGCGTTGGTCTTCAACATGTCATCAAACAAGTATATATCCACCCACCATAAAGGATGACACAAAAAATAAGCATCTTCTAAAGACGGCCGGTATGTAGGAAAATAAGGATCTACAGAAGGCATTCAAAATCAGCTTCAAAACGCCAAAAAAAGTTAAAGTAGAAGAGGCTGATGACAGTGAAGATTTGAATGAGAAATTTATTATAGTTTATAATTTTTTTTTCATTTTCTATTGTTTTGTTATGTAATTCTTTCTTGTTTATCATTTAATTCTCTGCTATTTTAAAAAAATTGAGTATAAAACGCCAAAAACTACAAAAACAACAAAACACCTGATAGTTTGAAAACTGTGAGAACGAATGCTAGCAAAGTATGAGGTTGATATATAAAACGCCAAAAAACGCAAACAAAGAATTACTGTAAAAATCAACACTAATTGACAGATGAAAATTGAAAAGAAACAGTAAAATAAAGAGACGGAATCATTTATTGACAAAATATTATAGTTATATTAATGCCATTACATGGAAAATTGAAAATTATTTATCTTTTCAAAACGCCATAATTGCCTGTCACATTATAGGCCTGTATCCTAAATGGTAAAACACTTGATATAATAAAATCAAGAAATTACTGATGTTTTTTACATTAAAAGCCTGCATCCTGATCTAAAAAACAATAAAAACGCCAAAACAATGCTTAAAATGCCAAAATATTTAATATAATTCTTATCTAAAAACAATAAAAACGCCGCGTATTTATTAAACGCCAAAAAAATGAAAAGATAAAGGGACACGCGTTAATAAAAAAGAAATATGAAAGGTCAAAAAAGCCCATCAGCCTTTCTCTAAGCGGCGTGACACGTGTTAGGCCAGGAAGCGTTCTCACCGTTCTCACACTTTTGAGCGTTTTCTCCTGATCCCGTTTCTATATATATATAGGGTCAGGATTTAGGGAAAACGATGAAAAGTGTGAGAACTGTGAGAACGATTTTGGTGTTGACATGTGGCATTGATGCTAAATTAAACTAAGGGGTAATATTGTCAAAAAACCCACTCACATGAACTGGGAGTTCAAATAAAACTGTAACGCCCCAAAATCTAAATGTTAATATTTGTCGTGTGTTCCTATATGACACGTCATGAAATAAATAACTAGGCTATTTAACCTAGTTAAGGGTATGGTCAAAAGAATTAAAAGAGGAAGGTAATGTCAGTTATGTTTTAAAGGTAAACCCGAGGGGCTAAAGTGGGAAAGATGAAAGTTAAGTTATTAAATAACTTATCACACACAAACACACACATACGTGTGTGTTCGAGAAGGAGCAGGAGGCTCCTATGGAGCCTCAAACCCTAACACCATCTTTATGCTCAAATCGGAAGGCAAGATGAAGCTTAAATCCATAACCGAGCATGGATTAATGATCACCAACACGAGGGGATCATAAGGTATGTCTTAAATCTAAGATTGATGATCATGGGTGAAGTGGGTTATGTTCTAATCCGTGAGTTAATATGAAATTGATCATGTATAAGGGTTAGAATCCTCGTTTAGAACATGGGTTATGTATGGTTTGCGTTAATTTGATGATTAGAGGTGGAACCCGTTAGTTAGGGGGAAGATGATGACTAGAATCACCTCCCATGTTCGAGTCTTGTTGAAAGATTGATGTATTATGTGGGTATGATGAATTATTGTTAGATGAATTAGGAGGAATGTGATGATGTTATGTTTAATGTTCATTTGGAATGATATATGATGATTAGTAGTAGGATTTGCTGGGTTATGTATGAGTTTAGAAGATTTGTGCATGGAATAGTTGTACGTTATGTTTAAAAGGTAGTACTCATATCAAGTGTATGATGCAATGTATATAGTGTCGTCCGTATAGTCGATTATGATGTTTTAATGCTTGTTAGAAATGACTAAGGAAAGTTAAGTGTGAATTATGCGAATGATATGATTGTTACATGTACAAATGAGTATGCTAATAAGGGCGTGGTTTCGATGAAATGAAAGTATAGGAAACACGTCGAGACGGACTCAAGCTTGAGGTGTTAACGGGTCAAGAAGAGGCAAGGAATCGGACACGAGCACGGACGCATAAGGTAAGTGATTTCTGTAATCACTTCTTAGTTCGATTAAGTAATATGGTGTTTTAATTAACTAAACACGATGGTTGAAGGCAAGTATGTGTCGTAGTCTTTCGTCGTAAAGTATGGGATTAAAGTTGACCAAAATGCCCTTGATGGGTATTTTGGGCAAATGATCTTAAAAAGTAGTTTAGAAGCAAGTTACTCGATTAGTGTAATGTTTTGGTTAAGTATGAAAGTGAGAAGTATGGTTTGTAAGTCATAAACGTTTTAATGCGCAATTACCCTTAACGGGTCAAAATAAGCTTTTGAGCGAAAACGGGTGGAATGAGATGTAGGGCATCCGAGAATGAATCTTTTATGACAAATGACCTTGAAACTATCAATTCATATGAAGTTAAGGTCAAACAAACAAGTTATGTGGGTAAATGCATGAACGGGTCAAAATCATGGAAAAGGGTAATAAGCCGAAGGCTTAAAAGTTATAAATTTCGGCAGTCCAAATGTTGGATCTTAACTCCATAAGATGGAGAATTAAATTACAGACGCGTAGGAAAAATAATCGGGTAAAACGGACCAATAACGAAGAAGTTATGACCGTTTCCCTGAAATGCGGACGTGCTGGGAATATGCAGCAACCAGCTGCGAAGATTCTGAGAAATCAGGGGCTAGGCGTGACGCCAAGGCCCTTGGCGTCACGCGAGGCCCCCCTGGTTGGCGAAAATCGTTCGTTTGCTCCGTTTTGGCTTGGGAACTCGTTTAAACGCGTTTTAAGTTGCGAATGAATAATTTAACTTATGTTTTACGACCATTAGGGTAAGCACACATGTAGATAGGTACATATGTATGTTTGTGTATCTCTATACTCGTTTGTAGAAGTGTTTGAAAGAATGTATGCACCTACGTGGGTATCATGATGAGTATGTGAGCAAGAATACGCGAATATATGAAGGCTTGTATGTGAGTAGGAGAGTATGAGTCGGGTATATTGCAATAGGTGGTTGTAAATATAAATGTAGGTATGTATGTAGGTACGTATGTAAGTTAGTATGAAGGCATGTAATAAGTATGTATGTATGTATGTATGTATGTATGAATGTATGTATGTATGTAGGTGTGTATGTAGGTAGTACGTATATGTACGCAAGTGAGTATGTACGAAGGTATGCACGTATGTAAGTTAGTGTGAAGGTATGTAATAAGTATGTATGTATGAAGGTATGTAATAAGTATGTATGTATGTATGTATGTATGTATGTATGTATGTAGGTATGAATGGATATATTTAGGTATGCACGTACGTAGGTACGTACGTATGTAGGTACGTATGTAGAAAAGTTGCTATTTGTGATCGTAAGCGTATGTATCAGTTTGTATGAAGGTATGTACGCATGCATTAAATGAAATTGAGTACTAACGATAATAATAGCGTGTTGGGTGAATGAAGTGTAACGCAGGAATACCAATGAAGTCTCACTACGGATCGTATGATCAGGATGGGAAAGCTGGGATGTAAAAAGTTAACGAAATGAGAAGTAAACGTGTACAAACCTTGTATGTTATAATGCGTACTAATGTTGTGAATTTTATGTGGTGAGCGCAGGTAGTTCCAGTCGTGAGGATTACCAAAGATTGGAGATCGAGGATCGAGTCACAAGACAGATTGTACAGGAATGTTTAAATATGTAATGTAGTGATGATAATTTATGTTCATATATCATAAAATGAATTTTTAGAATGTCAAGATGTATATCATGAAAGAAATTTTAAGGCTCGAAATTCCGCTGCGTTGTTTTAAGGTTAAACGTGTTAGAGTGTAACAAGTTGGTATCAGAGCCCTGGTTTGAGGGAATCAAGTACGAGAAGGTAAGTACTTGAACTCAAACTTGTGTGCTCTTGAGGTAAGAAATCCGTTCAATCTAAGACTCGATCAAGATCCAAAAGGTTAAGGCTAATGTAAGTATGTACTTATGTATACGTATAAAGAAACTGACGGTTTTGGATGTGCAAGGTAAGCATAAGTATTGGAAGAGGATGATCCGTGAATGCAGTCTAGGATGAATACTAAGGCAGGCAAAGAGGTAATAAGACAAGTAGGTAAATGAGCCCAGGTACGTAAAATGTAATAAGTGGGTGTAAGTAATGGTAAAAATTAATTAAGGGAAGGGAAATTTTAAAAAATCAAAGACAATGATAGTATAGTAATGAAGTACTGGAAGTGATATACGCGCCGAAACCTAAGTCTACGGACATAAGGTGACAATTACATGAAGGCACGAAACTACTATGTGGATTGTGTACCTGGCCAGTACACGAGAAACGTATGACGTTCGTGAGATCATGATAATTGTTACAGGTATGTCCGGTAGAGTTAGGTAGCAGGCGGGCGTGTGGGTGAAATGGGAAGTAAGACTCTCGGGAAATTGAGAGTACTATGAAAGTATGGAAAACATGCCTGATAAGAATGAAGAATGTGGAATCCGTAATTAAGTACGGATCAACAAGATATGAATGATACGTTTGAATCCGTGAGGCGGATTCAAGGATGAAAGGCATGAATGATATGTTTGGATCCGTGAGGCGGATTCAAGGATGAAAGGCATGAATGATATGTTTGAATCCGTGAGGCGGATTCAAGGATGAAAGGCATGAATGTAATGTTTGAATCCGTAAGGCGGATTCAATGAATGAAAAAGCATGAATGGTGCGTCTGAATCTGTGAGACGGATTCAAAAATATAAAAGGATGAAATTAATCCGCCTAAGAAGATGTCGACAGTTTGACCATGATCGAGTTGAACGGGTCATAGAAATAAGTATAAAGTAAAAAGTGATAGTATAATAGACGAAGTTTGTATAAGTTACGTGTTAGACGTGTTAGTAATTGACTCTTAGAAGTCAGAATGATGACGGGCTGTGACCCGGACAATAACTTGAGTAGGGGCGGGAATCGTAAGCTTAGTAAGAAATATTTAAAACAATGTAATAAGGTCTTTGCAAGTAAGCATGAATGGAAGGGAGTACGAGCGTGTACTTCAGTTGGCGAAATGATTAATTGAATGAAAAGATTGCATATAAGAAATAGAATGTGCGGTACGCTATAGCAGGTACGTAGGAAATTGTAGAAAAGTTATAGGTGTGTAATCACCTAGTGTAATGAATGTTTGAATGACATATGCTAACCGCCGATGTTGTTGATGATAATGTTAGAACTATTGATGTGATGAAACCAATCGTATTAGTGAAAGGACGTGCACGAACGGAAGCTCATTACACGAAAGAATGAAACCTGGCTTGTACGGCTAGTACTCGAGGAGAATGATGATCGATCTGGGTTGCGGATCGTGGTTTGGGAAATGAAAAAAAGAGGTTAGTAAAATGTTTAACTCATGTTGGAGGGATATGAACTATTTATACACGTGAATTAAGTAATGCATGAAGTGAAAGCAATAGTAATGTGAAATGAACGAAATGATTTAGAGATAGCATAAAGGTATGTAAGGTATACGTAACTGTAGAAAATGTAGAATAAGGTTAACGTTAAAGTTAAACATATCTGAGTATATACAAATTTTGATGCAAGATCGTATAGTCGATGAAAACATTATGAATGTTGAAATAAACAAATGGGAATGTTAGTAATGGGATGTGGAACGGTTGCAAGTGAGTAAGAAGGTATATAATGCATATGATATACGAGTATTAGAATGATGATTGAATCATTAGCTATAAAGGCTGTTAGGAACTTGTGTTATTAGTGAAAGCGGCACTAATGAGAACTCCGGAGCGGGTTCTTTAAGAAAGAAGATAGTCGTTGTGATGGGCTAACGGTGGTGTTGATGGACATAGAGAAGAATTAATTAGTGATAAATAGAAGTGAGAAAGGTTACGGGGACGAAACCTCGTTTAAGGGTGGTAGACTTGTAACGCCCCAAAATCTAAATGTTAATATTTGTCGTGTGTTCCTATATGACACGTCATGATATAAATAACTAGGCTATTTAACCTAGTTAAGGGTATGGTCAAAAGAATTAAAAGAGGAAGGTAATGTCAGTTATGTTTTAAAGGCAAACCCGAGGGGCTAAAGTGGGAAAGATGAAAGTTAAGTTATTAAATAACTTATCACACACAAACACACACATACGTGTGTGTTCGAGAAGGAGCAGGATGCTCCTATGGAGCCTCAAACCCTAACACCATCTTTATGCTCAAATCGGAAGGCAAGATGAAGCTTAAATCCATAACCGAGCATGGATTAATGATCACCAACACGAGGGGATCATAAGGTATGTCTTAAATCTAAGATTGATGATCATGGGTGAAGTGGGTTATGTTCTAATCCGTGAGTTAATATGAAATTGATTATGTATAAGGGTTAGAATCCTCGTTTAGAACATGGGTTATGTATGGTTTGCGTTAATTTGATGATTAGAGGTGGAACCCGTTAGTTAGGGGGAAGATGATGACTAGAATCACCTCCCATGTTCGAGTCTTGTTGAAAGATTGATGTATTATGTGGGTATGATGAATTATTGTTAGATGAATTAGGAGGAATGTGATGATGTTATGTTTAATGTTCATTTGGAATGATATATGATGATTAGTAGTACGATTTGATGGGTTATGTATGAGTTTAGAAGATTTGTGCATGAAATAGTTGTACGTTATGTTTAAAAGGTAGTACTCACATCAAGTGTATGATGCAATGTATATAGTGTCGTCCGTATAGTCGATTATGATGTTTTAATGCTTGTTAGAAATGACTAAGGAAAGTTAAGTGTGAATTATGCGAATGATATGATTGTTACATGTACAAATGAGTATGCTAATAAGGGCGTGGTTTCGATGAAATGAAAGTATAGGAAACACGTCGAGACGGACTCAAGCTTGAGGTGTTAACGGGTCAAGAAGAGGCAAGGAATCGGATATGAGCACGGACGCATAAGGTAAGTGATTTCTGTAATAACTTCTTAGTTCGATTAAGTAATATGGTGTTTTAATTAACTAAACACGATGGTTGAAGGCAAGTATGTGTCGTAGTCTTTCGTCGTAAAGTATGGGATTAAAGTTGACCAAAATGCCCTTGATGGGTATTTTGGCAAACGATCTTAAAAAGTAGTTTAGAAGCAAGTTACTCGATTAGTGTAATGTTTTGGTTAAGTATGAAAGTGAGAAGTATGGTTTGTAAGTCATAAACGTTTTAATGCGCAATTACCCTTAACGGGTCAAAATAAGCTTTTGAGCGAAAACGGGTGGAATGAGATGTAGGGCATCCGAGAATGAATATTTTATGACAAATGACCTTGAAACTATCAATTCATATGAAGTTAAGGTCAAACAAACAAGTTATGTGGGTAAATGCATGAACGGGTCAAAATCATGGAAAAGGGTAATAAGCCGAAGGCTTAAAAGTTATTAATTTCGGCAGTCCAAATGTTGGATCTTAACTCCATAAGATGGAGAATTAAATTACGGACGCGTAGGAAAAAGAATCGGGTAAAACGGACCAATAACGAAGAAGTTATGACCGTTTCCGTGAAATGCGGACGTGCTGGGAATATGCAGCAACCAGCTGCGAAGATTCTGAGAAATCAGGGGCTAGGCGTGACGCCAAGGCCCTTGGCGTCACGCGAGGCCCCCCTGGTTGGCGAAAATCGTTCGTTTACTTCGTTTTGGCTTGGGAACTCGTTTAAACGCGTTTTAAGTTGCGAATGAATAATTTAACTTATGTTTTACGACAATTAGGGTAAGCACACATGTAGATAGGTACATATGTATGTTTGTGTATCTCTATACTCGTTTGTAGAAGTGTTTGAAAGCATGTATGCACCTACTTGGGTATCATGATGAGTATGTGAGCAAGAATACGCGAATATATGAAGGCTTGTATGTGAGTAGGAGAGTATGAGTCGGGTATATTGCAATAGGTGGTTGTAAATATAAATGTAGGTATGTATGTAAGTTAGTATGAAGGCATGTAATAAGTATGTATGTATGTATGTATGAATGTATGTATGTATGTAGGTGTGTATGTGGGTAGTACGTATATGTACGTAAGTGAGTATGTACGAAGGTATGCACGTATGTAAGTTAGTGTGAAGGTATGTAATAAGTATGTATGTATGAAGGTATGTAATAAGTATGTATGTATGTATGTATGTATGTATGTATGTATGTATGTATGTAGGTATGAATGGATATATTTAGGTATGCACGTACGTAGGTACGTACGTATGTATGTAGGTACGTATGTAGAAAACTTGTTATTTGTGATCGTAAGCGTATGTATCAGTGTTTATGAAGGTATGTACGCATGCATTAAATGAAATTGAGTACTAACGATAATAATAGCGTGTTGGGTGAATGAAGTGTAACGCAGGAATACCAACGAAGTCTCACTACGGATCGTATGATCAGGATGGGAAAGCTGGGATGTAAAAAGTTAACGAAATGAGAAGTAAACGTGTACAAACCTTGTATGTTATAATGCGTACTAATGTTGTGAATTTTATGTGGTGAGCGCAGGTAGTTCCAGTCGTGAGGATTACCAAAGATTGGAGATCGAGGATCGAGTCACAAGACAGATTGTACAGGAATGTTTAAATATGTAATGTAGTGATGATAATTTATGTTCATATATCATAAAATGAATTTTTAGAATGTCAAGATGTATATCATGAAAGAAATTTTAAGGCTCGAAATTCCGCTGCGTCGTTTTAAGGTTAAACGTGTTAGAGTGTAACAAAAACGCCATAAAAACACCAAATTTAGAAAAACGCCATCAAAATACCAAGTTAAAACGCCATAAAAACACCTAGTTCAGAAAAACGCTATGAAAATACCTAGTTAAAACGCCATAAAAACACCTAGTTCAGAAAAACGTCATGAAAATACATAGTCTAAAACGCCATAAAACACACAGTTCAGAAAAACGTCATAAAAACCCAGTTCATTTTTTTCGAAAAGTATATCAATAGTATACTCGTTGGAAAGATAAAAAAACGCTGAGTTTTATGGTGTAATTTTTTTCGAAAAATAATCACGTATAAAAAAAGTTATTGTTGTTTAAATATGATGGGGGAAAATGGCATGTGATTAGCATGTGCACCTTTGTTTGGATCTTCCTATTTTATCCTTCCTGGTAGTTTTATTTACAAAAATGCCACCGCATCAATCTCAGCCATAAACCACTAAGATCTTGTGGCTGAGAATCACTCTCACAGTTCTCACACTTTGAGGCGTTCTCTCCTGATCCTGTTCCTATATATATATATATATATATATATATATGGCCGCTAAAATAGAAACCACCTCTAGTTGCGAGAACCACTCTCCACCAATCAGATTATGCCACTTATACGCTAATATTTTAAAACCAAAAATGTATTTATGTAATTTACTTTAAATGTCAATTTCAACTCAGTCTGTGTCTCTATCTCCTTTTAAAATCCTTTCAATTTCTCTTTCTTCACATTTTTGAAACTCTCATCCTCTCATCTCTCTCTCTTAACTGATGAAGAAAATCATCATCTTCAGCTTATGAACACCACCGTCATCATCTTCAGCTTATGAACACCACCGGCACCACACCCACACCGGCGACCCCCAAACACCACCGTCTCCCACCTCCACCCAAACCCTAAAATGTCTTCCACCTCTACCCATCTCAAACACCACAACAACCCCAACACTAGTTTCAATCGCTGGAGTTTTAGTCGCCGGAGACGACAGTGGTGAAGGGCGGGTTGTGGGTTTGACGGCGACGGAGTTTCAATCGCCGGAGTTTCAGTCACCGGAGCTTCAGTCGTTGTAGGCGACGGGCGGGTTGTGGTAGTGGGTTTTGACGGCGACGGCGATAAGGGTGCCGGTGAGGATTGACGGCGATGGTGGTGGTGGGTTTTGACGGCGACGGTGGTGTTGGTTAGCTCTGTTTCTCTGAGACATTTTATCAAACACCTTTTGTGATATTGGTTTACACGTTCATCTTGTTTACACATTTGGGTGTTTGGTTAGCTCTGTTTCTCTTAGACAATTTTAATGGGTCTTGTTGGTTGAACTTATTTGACTAGTTGACTACTGCATGTGTTATACTTGCATTTTTAATGGGTCTTGTTGTTCTTCATGCTTCACTTCAGTTTCACATGTTTTAATAAACTGTACACTTAGATCTGTGTGATTCACCATTGAACATATGTACCTTTGTTGATCTTTGGTTATTTTAGTTACAAAAGCTAGTGATTTAACCAAAATGAGGTTAATAGAAGATAAGGGTTGTTTAAATCATGTCTCTCACGAGACGTCAGGTGGCGGCAACGGTGGCGGTCACCGCGGCGGTCACCGGACGACTTTAGGCAAACCGACACCGTTAAAATGGGACGATGCACAAAAATGGCTAGTCAAGTTATCGAGAGGCGGCGAAAAGAATCACTCGAACAGTTGGATTGGGCGATGATGATGCATAAAAAAAACGTATATTTTCATGATGATGACGTGGCAAGGATGGTGGAGGGTAGGTTTTTTGAACCTGCAACCCCACTTTGCAGCCTTGATTATTGGAAACTCTGAGTCAAACCCCGTTTTATTCAAGAATCCACACATTGTTTTGATATGTGTTGTTGGTTTTTTATATATTTTTTCAGTCGATGATGATAAGTTCAATCTATTTGAGACACCTACTGAGTCGCGGATTTTGGGTAAAACGTAAAACGTAAAAATTTTAACGTAAAACGTAAAAAATTTAACGTAAAATGTAAAACGTAAAATTTTTAATGTAAAACGTAAAATTTTTAATGTAAAATGTAAAAAGTTTAACGTAAAACGCAAAAAGTTTAACGTAAAACGTAAAAAGTTTAACGTAAAACGTAAAAACAGTGCGTAAAAAAACGGCGAGTAAAAAAAAAAGGCGTAAAACGTTGCGTAAAAAACGACGCATTAAAACGGGGCGTAAAAAACGACGCGTTAAAAAAAACGACGCGCGAAAAAACCGGTAGTAAAAACGGTGTGCAAAAACGACGCGTGAAAAAGCCGGGCGTAATAACGGCGTGCAAAATAAAATTGTTTTGTTAAAAAAACTGCATTTAAAATGATTTTAATAAAAAAAATTATGTTTAGAAAATAAAAACTAATATAATAATATAAAAAGAGTAATAAAAATAAGAGTTAATTGCCAAAACCGTCCCTAAGGTTTGGGCACGTTTACCATTTTCGTCCAAAATGACACTTTTGTATCAAATTGCCCCCAACGTTTGTAACTTTTTACCATCTTCATCCAAACCACTAACTTAGTTTATTTTTTCTGTTAAGTTGAGGATATTTGGATGAAACTGGCAAATATAAAACCAAAGGGACGATTTTGACAATTTACTCAAACTCTTTTTAATTTCTTTTATTTAATTATTTTTGTTACATATATAATAAAAAAGAATATACATGGAGTTTTAGAAAAAAAAAATAGTTTTGTCACATAATTTTTATAAATTTTCATCCAAATCACTAACTTAGTTTATTTTTTCCAATTCTTGTTTGATTTCAAACTCTAAATCGCTTTTTGGAAAGTTATACGCAAACTGATGCGTAAATGTAATCAGTTTAACGCGACAAACACTCCGGAATATCAACATAAGCTTAACATACCTTAAATAACCTTTACATAACTTAGAAATAAGTTTTGAAGGGTTCGGTATGGCAAAAACAAGTTTATTCGCTCACAGGGACTATTTGCGACAAACTGCGAAAGTCTGCCGATTCGTATAGTAACGTACACTCCGGAACATGATCATATGTTAAACATACTATAAATATCCTTTACATAGCTTAGAAATAGGCTTTGAGGGGTTCGGTATGCGAAAATAAACTTATTTGATCAAACAGGGACTAAAAGCGTTAAAAAGTGCATAAGTTTGCATTTACGCGCATATCTTACGTTCTGGACATATCCGGACATCCAAAAATTTTTTTAATCATTAAAATATTTTATTTTAGTGATTGGAATGCAATACCATTCGTCGCGTAATTTGGATCGTTTTTCACGTCCATTCGTGTTTCGTCGTAATTAACCGAACAACCAGGGCGTACGACCAAATGAACCGATATCCATGATATTTTCAATTATATTTCATGCCTCCTATACTTTAACATCCTTGTAGAATCCTGAAATTGGGTTAACGAGGCTTAAACGTGTCGAAAATCAAGTTTTGAGCTACAGGGGCCTGTTCTGCCAAAAGTTTAAAGTTGCTGGTCAGATGCTCTCGCCTGGGGTGAAGCCCAGAGCCACTGTCTTCGCGGCCCGTTAGAGCTGGAGCTGGCAGAAACATTGAATCTGGTTAAAAGAGCCTGTTCTCATGGTTTTAATCCCTGATTTAGCATACCATTGGCTTGTTTTTGTGCTCCCCTTGTATTCTAATCTATGGGCAATATGTGTATGGTTGAGATCAAGCTTTGATCCTTGCAAAAACACATGTAATGATCCTATGAACTCAAGATTTCCTATAAATAGCTTGGGTTTTTGCCATTCTCATTGCTCAAATTGATCTAATCTGCTCTAAGTTGAAGCTCTCACTTGTGAAGGCTTCATACATGAGTATTTTTAGTTCAATTCTTCCTAGCTTGAACCCTTTGTAAGCTTCTTTCATGCTTGTTCTTGCATTTCAAGCATGAAAGTCAAACAGTGTTTGACTTTCTGCTTTGACCATGTTTTGGTCAACACAAAATTCGTTTGAACTTTGTAACGTGGGCGTAATCACGATGGTTATAGTCCCTTGTGACTATACCTACTAATTAGCACGTTTATTAGGCGTAGTGACGAGTCATAGTTTTGGTCAAAGTGCCGATTATGCGCATTTTGCGACGAAACTATTTTCGGGTATCAAAACACTTTGTTTTGATATCAAACTTGTTTTCTAACTTAGTTAAACATGTTTTAACATGTTTAACTCATCACTTTTAGTTTAGTGCTAATTTAGGGTCGTAAGTTAAGCGGTCTTAACAACCGCTTAGACTTTTGAACCCGACCGTTTGGTCGATCATTAGGATCTGACCAAACATATTTTGTGGCCATAGTTGTATAGGGAATAACCTTCCGAGGTTATACCTTATGGTAACTTAGTTTAATTAGTTGTATGATAGGTAGTCTATATGCCTTAGGAAAATTACCAAAATGCCCTTTTTGCGCATAATTTCATATTAAGCATATGTAACTTAAATTTTGCCACATAAACTGATTATTAAACATGTTAGGGCATATAATACTTGTCATAGGACTAGTTAGGCTACTCGTTTGCGCTTTTGCGCAAATGACGCGTTAAAGTAGCGTAAGTTACCTAAACTGGTCATAACGGGTCATAAGCACTTAGGATAGGTTCCAATTTAGAATGTAGGCTTTGTTAAACCATATCATATGAGTTCCAATACTCATTTGGTTTACGAGACCTCATTCTATCCGATCTTCCGATTTGGGTTCGGTTTATTAACATAGTTACCTATATTAGGTGTCGTTTGATTCCGTGATCTTTCAAGCGTTATTTGGTTGTTATATCAAGACTTCTAAGAAATATCAAGTGAGTACATAGTCCCCTCTTTTACCGTTTTCAAATATTTTGGGGTGATGCACATGTGCCTACTTGTTACTTTCATGCTTTTTATGCTTTCATGACATATACTTGCTATATTCATTAGTACGCATATAGTACATGATTTCATCTATGTTTTGTTATGTATGTTTAATTAGCATTCTAGCACATTGATTTCATAACATTGATTTTTACATGACATGCTTACATTGGTTCGACATTGGCATGTTTAACGGGTCTAAAATACGTTCATTAACACTGATCACGCCGCTCGGTAGTATGCAGTGGTACCATAGGAATTGACAACTCCCATTCCTGGAATCCTAGGTTTGTTTGGACGTAAGGAATGGCAGAATCCGAAAACAATTTTGATAAACCTTTAATTTGTTAAGGGTTTGTCCGTCAGTCTCAAGGCTTGAATGTATGCGATAAACATTACCAAATAAATGTTCTATCAATTAAAGCATTGTTTTTATTTTCAAAACATAACTTTTGATTCAAACATTTGTTTATTCAAAAACATTGTTTTGTGCATAACATTTGGTTTTTACAGGACATTTGATTTTACATTAACATATACATATGGGGTTGAGTAAACTCTCTTTATTCACCATACATAACATTTGATTTTACATGATATTCGATTATACAAATTATGATTTACATTTGACATTGAACGTTGTTTACACATAACATTTTGACATTTATTTAAACAAGACATCCGGTTGGTTATTGATAAGTGATTTAGATAACGAAATGTGTGTAATATGATAAAAGCATGGTGGATACGCCGCTGGTACTTCCTATATATAAGTGCTTTTATGATATTACATATCGTAGCGTTATCTAAACCGCTTTAACAAAGACATGATACATTTTATACAAATGACATATTTTCACAGGACATTGTTTTACAAACGACATATTTTATACAATTTCATTTTTACTTGGTTATTTATTTAACCATGCATTATTCTTTTATATCATCTGATTTCTTATCGATTTTCGAATGATTTATAAAAGAAAACATTTTTATAAGGTTCATGACTACTTTTTGTTAAACATTTCTTTTAACTACAAGTCATGAATTCTTCATTAACAAAACCTATGTATCTCACAGGCATTTTATGCTGACGTACATATTTTCACATGTGTTTCAGGTGCTGTTGTTAGATAATCATGATGCAAACATAGGATCAGACGAGGGTCTTAGTGACTTAAAATGAAGCAAGACAAGTTTAATTTACGTTATGTTTCTGTTATTTCCAAGACAATGTAAACAATTTAATAAATAAAACCAAACTTTAAATACTATGTGTTGTGAAACAATGATTCTGTTACTCCACTCCCCGACGTTTCCGCCATGGTTTGTTGTTTTACGCGGTCGGGGTGTGACAGATGTCAACTCTTCTCACTTGATTCTTGAAGTGCAGGGGAAGATTCTTTCAGAAATCAAGAAAAATCAAGACATGTGGGAAAGACTCCTTGAAGAACAACCATCGAGCTTCAAAGACGCCGCATTTGAGCACATCAAGGAACAGTCTCGAGCTGATGACTTGGTCTTCTCTTTTCTAAATGATGCTCTGTCTACAGTGAAAGAGAAGATGGAGTTCAGCTCGACAGAACGTGACAAGATCTTTACTTCAAGAAACTAGGTTTCTCTTAATAATTTTATAGTCTTTTGTTTTGTTAAACAATACCTTTATGTTTATTATGTTGTATTCTGCTTGTTTTGTATACATATTTGAAACATCTGATGGTTCATTACTTATATATATCGCATGACTGAAATATATATATATATATATATATATATATAGTGCGGTTAACATACATTAGGGCTTATCATACTTCACGTACGCGAGTATAGTAACCGTCAGATCAGATCCATGCGTGATTAATCAGTCCCCTGCGTGATTATTTAAACATGCGTGATTTGAATATGCATGCGTAATAAAGCACATAACTACTTTCCATGCGTGGTTAGGTCAATTTATAACTTCCCATGCGTGATTATGTTCCATTTATAACTTGCGTTATTTCGTCGCGTACGTTTTGTAGGATAAGCCGTAATGTACATTATACTTATTCTATATATATATAGGGAGATGATCATGATAAAACTACATATAAATGAGAAAACTAGAAAACTAAGTAAAAAAACCTAAAAAAAAGCTAAAAAACATACCAAATTTTTTTTTACAATTTTTTATAAAAAAATCGCTAGTTTTTATATATAAAAAATATTTTCAAATTTTTTTTTGTTGTACTGCACATGTGTATTATATGTGTACTACACATGTGCTCTATATCCGTAATAGTGCACATGTGCAATACAACAAAAAACTTTTTTTTTAAATTTTTTTCCATGCATAAAAAGCTGCGATTTTTTTATAAAAATTAAAAAAAAAATTTGGTATGTTTTTTAGGCTTTTTTAGTTAGTTTTTTGGTTTTCTTATTTAAACTAGTTTTCTCATGATCCATCCCCTATATATATATATATATATCGCATGTTGTTAACAATGCAAGATAACATAAATTACATGTTATAACATGGAAACACAATAAAATCGAATGTACATAACTTAAAAACTCATGTATATGAAATCGCATGTTTATATATTAAAATCGCATGTTAGTATACTAAAACCCCAGGTATATTAAATCGCATGTTTATCATGTAAAATCGCATGTACAATTAAAAAATGGCATGATTCTTTAATCTTCATCATCTGAAACCTCTTCCCAGACATCTTCTTCACTGTCATCATCACTCCCTCCACTATAATCTTCGAACTCATCTTCCTCTTCATCAACTTCGTCTTCGACTTCATGGACTTCGTGGCTGGGATCTTTTTCAATCTGGACTCCCTTCATCTTCTTTTGTTTTTTTACCTTTCAGTACCTCACAAGTCCGAATATCATGACCTTTTTCATTGCATACACTACATATCCTTGTCCTCTTCCCTTTGCGGCTGATCATTTGTTCCTTCTTTGATTTAATCCTTTTATGCGATCCACGACCTTTGTTTCTTATACCAGTTGGGACACAGACAGTAGGAGGTGCATTAGTTACTGGTTGTTGATAACCAATTAACTTTGAAAACCGGTCAAAATTTGGATCAAGCGGCTTGGCTATACGACTCTGGTCCACTTTTTCTTTAATCTCCTTCATTTTATCCCTGAATAGAACTAGTTGATCAAGGTCAGTAATCAAATTGCTAACCAGATACTCCCCTGTATACATGATTTCACGAGCAATCTGTTTAGCCTTGTATTGCTCATCCTTAGCATCGACCTTTACATCAAACATAGAGTTTAATTCATTTGAAACCACATCTTTTGTCCATTTCTTCATAACATATTTGTTTGGTATTGCTTTAACTCCAAACATCTTGAACAGAAAATAAATGTGTTTACATAGCAGCCCATACTATTCGAAACGCAGACAGCTACATTGTACAGTTACATCTTCTTCAAGTTTCTTGAAACAAACCTACAGAAAAAAAAAACAAAAAAAAAAATTAAATTCGCATGTGTATGTAAAAGTTCAGGGACGCAGGCGTTACAGTCTCCCCTCCTTTAGGAGATTTCATCCCCGAAATCTAAGAGGAAGACTCTGGAAATAGATGTGGGTACTTGGCCTTCATTTCGCTCTTGAGTTCCCAAGTGAACTCGGCGCCATGCTTTCCTTCCCATCGAACCTTGACAATGGGAATCTTGCTGCGCCTCAGTCGCTTGGCACTCTGGTCCATGATCTCGACCGGTTTCTCCACAATGTGTAAAGCCTCATTTATTTGCAAGTCTTCGAGAGGAACCTGCAGTTCCTCGTCGGCTAGGCATTTACGTAGATTAGATACGTGGAACACTGGATGCACATTGTTTAGTTCTTGTGGCAGGTCGAGTCTGTACGCCACCTTGCCAATCCTTTCGAGTATCGCGAAAGGACCCACATAGTGAGAAGCGAGCTTTCCCTTCTTACCAAAACGAACTACTCCCTTCCAGGGAGATACTTTGAGCAGAACTCGATCACCAACATCAAATTCCAGAGGCTTGCGCCTTTTATCAGCATAGCTCTTTTGTCTGCTCCTAGCCTTGATCAAGTTATCACGGATCTGAAGAATCTTATCCGTTGTCTCTTGAATGATTTCAGGGCCAGTAAACTGCTTGTCACCAACCTCATGCCAAGTGAGAGGAGATCGGCACTTGCGACCATACAAAGCTTCGAAAGGAGCCATTTGAATACTGGAATGATAGCTATTGTTGTACGAGAACTTAGTCAATGGTAAATGTACATCCCTGTTACCACCAAAGTCGATGACACAAGAACGGAGCATATCCTCTATGGTTTGAATAGTACGCTCGGTCTGTCCATCCGTTTGAGGATGAAAGGCCGTGCTAAGATTCAAATGAGAACCCATAGCGGATTGAAAGGTTTGCCAAAGACGTGAGGTAAAACGACCATCACGGTAAATGTACATGAATATGAAGAGATTATGTCAAGATGTATGCCATAACGGCATATAATCTCATCGGTATAGATTCGAGCAAGTTTCTCCACTTTATAATCTTCACAAATAGGAAGAAAGTGGGCTGATTTAGTCAATCGGTCAATGATTACCCAAATATTGTCGTGACCACCGGGTGTTCGGGGTAGTTTGGGTATAAAGCCATAGCGATGTTATCCCATTTCTAAACAGGGATTTCGGGTTGTTCAAGAAGACCTGAAGGAAGTTGATGTTCAGCCTTTACCTTCGTGCAAGTAAGGCATTTTAAGACGTACACAGCAATGTCCTTCTTCATACCAGGCCACCAATAGACCGTACGCAAGTCATGGTACATCTTATCGACACCAGGATGAATAGAGTATCAGGATTTGTGAGGCTCATTCATAATGAGCTCATGGAGATTATCGCGATCCGGCACCTAGATTCGATTGAGATAGTATTGAAGTTCATCAGACTTAGTTTCGAGCTGATCCACAACAGCACCACGTATTTCAACAAATAGACTACCTTCATTAGCTGACGAATATTGAGCTTCACGAATACACGCATGGAGATCACTGGAGATGCGAATAGCATTAACATGAGTTTTACGACTAAGAGCGTCAACCACTACATTAGCCTTGCCAGGATGATAGCGAATTTCACAGTCGTAGTCGTTAAGCAATTCCACCCAACGTCTCTGTCGCATGTTCAGTTCCTTTTGGTCAAAGATATGTTGAAGGCTCTTATAGTCAGTGAAAACCACACACTTAGTACCATACAGGTAGTGTAGCCAGATCTTTAACACAAATACGACTGCACCAAGCTCCAGATCGTGAGTAGTATAGTTTTTCTCATGTATCTTGAGTTGACGGGAGGCATAAGAAATAACCTTGTCCCGCTGCATGAGCACACAGCCCAAACCACGGTTCGAGGCATCGCAATATACTACGAAGTCATCATTCCCATCAGGAAGAGTAAGAACGGGAGCGTTACACAAAAGGGTCTTAAGAGTCTTAAAAGATTCCTCTTGCTCGGGACCCCAAGCAAAAGGTTTCTATTTCTGAGTCAAAGAAGTTAGAGGAATGGCAATCTTTGAGAAGTCCGAGATGAATCGGCGGTAATATCCTGCCAATCCTAGGATGGAACGAATCTCAGATGCAGATTTAGGCGTACTCCAATTCTTCACGAATTTGATTTTAGAAGGGTCAACATGAATACCTTGCTTACTAACGACATGACCAAGAAATTGTACTTCATTAAACCAAAAGTCGCACATAGAAAATTTAGCATACAAGCGTTCCCCACATAGAAGTTCAAGCATTAAGCGTAAATGACGAGCATGATCATCCTTAGTTTCAGAATAAATGAGAATATCATCAATAAAGACTTCACAAAACGATCAAGATATGGTTTACAAACACGATTCATGCGGTCCATGAACACAGCGGGTGCGTTGGTCAAACCAAAAGGCATGACCACGAACTCATAGTGTCCATAACGAGTACGAAATGTAGTTTTGGGTACATTATCTTCGAGAACACGAAGCTGATGATTACCAGAACGAAGGTTAATCTTAGAGAAACAGGATGCGCCTTGTAGTTGATCAAATAAGTCATCGATACGAGGGAGAGGGTAACGATTCTTAACTGTAAGCTTATTAAGTTCATGGTAGTCGATACACATACGAAACGAACCATCTTTCTTTTTGACGAACAACACGAGAGCACCCCACGGAGAGGTACTTGGACTAATGAATCCTTTGTCGAGCAGTTCTTGAAGTTGGCTGGATAGCTCTTGCATCTCAGAAGGTGCAAGTCGATAAGGAGTCTTAGCGACAGGGGTCACACCAGGTATGGGATCAATACGAAAATCAACAGATCGAGGAGGAGGAAAACCAGGAAGGTCTTCGGGAAAGACATCAGGGAAATCACACACTACTGGAACATCGCTAACGTTCTTTCCCTTGCTCTTTTGTGTCACACCCCCAAAAATACCCCAAGCGGAAACCCCCGCGAGGGGTGTGACGTACCAGGATCTAGCCACCAATCACATTGAACCATAACATAGTATTTACTAAAAGTTTCCATTTTATTTCATAAAGTAAATTCAAACACAATCCAAAACAATTACGTTCAGCGGAAGTATAAGATAAGTAGTTATTTCAAGTGTTTCAAAACAAGTGTGCAATAAACGTTAAACTTGTATCCAAGAGCTATGACCTATGACAACTCCAGCACTCCCAGACAGCAAGTTCCAATCCATGGACCTAAGGACCTGCAAGCATGCAGAAAAGTGTATCAGACAGGCTGGTGAGTTCACATTTTGCTTTAACCGTTTATACCAAGTAGTGATTTACGATTTGTTAAGTTGATAATAACTCGATACCGTAGACGGCCATTTTTGCCCTTCTCCAATGCTCTATCAAACATTGGTCATGATTTAAAGTTATTAGTTCACGCCCGTCCTATCCAGGTACGTCGTGAGGGTGCCAAACCTATTAGCGCTATCAACTAATAACCCCGTTGCC
Organism: Helianthus tuberosus; assembly: GCA_030545235.1. Taxonomy (NCBI): domain Eukaryota; kingdom Viridiplantae; phylum Streptophyta; class Magnoliopsida; order Asterales; family Asteraceae; genus Helianthus; species Helianthus tuberosus. The sequence goes on along the minus strand of CM060370.1, from coordinate 35,806,719 downwards.
CTACAAGCAACTAACCCGGTAGTAATGATGGGACTTAAGTGATAGAGAGTGAGTGTATTATCCAACATCAACGTTACTGAAAACCGTTGCATATCCCCTGCAAGGATATGCGTATGTGAAATCTGCCTCACATCCCCTACAAGGATGTGAGTATTTGAAAACCGCCTCATATCCCCTACAAGGATATGGGTTTACGAAAATTCGTTTACATATTTTGTCAGTTTGATTCTCCCCACCGGACGCATGCTTGTTTTAAGAGGAGTGAACTCACCTTGGTTTGCTCGGTATGTTTTGTTACTTGTTCACACTTAAACAGTCACAGCCTATGGTATTCATGCATGCAATGTCAGTTTACATTCACAAGGTTCACGTATAAATTGAAATCATGATATGCATTCAAACAACGGTTTCCGAATAACACATAGCAAACATTCCAACTCATGCAAAACAACACCTCATATGTAAGTTTCTTATCAACACCTACCAATTAATTGTGCCATTCATATAGAAATCAGTTCATATTTCCCCAGTCATAACTAACACCCTTAACAAGCAGTAACTTAGTCAACTCATACCATGCACATGCACAACCTGTTGGTCAGGGTGGCGAAACTCCATGATGTTTCGTCGACCTGATAGGTAACGAATTCACTGAGGTGTTTCGTCGATAGCTAAGGTGTTTCGTCAATAGGTCGAGTGACGAAACACTTAGTTGTTTCGTCGATGATGTGAGTGACAAAATATCCTGTGTTTCGTCTGCAGGGTAGTTACGTTACATTTCCAGTTAACCATGTACACACAGAAACCCTAATCACAATCTAACAGTTGATCATCAACATTCATCGATCATGAATCCGATCTAACAGTTAATCATCATCACCCCTCGGTTTTAATCATAATTTATCAGTTAATTCGATCATGAAAACCATTTCCTAAACAATAAACCTAATCAATCGTCATCCATTCAAACATCGAATACACTACATATTCAAATCATACAAATTGTTGCAATCATAAACCAGTTCTCTATATGCTTGAGTCCCTAATTACTCATACCACCAATCGCTACACAAGATCACGTATAAAACATAAATTCGATGAACAAGTCAAAACGCTAACCTTGATACAAGATAAAATAACAATGCTCCGGATGGTTAGACCGAGAAAGTGATGCTTCTAAGGGAGGGTTTGCTGCTGTCGTAGATTTAGAGGGATTCTAGGGTTTCGCAGATTATAACTTCGCGTACAATATAACGGAAGGTAATTATGGCCGGTTACAGTTGGGCTTCACTTGGGCCAAAAGCCGATCTAGTGTTTCGCCGAGTAGAATGGATGACGAAATACCATTTTTCGTCAAGTGATGGTGATGACGAAATACCAATTTTCGTCGAGTGGGGTTTGTGGAATTAAGTTTATAATCTTAAACAGTTAATAAGTTTTCATCACTAACCAAACAATAACACAGTATCTCAAACATATAACAAACGTGCACAATTACAATGCAAACAAATTATGAAGACACAGTTGTGAAATAAATAACGTGTCGAGGAAAGACCTTGAAAGTTCGGGTTGTCACATCATCCCCAACTTGAAAGAAATTTCGTCCCGAAATTTGATAAGTAAACCAAAAGCGGCGAAATGTCGGATTAGGATGACTGTGGATTTTCCCCAGGTGCCACATCATCCCCAACTTGAAGGGGAATTTCGTCCCGAAATTCATTAGTTGCATTAGATTTAGATTTGCTAGACTTGGACTTGTCTTCTGGGAATAAATGTGGGTACTTGAGCTTCATCTGATCCTCGCGTTCCCACGTGAACTCCGGTCCACGTCTTGAGTTCCAACGAACTTACACGATCGGAATACGGCTGTGCTTACGAACCTTGACTTCCCGGTCCATAATTTCAATTGGTTCTTCAATAAACTGCAACTTGTCGTCAATTTTCAGCTCTTGAAATGGTACCACAAGTGTTTCATCAGATAAGCATTTCTTCAACTGTGAAACATGGAAAACATCGTGAACGTTACCCAACTCAGCAGGTAACTCGAGATTGTATGCCACCTTACCGATTCGTTCCAGAATTTTGAATGGCCTGACATAACGCGGATTGAGCTTACCGCGTTTCCCAAAACGCACCACACCCTTCCAGGGTGAGACCTTTAGCATCACGCGATCACCCACAGCAAACTCCAAAGGTTTCCTACGCTTGTCAGCATAGCTTTTCTGACGGTCACGCGCCGTCGCCATACGATTTCTAATTTGCACTATCTTCTCAGATGTTTCGAGCATAAGCTCCGGGCCTGTGACCTGGCTGTCACCCACTTCAGCCCAGCAGAGAGGAGATCGACATTTCTGCCCGTACAAAGCCTCGAACGGGGCTGCCTGGATACTGGTATGGTAACTGTTATTGTAAGAAAACTCCACCAAGGGTAAGTGCCTCTCCCAACCTTTACCAAAATTGATAACACATGCTCACAGCATGTCTTCCAATGACTGGATGGTTCGCTCACTCTGACCATCCGTTTGAGGGTGATAGGCGGTGCTCATGTCAAGACGTGAGCCAAATGATTTGTGCATCGCTTGCCACAAATCGGATATGAAACGCGGATCTCGATCAGAGATAATGGAGGTTGGCACCCCGTGCCTGGAAACCACTTCCTTTAGATAGATACCAGCCAGCTGCGAGAACTTGTCAGTTTCTTTGATCGCGAGGAAGTGTACAGATTTCGTGAGACGGTCAACAATCACCCAGATGGTGTTATTTCCGTTTTGAGTTCTAGGTAGCCCGGTGACAAAATCCATGGCAATTTGTTCCCATTTCCACATGGGTATTTCTGGTTACTGAAGTAGGCCTGAGGGTTTCTTGTACTCCACCTTGACTTTTGAACATGTCAAACATTTACTTACATAAGTCGCGATGTGGGCCTTCATCTTCGGCCCCCAGTACAAAACCTTGAGATCCTGATACATTTTGTCCGAACCCGGATGAACAGAGTATCTGGACTTGTGCGCTTCGTCCATCACAAGCTCCCTAAGGTTACAAAACAAGGGAATCCATACACGCTCCATGAAGTAGAGAATACCATCCGATCTCTCTACAAGTTGTTTTTCCATGCCCCTTAAATACTCAGCTTCAATGTTTTCCTCTTTCAACGCTTCAGTTTGTGCAGAACGTATCTAATTTGGGAGATTTGAGTGAATGGTGAGTTGCAAGGCGCGAACACGTTTGGGTTTCATTTCCTTTCGACTAAGGGCATCAGCTACAACGTTAGCCTTTCCTGGATGATACTTGATTGCAGAGTCGTAGTCGTTTAAGAGTTCTACCCAGCGACGCTGTCGCATATTCAAATCCTTCTGGTCAAAAATATGCTGAAGGCTCTTGTGGTCGGTATAAATAGTGCATTTAGTACCGTACAGGTAATGCCTCCAGATTTTGAGCGCAAACACCACGGCCCCCAATTCCAAGTCGTGAGTCGTGTAATTCTTTTCATGGACCTTCAACTGTCGAGAGGCGTAAGCTATAACTTTCTCGCGCTGCATCAACACGCAACCGAGACCCTGAATAGAGGCGTCACAATACACAACAAAATCATCAGTACCCTCAGGTAAAGACAGAATCGGTGCACTGCAGAGTTTCTATTTCAGAAGTTGGAAAGCGTCTTCCTGTTTCGTTCCCCAAGTATACACTACACCCTTCTGTGTCAGAGCAGTGAGAGGTTGAGCGATCTTTGAAAAACCTTCAATGAATCTTCGATAGTACCCAGCGAGACCAAGGAATTGTTTCACTTCCGAAGGGTTCTTTGGTGCTGCCCAATTCCTGATTGAGTCGATCTTTGCAGGATCCACATGTATCCCCATTTCGTTAACGATGTGACCGAGGAAGTGTACTTCTCGAATCGAGAAGTCGCACTTAGAAAATTTCACGTAAACCTGCTCCTTCCTCAGGAGCTCCAAGATAAGACGTAGATGCCGTTCGTGGTCCTCCTTTCTCTTAGAATAAATCAGTATGTCATCGTTAAACACGATGACAAAATCGTTAAGATATGGTTTACATACGCGGTTCATGAGATCCATGAATACCGCTAGTGCGTTGGTTAACCCGAATGGCATGACCAGAAATTCGTAATGACCATAACGCGTGTGAAAGGCGGTTTTTGGAACATCCTCTTCTCGAACTCTCATCTGATGATAGCCCGATGTTAAATCAATCTTCGAGTAGAAGCTTGACCCTTGCAACTGGTCAAACAGGTCGTCAATGCAAGGTAAAGGGTAACGATTCTTGATCGTCACCTTGTTGAGTTCTCGATAGTCTATGCACATGCGAAAGGACCCGTCCTTCTTCTTCACAAACAAAACTGGGGCTCCCCAAGGCGAAGAACTGGGTCGGATAAAGCCCCTATCCAACAGTTCTTAAAGTTGATTCGACAATTCTTGCAACTCTCCAGGTGCAAGACGATACGGTGCACGAGGAATCGGAGCTGCTCCTGGTGTGAGATCAATGTGGAATTCCACCTGAAGATGTGGAGGTAAACCGGGAAGTTCCTCGGGAAAAACGTCTGGAAACTCCCGTACTACTGGTAAATCATTGATATTCTTCTCCTCAGGCCGAGTATCAGTAACAAGCGCAAGTATAGCAGGGTAGCCCTTACATAAACATTTCCGAGCTTTCATGGATGAAATGATGTTGACTATTGCACCGCTTTGATGACCCTGGATAGATAATAATTCCCCGCTAGGGAGAGGTACACGCACAATCTTCTCCTTGCAAAGTATGTCTGCTCCGTGTTTGGACAACCAGTCCATACCAATGACTATATCAAAACTACCAAGAGTGATGGGAAGAAGGTCAATGTCAAACACTAGACCTAGAAGATCAAGTTTACACCCTAAGTATACATGCGTGGCTTCTATCGACTTGCCATCAGCTAAATCCACTACATGCTTGTTTACAAGAGACGCAGGACTTAACCCTAGCTGACGACTGAATCCCAAAGACACATAACTCTAGTCGGCACCAGAGTCGAATAATACAGAAGCAATAATACCATTAACAGAGAACGTACCGGTCACGACGTTGCCATCGTTCCTTGCATCGCCTGCCCCAATAGTGAATGCCCTACCGCGAGCACCATTCCCTCCGTTATTCCCATTGTTGTTGTTACCCGCGTTGTTGTTATTGTTCTGGAGGTTACCCCCATTGTTGTTGTTGGCATTCTGGTTCAACTGTGGGCAATCCTTCTTGAAATGCCCTTCACTGCCACACTGATAGCATCCCCTCAGATTACCCCGATTCTGCTGGGGTTGTTGCCTCTGTTGCTGTTGCTGAGATTGTTGCTGTTGTTGCTTGGGATGTGGAGCTCTACAATCCTTCGCCATGTGACCTAGCTTGTCACACCTTTGACATGCCCGACTACACTGGCCATAGTGATGGAAACCACACTTATTACATTTCGGCTGTTTTCCTGCGTAACCGGAAGTCTGGCTGTGGTTCTGAGTCTGATTGACAGAAGACGACTGGCTGAAACTGTGGGTGTTGTTGTTGTTGTCAGGCTTCTTCTGAGATTGACTTGCACTGGTTGCTTTGTCAGCATCATTCCACTTACGCTTGTTATCACTAGCAGGTGTGGTAGCTGTAGCAGCAGAGGTAGTAGCAGAAACACATGGCGGCAATGAGCCATGTTTGACCTCTTAGTCAGTAATCTTATGTGCCAAACGGATGATCTGGGGCAGATTGTTAAGGTTTGCAGCAGTGACATAACCCTTTACAGCTGGTGCTAGGCCCTTGAGATACAACTTAATTCGTCGATGTGGAGGTCGAGACAGGTTAGGGCACAAAATTGCTAGTTCACGAGATCGTTTCGTGTAAGCCTCGATCTCGGATCCTTCCATCTTCAAATCGTAGTACTCGTTCTCGAGCTTCTGAATCTCATCACGAGGACAGTACTCTTCCCGCATCAACTCCTTAAAATCATCCCAAGTCGTTGCATTAGCCATCTTGATGCCCAACATCTGCACCTGGGCATTCCACCAAGTTAAGGCACCATCCTCCAAAGTGCCAGTAGCATACTTCACCTGGTCCCCCACGGGACAGTTACACATAGTGAACACTGACTCAGCTTTCTCGAACCATCGAAGTAGCCCCACAGCCCCTTCAGTCCCACTAAAGGTCTGTGGCTTACAATCCATAAATGTCTTAAATGTATAAGCAGGCGGGTTGTTTTGATTCGGATTAGCTTGCTAACCTAAAGGCGAAAATAAACACAACACACGGGTAAGAGTTATGCACGCGACACAAGAACAAAGGGTAATTGACACATATCGTACCAGCTTGGTAGGCTGCTAATGCCTCAGCCACACAGGTGTTAATCGGATTTGTCAGCTCAGCCTAAGTCATAGCGATGTGTCCACGTCCATGGCCTCGTCCACTCATGATTCTATATAAGGAGAGGGAACAAGTTTAAGAATCGAGATAAGGTAGGAGTCAAATGTCACGTTGACATCTACAACTACAAAGTTTACACCAAACAATAGGACAGAAACCCCTTCTCACACTCGTTAAGCCTCACTGGGACTCACATGCACCTCAAATTATTATTATGTGTGCACCCATAATAATAAGGCAATTTGCATGCTTATCTCATTGCCTCTTAATTCGTGCTAAAAGTTTCCCCCACATTCAAATAGCAACACGAAAGGCATTACAAGATTAAGAATCACAAGAGTCGATGGGTAGTGCCACACTATCTAGCTTCACTAAAACATGCAGTACAAGTAATCATATCATGGTATCTAGTATGTAGTTTCATGCAAGTCGTGAGTGTGTGACTGTTAAACGAGTAATGCATAAAGTAAACAGAGGACGAACCTTGCGATCTGGAGCTGAGTGTCATGGTCGCTTCAATACTGTTTGGTTATAGTCTGGTTTTATGAAAACGTTTTAAAACCTAGTTCACTATAACCAGTGGCTCTGATACCAAACTGTCACACCCCCAAAAATACCCCAAGCGAAAATCCCCGCGAGGCGTGTGACGTACCAGGATCTAGCCACCAATCACATTGAACCATAACATAGTATTTATTAAAAGTTTCCATTTTATTTCATAAAGTAAATTCAAACACAATCCAAAACAATTACGTTAAGCGGAAGCATAAGATAAGTAGTTATTTCAAGTGTTTCAAAACAAGTGTGCAATAAACGTTAAACTTGTATCCAAGAGCTACGACCCATGACAACTCCAGCACTCCCAGACAGCAAGTTCCAATCCATGGACCTAAGGACCTGCAAGCATGCAGAAAAGTGTATCAGACAGGCTGGTGAGTTCACAGTTTGCTTTAACCATTTATACCAAGTAGTGATTTACGATTTTTTAATTTGATAATAATTTGATACCGCAGACGGCCCTTTTTGCCCTTCTCCAATGCTCTATCAAACATTGGTCATGATTTAAAGTTATTAGTTCACGCCCGTCCTATCCAGGTACGTCGTGAGGGTGCTTAACCTAATAGCGCTATTAACTAATAACCCCGTTGCCCTACAGGCAACTAACCTGGTAGTAATGATGGGACTTAAGTGATAGAGAGTGAGTGTATTATCCAACATTAATGTTAATGAAAACCGTTGCATATCCCCTGCAAGGATATGCGTATGTGAAATCCGCCTCACATCCCCTACAAGGATGTGAGTATTTGAAAACCGCCTCATATCCCCTACAAGGATATGGGTTTACGAAAATCCGTTTACATATTTTGTCAGTTTGATTGTCCCCACCGGACGCATGCTTGTTTTAAGAGGAGTGAACTCACCTTGGTTTGATCGGTATGTTTTGTTACTTGTTCACACTAAAACAGTCACAGCTTATGGTATTCATGCATGCAATGTCAGTTTACATTCCCAAGGTTCATGTATAAATTGAAATCATGATATGCATTCAAACAACGGTTTCCGAATAACACATAGCAAACATTCCAACTCATGCAAAACAATACCTCATATGTAAGTTTCTTATCAGCACCTAACAGTTAATTGTGCCATTCATATAGAAATCAGTTCATATTTCCTCAGTCATAACTAACACCCTTAACAAGCAGTAACTTAGTCAACTGATACCATGCACATGCACATCCTGTTGGTCAGGGTGGCGAAACTCCATGATGTTTCATCGACCTGATAGGTGACAAATTCACTGAGGTGTTTCGTCGATAGCTAAGGTGTTTCGTCAATAGGTCGAGTGACGAAACACTTAGGTGTTTCATCGATGATGTGAGTGACGAAATATCATGTGTTTCGTTTGCAGGGTAGTTACATTACATTGCCAGTTAACCATGTACACACAGAAACCCTAATCACAATCTAACAGTTGATCATCAACATTCATCGATCTTGAATCTGATCTATCAGTTAATCATCATAACCCCTCGGTTTTAATCATAATTTATCAGTTAATTCGATCATGAAAACCATTTCCTAAACAATAAACCTAATCTACCGTCATCCATTCAAACATCGAATACACTACACATTCAAATCATACAAATTGTTGCAATCATAAACCAGTTCTCTATATGCTTGAGTCCCTAATTACTCATACCACTAATCGCTACACAAGATCACGTATAAAACATAAATCCGATGAACAAGTCAAAATGCTAACCTTGATACAAGATAAAATAACAATGCTCCGGATGGTTAGACCAAGAAAGTGATGCTTCTAAGGGAGGGTTTGCTGTTGTCGTAGATTTAGAAGGGTTCTAGGGTTTCGCAGATTATAACTTCGCGTACAATATAACGTAAGGTAATTATGGCCGGTTACAGTTGGGCTTCACTTGGGCCAAAATCCCATCTAGTGTTTCGCCGAGCAGAATGGATGACGAAATACCATTTTTCGTCAAGTGATGGTGATGACGAAAGATGGTGATGACGAAATACCAATTTTCGTCGAGTGGGGTTTGTGGAATTAAGTTTATAATCTTAAACAGTTAATAAGTTTTCATCACTAACCAAACAATAACACAATATCTCAAACATATAACAAACGTACACAATTACAATGCAAACAAATTATGAAGACACAGTTGTGAAACAAATAACGTGTTGAGGAAAGGCCTTGAAAGTTCGGGTTGTCACATTTTGCTCCACCACGTGGGCAAGAAGGCAAGGTACTGTTTACGTAAACACCTATTCGCTTGTGTTCATGACAACAGCTTCAGTTCTCTAGAAGGTCGGTCTCCATAGACGTGTAAAATATCACCGGACGGAAGAGGAAGACGAACAAACTTCTCGTGACATGCAATCTCGGCATGATTCTTACGCAGCCAATCCATGCCGATTATGACATCAAAACTACCCAATTGCATGGGTATAAGATCAATAGTAAATACGTGGTCCTTAAGAGTCATGGAACAACCACTGAGAATAGAATTAACTAGAATCGATTTACCATCGGCAACCTCAACAGAGAATGACTTAGGTAGTTTTGAGCGTGCACAATTTAACAAAGATTCAAATTCTACGGACACAAAGCTTCTGTCGGCACCAGTATCAAATAGTATCGAAGCGTAAAGATCATTGATGAGGAACGTACCATTAACGACCTCATTCTCGTTACAAGCCTGATTAGCATTGAGGTTGAACGCTCGTCCACGAGCGGATGGTTGTTGATCCTGGTTCAACTGAGGACACTGGTTACGAAGATGAGTAGTATCTCCACACTTGTAGCATGCACGAACTGCATTGACTGGTCTAGGATTCTGCGGAGCAGCTGGGAGAGCTGCCTGTACTGGGGCTAACTGAGCTAGTTGGGCCGGGTTAGCTTGACGGCAATAAGGAGTCGTGTGACCATAGCAATTGCAGTTGGCACACAAGCGACAGGCAGAGGCGACAGGATGATGGAAGTTGCAGGTTGCACACTTGGGGTGGGGCCCAGTGTACTGTTTCTTGATTTCAAGAGCAGCAGGGTTTGAAACAGCAGTAGCGGGAGCAGGCTTAGCAGTAGGGTTTGTAGCAGGGACAATCGCATTGCACCCTGAACCCTGTGACTTTCTTCTCTTGTTCTTGCTGCCACTAGGCTGCTGGGTAACTTGATTCGCTGTTTTCGAAGGGGCGGAGTTTCCAAACTGTTTATCACGTACGCGGTTGTTGTTTAAACTTGTTGCTAGACGATACACTTCTTCAATTGTTTCGAGCCGAGCTGCTTCAATCGGATCTCGTATAGCAGGAGGTAACCCATTGATGTACTTGGTTATCATGCGCTTAGGTGTAGAATCTAAGTGAGGCACGATTAAGCTAAGTTTTTAAAACGAGTAGTATAAGCCAGATTATCATCACCAATCTGCTTAAAATGCCAGAACTCCTCTTCGAGCTTCAGTTGTTCATGGGGAGGGCAGAATTCAAGCATCATCAATTCTCGCACCTCAGCCCATGGAAGAGCATAGGCTTCTTCATTAGAACAAATGTTTCTCTCATTCGACCACCACTCTAGAGCTCTTCCTTGAAACATTCCCGTTGCACTCCTAGTCTTTAGATGCTCTGGGCACTCGCTGTTAATGAAGGTAACCTCGATGCTGTCAAACCACTCTAGCATAGCAGTCACCCCATCACTGCCCGTGAAAGACTTAGGGTCGCACGCGACAAAGTGTTTGTAGTTGAACTTCGTAGACTTCTCTTTCTCTGTCTTAGAGTCAACAAAAGAAGGTGGAGTGTTCGATCCTTGGATCTCAAAAACAATCTTTCGCACGACTCGGGCGATTTGATCGGCCATGAATGACATCATCTTTTTCTGAGACTTTTCCCTGGATCTCTTGAGAGTATCAGATATCTTATGGGAGGACATCTAAAGGAAAGAATCGTATAAGTCTAGATCACGAAGTCTCACAGTATAGATTCACACACAATAGGTTAAAGACTCAAGACTCAACAAGATTCACATAGATTAAAGATTCAAGTTTCCAAAAAGTTTCACATAGATTCTAATAGATTCAACACCGCAGACCCACGACCTTCGCATGGCACGTTGTACAAAGTTTGGCAACATGTCAGAAACACTTATATATAGGAAGTACCAGCGGCGTATCCACAACGCTTCGGGCACCTCTCTTCCGCCTCGTACTCGGTGTTATCTTACGTGTCGAAATAACAACACACTCATCATCATCATCATACACAAGTAGATTAACCTGGTAGATTCACATAGATTAACCCAATAGATTCACGTAGATTACCCAATAGTTTCACGTAGATTCCAATAGATTCTAATAGATTACCCAATAGATTCACATAGATTCCAATAGATTCCAATAGATTACCCAATAGATTCACATAGATTCTAATAGATTACCCAATAGATTCACATAGATTAGAGTTAACAACCTTATCACAGTCCACAAACAACGAAATCCCGCATGGCACGTGTTACGAAAATTCGGCAACATGACGGAAGCACTTATATATAGGAAGTACCAGCGGCTTATCCACCATGCTTCAATCATGCCACGTCCGTTTCGTCATCGGTGTCATGCTTCGTTAACCATAATATTAGATTCCATCACTATTACAAAAATCTCACATAGATTAACCAAGTGGATTCAGCAACTTCAACCCGAGTCCACAAAACTACAAACTTCACTTAGCGCGTGGTACGAAGATTCGGTAACATGCTAGAAACACTTATATATAGGAAGTACCCGCGGCGTATCCACCATGTTTTGGACATGCCACGTCCGCCTTGTCTTCAGCGCTAGGCTACGTTTCATATTTCGTTACTCAACACAACACATACATAGATTCCACATAGATTACGCTAGAATACACATAGATTACACATAGATTTCGCATAGCTTACATAAGTAATTTCCCATAGTTTTCAACAATCTCATCACAAGTCTGCAAAACACTAAGTTTCGCATGGCACGTGGTACGAAAGTTGGTAACATGCCAGAAACATTTATATATAGGAAGTACCAGCGGCGTATCCACCATGTTTCGGACATGCCACTTCTGTCTCGTTTTTCTATGCCTTGTTACGCTTAATGTTTCACAACCACATTAACACATAGATTCCTCAATTAGCTTCACATAGTATCATAGTCATTCAAGATTCCCACGTGAATAAAGCTGTGTAAATTTAGTTTGATCCTTGAGAGATTATGATTTAGAGTTTTAGATTGCGGACATACGCGCAAGTTGTGTATAAAGTCTCAAAATGAACGAAGAATCGAGTTTAAAATCACACATAAAATCGAGATAACATAAAAGATAGGCTCACAAAACATATGATTGTTCCGGGTAGAGGAACGGTGACTAACCAAAGCGATTCATACCCCTTTCGAATTGAGGCAATGCATCTTGACTTACTTAGAGAAATACGTCATCGATGTTAGGCCTACGATATTCGTCCTTTTGGTCATTTCACGTTCCTAATTGATTGGAATTTCGAGACTTTGGCGAGACAAAATAACAAGGAGTGGGACTAGTTATCAAGGTGTGAGTTTCACCTCTAACTTTACAACATCGTACCCTAAATGCGTTGGTACTTATCATAAGATAAGACCTACTAGAATATAGTATGGAAATTTCCCATCAAGATTCGGATGTCACTCCTGACTTGAGGGTAAATCTCGTGCAAAATAATAACACTAAGTAGCAGCGTTTTTAAAGTATCCAAGTGTATATTGTATCAGCCTTAGGAAAGGCATGTAAGTTTAACAGGAATATGTGTTGCTAGGCAGCAGATACGGTAGAATGCATAAGTCTTAAACAACATATAAGAGTCAAAATTCCTAGAACTATAGACTAGGCAAGGCATTCCTACTTTACCTAATTCCCTATAGTTATGGCTCTGATACCAATCTTTCACACCCCAACCGATGGCAGAAACATCGGGGTGCGGCACTAAGCGTTCAGATTGCTCACGAGATTCTATAACACTAATAGTTTCAATATAGATTAATTGAGTTTCATGCAAGATTTATCTAAACGACATCTCAACAAAAGTATCAAATACAACCACAATTCATTGTTCAAATTCTAGATTAGACTAGGCGGGTTTCTAAGCATCGGCCCTAGCTTGATTTCCCTGATTCAGCATCCTATCAGCCTGCAACATGTATTAAAATAGAGTCAGTACAAAAATGTACCGGCGAGTATACAAGTTTGAGTATATAGCATAATTGATTGAAAAGACTCATATCCATCACGTAAATGATAAAAATAGTTTCAGCCATGCTAGTGTTCGCAGTCCAAGTGATAGCCCAAGTGTCCCGATGCTTTGGTGTTTTCCCAAGACTCGAGGAAAACTAGAATCCTCCTAACAATACCCCTGAGAATAATGGGGAGGTCCATCTTCCTGTAGCGCTACTATTGTTAAGGCGGAACTACACACTCTGGATTAAACGTTCACATATCATAAAGAATCAAGAATCACAAGTATCACATTCACATAGGATAGAGTTTAGATTCAAAGTATCAAGTTTCATAGAATACATGTTACATCCCAAAGTTTGAAATAAAAAGGGATCGAGTATACTCACAGTGATTGCTTAACAGTAACACTGTTATTGGATCAAAGGGAGCTCTTTAGAATTTGCCTGATTAGCATACAATAGATAAGTGTCGGACAAAATAACGAGAATCATGCAAGGTGTAGGATTAGTCACCTGATCGGATGGCCATCCGAACGGATGGTCATCTGGTCGGATGACATATGTAAGTGGGACGGACCGCCATCCGATTGGATGGTCTCCGTATGGATGGCCATTCGATCCAAGTGTTGAGGTTCAAGTCTCAGAGTTCAAAGTTTCTGATTCAAAAATAGTTTAAGTATTGAAGGTTGTAAGGCACTTGTCACTTCGATCGGATGGTCGTTCGATCGGACGACAATCCGATCGGATTGCATTCGATTGAGTTGTCCTTGTCTCCTTTGCAACCTTGTAACGTTTCCAAGTTTCGAGTTTAATGGTGACGGCATGGTACGTATTGAGACAACGATAAACACATCAAAACACAGCCTGTCTTGCTCGGATGGGAATCACCCCAGTCCGTTCCGGTGTCTGTTCTTGAAGGAGTTCGTGTCGGAATCCGTACTCCGGCCATCTGTTTTGGTGATGATCCATTTCTAAGCCGACTCCAGACTAATCATCAAGTCTACAGTCCGTTTAGATCTGGATTCCACCGTTTTAAGTAAAAGTTTAAGAAAAGATGAAGAAGACATGGGTTTTAGTTGAAAAGTCTAGATTTAGTAAAGGTTTGGTGTAAAGACTCATGAAATTTCTTAGATCTGAGGTAGATCATGACTAGAATGACATCACACAACAGTTTGTACAAACCGCCATGATGACGTCACCCTCAAGAGTTCAAATCTCAGAGGTTTCACGGTGAAAAGTGTGATTTTAAAGAAGAATCAAGTAGAGAATAGTGTGTAGATTAAAGATGTACAAGAATTTAGTGTAGAACATGAAAAGGAAGAAATGTGAGAGAGCGTGCGTCTGGTCGAAGGAGGCTGTCACATCAGTGAAGAATGACGTGACAGGTCCTATTTATAGTGTAAGAGTGGAGATTAAGGCGGTGTGCAGCGGATCGGATGGCACTTCGATCGAGTGGCCCTCAGATCGGATGGTCATCCGTATGGATTGCCATTCGATCAATCCCATCCTTTTGCCATTTTCCGTCTTTGTTTCGTTTCGCGAGTTAGATTTAGCGCTGCGTTGCGTATTATTGGGTAATTGTATCCCGTAACTAGATTATATCATTAACACAAAAGTTTCCAAGTTTCATAGTTTCCGCCAGTGACAAGTCTCCAGTCTCTCGTTCAACCAAGTCTCAAGTTTCACGAGTCTCAAGAGTCTCAAGAGTCAAGCACCAAAGTATCAAGAATCTAGCTTCCAAGTATCAAGAATCAGGTGTCAAGAATCAAGCCTCAAGAATCAAGTATCATAGTATTAAGTATCAAGAATCAAGTTTCAAAAATCTAGCTTGATAGAATTAAGTATCAAGTATCAATAAGATTCAAGTATCATAGCTTAAAGATTCACAAGTATCAAAGTGTCACATAGTATAAGGACCAAAATTGACAATAGCTAAAAGTTTAGGGACGTAGGCGTTACAGCAAGTGTTTCCCCGAAACCTTCGAACATACATCTTCCCAAGTTTACATATTAAATTTATAGCATCAAATGTTAGGACTCGTAAGTTAGCTAGACATTACAAACTATATATTTACAATGAAGGGATAATCAAAGCTAGACAATAAACAGAATATCAATTTGTCGTTCGACTTGACACGGAGCGACCAGTCATGACGGGGTTGTCAACCCGATAGATCTACTAACAATTCCTCTCGTGCAATACTTAAATGATTAAACGACATCACTTGCGCATGGCCCATATCGAGTCCATCTATGATGCCTGCCTCACGTACAATATATATATCCTACTAATATGAAAAATTTAATATAAACCGTTCTACGAATTTACTGAAATCTCTTGGACCAATCAAATTCGTCCCAACTACACGGTCGTTTTCTCTGAAACACTGTAACAATCCCCGTTTCTTCCCGAAACATATATATTCATCAAAACCGTTTCATCCCCGAAACATATATTTTCACCAAAACCGTTTCATCCCGAAACATATATTCAACAAAACCGTTTCATCTCGAAACATATAATTTCACCAAAATCGTTTCTCCCCGAAACATATATTTTCACCAAAACCGTTTCTCCCCGAAACAAATATATTTAACAAATCCATATATTTTCAATGAAAATATATAAGTTATATAAAAAAGGTATGTTTTATTCCAAAAACATTATTAAACCCTTTTTGGCGTGTTCTTCCCCCAAAACATATACAAAACAGTAAAAAGATGGGGTTTAGTGACACTCACCTTTGGGTGTGTATTTTTAAATAGCGCAATCCCACAATTGATTTCTACATGTCCTATTATACGTAGGAACGATTTTATCAATCAATATATCACAAAAATCCTAAGTTTCTCCGTTTCTTAGAATTTTCACATAACTTTGAGATTTTCTCGAAAAGTTATCGTTTTTGATTATGTTGGCACGTTAATATATATATATATATATATATATATGAGTCCATATATATACATTTTTAATATTTTGCGACTTGAACGATTTTATTGGTGACCGTTATCATGTAAATCCGTTAACACACCCGTTTATACGTAATATATCTACGATTTGCGCGTCGTAATATATATACATAAACGACACATAAATCAACATCGTAACACGCGTAATCTCGTTAACTTATTTATTTTGTCATTTTTAAGGCATTCATACATAAAATAACTTATATGTATCAATTTTTCATGCTCGACAAACAAGTTACACATTTAACGCGATTTTACCGATTCTACCGTTCTTAAACGCACAAGTGTACATGCATTGCCTAAATTTCCCACTATCATGTTAACACTTAACATATTATCACATTCACATACTTAAATCACATAACACATTTTAACACATAAGGTTTACCCAAAAATAACCCATACTAGTGTTCATTGAAAAACGCGTATTTTAGTGATTCGGTAACGTTTTCGGGCGTCGGAAGTCACGTATGACCAACCAAACACCAAGTAAACTTAAAATTAGTTAAAATAATTATTTTTCAACTAAAAATATCAGTTTACTTACTGATCTAAATCAGTTTTATAAAAATCGTTCAAAAAGCCGATTTTTGACCGTTTTATCACATAGTTTTGCGTTAAACATTACTATAACCATCCCAACTCGGAATGACTTGATATTTTAACACAATACATTTTATTTACTGATTAAAATGATGATTATAATCAGATTAGTGCAGTTTTTGTGTAAGTCACATAAATCATGCGATTTCACGTATTTTACAACTTCTAAAGCACCAAGTACAACATGCAAGACTAGTAAACTTTATGACAAAGTTTTATATCATTTAACACTTCAAAATAATCATATTTTAGTGTTTATAATATGATCAAAAATTATTTTATGAAATCATGCTCAAATGATAATTTCATGCTTTCATATCATCATGCATGTTCATGTATGTGCATCTAATGCACTCATACAACTACATTAACTCCATGTTCTTACAACACACAACATACATCATCATGATCATCTAAACATCCATACATAAATGCAAGTGTTCTTACATTTATGAGTATATGACCAAAAATTACATGCATGCATACACATATACATACATATACACGAAATATATACACCCACATGAACTTCCAAAGTTCACTTTTTCATCAAATCCCTTTCAAATCATGAAGCACTTTTAGAACATTCCTATATGACACTTTTGATTCTTGCATGCAATCTCTCATTCAAGTATCATATTATTCAAGAATCATTCAATCAAAAATCAAAACACAACCACTTACACACAAATAAACTCACGGCCATACATACATACATACATACATATACACACCCATTTTCATTTTGTTTGAAATCTCATCCTTTATCATTTTCAAGTTCATGTTAAATTCTAAGTTCAAGAGAAACTTTACATCATCTCTATCATCACTAAAAATCAACAATGAAATTTCAAAAATAAATTTTATACCTTTCAAGTTTTTAGTGGGTTTTGACTAGATTTTGATGTTTGAAAGCTTGTTTCACCAAGAAACCTCCTTTGGATCCTTAAAACACCTTGAAACCTTCTTGGATTTAACTTTAATCTTCAAGAACAAGTTGAAAATTTTGAAATGGATGAGTTAGAGGGGGTGTTCGGCCGAGATTTATGAGAGAGAGAGAGAGAGAGAGAGTTAGTGTGTTGTTTTGATTATAATCTTGAAATATGAAAATGTTGGAAAGGTTTGGAAGGTTAATCATCATTCGTAGTTTCCAAGATCAACACTTGGCAAGAAAAACAAGAAATGGCAAAAGGTGGGCTGCCCTATTGCCACCACCTAGCCCCTCACACACATACTTATCACATATACATATATATACATATACATATATATACATATATATATATATATATAGGGGATGGTTCAAATAAAAACCACTTTTATTGTGAAAACTCGAAAACTAACTAAAAAAAAGCCTAAAAAACACACAATTTTTTTTTTCAATTTTTTGTATAAAAATCGCTGGTTTTTATATATGAAAAAAAACCTGTGTAGTACACATACACATGTGTAGTAAGTATTACACATGTGCACTACACAAATTTTTTTTTTAATTTTTTTTATATAAAAAAACCTGCGAAAATTATTATGCAAAAAAAAAAAAAAAATTGGTATGTTTTTTTTTGACTTTTTTAATTAGTTTTCGAGTTTTCACAATAAATAGTGGTTTTTATTTGAACCTTCCCCTATATATATATATATATAGGGAGGGGCTCATGCGAGAACCACCCTTATTGTGAGAACCTTGAGAACCAATGTGAACACAACCTAAAATAGCTAAAAAAACCTAAAAAAACCTAACCCCCACCCCCCCACCCAAAAACCTAAACCCCCCCCCCCCCCCCAAAAAAACCTAACCCCCCCCCCCCCCCCAAGCTAAAAAAAACCTAAAAAAACCTAACCCCACCCCCCCCCCCCCCCAAAAAAAAAACCTAAACCCCCCTCCCCCACCCCCCAAAAACCTAACCCCCCCCCCCCACCCACCCCCAAGCTAAAATACTAAAAACTAAACCCCCAAAAAACCTAAAAAAATATAAAAAAAATCAAAAAAAAATCCAAAATTTTTTTTTGATTTGTTTAATATTTTTTAGGTTAAAATCGCTACTTTTCGAACAAAAAAAAAAAAATTTAAAAAAAAAAAAAAAAATTTAAATTTTTTTTTTTTTTTTTTTGTTCGAAAAGTAGCGATTTTAACCTAAAAAATATTAAAAAAAATCAAAAAATTTTTTTTTGTGTGATTTTTAGCTATTTTTAGGCATTTTTGGTGTGTTCACATTGGTTCTCGCGGTTCTCGCCATAAGAGGTGGTTCTCGCATGATCTTCTCCCTATATATATATATATATATATATATATAAATATGTAATATAGTGTAAAAACTGGTATTTTACTGGATACCGGGTATTTTATCTAGCGTTTTAATCCGGTTTTAGTGCGTTTTAAATTATTTTTATCATTCTACAAAAATAATCACACTAAATTATTACTGAAATAATTACCACTTGTCTTGACTGGCTGCATTGACAGTATTTTGTCAAATATGCGCAGTATCGCTCGGTACGCGCTCAAACTTGAAAAATAGAGTTTCTTAGCGTTTTAATTTATTTTTCCTCACGAACATGATTAAAATTACCATTCTAATCATAACAAACTATTTTTAAGATTTTAACACTGATCGGGTGGTCACCAACGTTCGTTTCGCATTTTATTCGTTACGCGATAAGCGTTTATTTTATCATTACCAACATAATTTTTATCAATGTTTGGATTCACCAACACATTAAATATCACATATAAATATCAATATCAGTCAAATACAGCCTTTTTATTTATTCATGACACATGTTACATCTGTACGGTACGGCCTGAAAAGCCGGGTGTCACATAAAACACGTATGCTTGTTCAACAGAACTAAATTGCATTCCAACCGCAGGTGTAGCTGATGCTTCAACCTCCGGAATATAAAGCCTTTCATCTACAGAACTAAATAAAAAGAGATAACACATGTGATTTATCAGACTCATAACATGCAATTTATTGAAACTCCAAACTTTCATCATATGAACATGCGAATTGTTGGACTTATAACATGCGAAATTGACATTTTGATTATATGTTTTACACATGCGATTTATGATATCATAACATGCAAAATCAACTTTTAGGTCTAACTTCGCATGCGAATTGTTAGACTCATAACATGCGAACTTAAACACTTTGCTTCCATATCAATTATCCTCTAACATTGAAAACTTTCCAGTCAGTTATAATCATACAAAAATCATTAAACGATTACACAAAACAACTGACATTGAACAATTTAAACATCTGAATTAACAAACTTACAATTGGAACACTCATTTACACCACTTGTATTTGCATTTGCAGACTTAGGATTTATGAAGCAGACAATTGAACGTGATCACCGACCGATCGAGCATCTTCAAACTCAACATCTGTATTCCGTCCTGTACTGCTCTGTGGATCCATTGAAAACAACAATCGATTCAAACCCTAACGCACAAAAACGAAACTGCAGTGTATTGTTTTGAGAATTATGAAAATCTGAAGCTATTACGAATCATAATTACTGGGATAGTGGTGTAACGAACTTCTCGCGATCTGATTATTGAATGAATAGACTAAGTTTCCCTCAGCTGATTGAATGAATTGTCTGATATACCCTTAGGAAAGGAAAATGAATCAGGGACACGTGTACGGCCGTGGATATAACGTACGTAATGTAGGATTAGGGTATTTGTATCTTACACTTCCTCTCTCCCTCTATATATATATATATAAGAATTTCGAGACCATTAAGAAGTGGAAACCCAAAACCCTTACGTTATTTCACTCCCCGTTAAGCCATCCTTACGTTTCATCTCCAATCCTCCGCTTAAATATGATGGTTGATATTGGGCACCCAACTACTTTTTTCCAAGCAAATAGTTGTACTTTCAAGAGGTGGCGAACTAAGATTTTTTTTGAGTATGGATTATTATTTTTATTCCAGAAAATTGTAGGCAGTGTATTATTATTTCAAATGTATAATTTGCATATGTACTTTTGTAAAATGTATTTTATTTTACACCGCAGAAGATTAACTACCGTAAGAAGTTCAAGATATTCATGTGCATACCTCAAACTTACTTTTGGCATGTATGTCATCATTTGCTGACAACATTCGATGGCTTGGATTGAATGATTTGAAGTTTTGAACGATTAAGTCCAGTTTGTTTTGTGTGTATATCTATATAACTAGGTTATCACCCGGGATTGCTTCCCGGGCTCGAGAAAATTATTTTTCTCAAAACTTTTATGATTAACATCTTAATTAAAATCATACGATATGTATGACAATACATATATTATCTATAGAAGAGTTATACACTTTTGGTAAACTTAACCATGGACGTGAACGAAACAATAATAATATATAAGTTTGCCTACAATATATAAACAACACAAATTTTGATTCTACCCTATTAAAAGTTCCTGTAAGAAAATGCAAGCTACAACTAAGACCAAGATAAGTCTTGTATCCTTTTCTTTTTTATTTATGTCATAATCTATTTTATCTCCTTACCCGATTCACATTACCTTTAGCACACTTAAAACCAAATAGAAATATATAGATATAACATTTCTCATTAAGCCGATAAGACAACCAATTGGTTGTCGGGTCGGATTATTATAACATTGTTAAAGACTTACCTACATTGCTCCGTTTTCTTTAAAATAGAAGTCCGGTCTGATCCACCTTGAGCACCAGTCAGCACCAATAATTCGAACAACCTTCACAACCACAATCAAACCCATAAACAAACAGTCAATTTTGATAAAAAAAAAATGTATTATCCACTGCTTTCGGTTGCTTACTTATAATCAAGAGCAAGAACCCCCAATTCATCGTCATGGTAAGCAACAAAATTCAGATATATCAAATGAAAACAAACGAACAATTTCAGCATAAAAAACGTAATACAAGCTAATTCACAAATACGACTGAATCTGACCTGAACTGGCAGTGATGAAACTACACTGTTTCTCCTCTCAAACGTTGTCACCAGTAAGCAAATTTGGGTCTAAACTGTACAAAAAATCTAGTTTTATTAAGTGATACTTACTGCAACTCTCATAAGTGATATATAGTTATAGCACGTTCTTAAGTTTCTTTGAAAATTTTAGATTTATTAGCTATTTTTGAGCTAATATACTACATCAGTTAAACAAATTTCATTGTAGTAAAGTAGTAAACAACAATTGTACTTTAGTTCTATATTTAATTAACCTTAAACCACCATCGTATTTGTTAAAGATCATGGAGTGTTTGGCTGAACCATAAAGCATCACATAGTGAGTTCATCAACTTTAGTAACTGCCCCGACATTGATTTTTTTTTGGTGTGGTGAGTCACTATGGCTGAATTGGTTGCACTTGAAATAGTACCCAAACGGCCAGCCGTTGTGCTAGTTGTAAGCCTAGAAGATCAGCAACGTCCTACAAAAACAATCCAAGGAATAGATCAGTGGAAACTTTACCCCTTTAACCCTTCGAAAAACTCAAAGCTACCCATTTTTACGGAACTGCTGCATCTAACAAAAGACAATCAAATGAGTGACGATGATCATGTACCTCTTACCATCCTTGATCCCATCCCGATCCTCAACCTAGAACAGATGTGAACAGGTATAAACAGTTCTGCACTGGTCAGGCTTCTTCAATAGTTTTGCAAAATACTTACCGCAATATGGCCTTGTGGGTTAAAGTATCCATTTTCCCGACACCAAACGTGTGCATCCGCTGCAGAGTCCCTACAATCAGTTATAGCTACAGAGTCCCTATAATCAGTTAAAGTGTGGTTAACACTGCCTTCGAATCCTGTCATTCAAAACCCGAATAAGATGAAATCAACCATCCCATATTAAAAGTTTGGAGTGGGATATAATATATAATTTACCGAAATTTATTCTTCATACAGTATACATGCTTGGGTGAAAAACTCGTATGCTACAAGTTCAAGATCACAATCATTGGCAGCCTGTAGCAGGTAGAGCCAGAAGAGGTAAGAGGAAATATAAATATATTAAAAACTCTAATTCATAGACATACCTCAGCATATTCCAAATATAACCTTAATGCAAGCTTGGGTACCGGAACCATTGACAAAACCTTAATTGTCTGATACAATAAGCCATAAAAAACATGCATGTGAAAATCATATTTTGACAATTCTAAAGAGATTTGAAGTTTTAGTTCTCCGTTGCTCTTGATTTTTAAGGTTAATGCTAGAAAAAATGAGAATTTAAATTTCATTACATGAAAATGGTTGATGTGTGTAAAATGCAACATATAAATTACATCAAATGAGACATAAAACTAACCTTTTTTTAGTACTAATGTTGGAAAAAATGTGCTTTTATCTTCCTTTTGTATTTTCAGGATTAAATGAGCGTAAACGAACAAAAGGAACAAATATGCGGCAAAATATAACATAAACACAAGAAAAGGAACAAACGTGGCATGCCCGACCCCTCGACAGCATCTTCCCAAGCAAAAACAAAAGAAACAGAAGGCTGACCACGGCCCCGTGCCCAGCGGACACGGGGGCGTGGCCAGATGTCTGCAGAAAGGACAAAGCTATAGAAGCTTCTATTCCGGATACGGGGGCGTGCCCAGCTCGACACGGGGTGTGGTCAATGCTAAGATTCGCAGAATCCAAGCAAATCTTGATAGTACAGATACGCTTCTGCACACGGGGCCGTGTCCGGGCTTCTGTGCAGGCTATAAATAGAGGTGTTTGGTTCACTTCAAAGGCATCCCTTGGCAAACCACCTCTCTCCCACTTCACCCACACTCCACCACCACTACAACCTACATCCACCACCATCATCTATCACCCATCATAGAGTGTGTGTAGTAGTCTCGGGATCCAAGATTGATAGTAAGAGTTCTTGACAAACAAAGGCCATGTTTACCTAAGTCTCTTACATCACTTGGTGAAGACAAGCATTTAGTGTAATACTTTTGATTTTTAATCTTTTCGGACTTTTTATTTGGTTTTGTATTAATGACTTTAATAACTAGTTTCTTATGTTGAAGGTGAAACTTCCTTATCATTTGTCTGTGGTGTCTTGGCGTTATTTTACTGTCCATATAAAATAAAAGATTTACACCATTCATATCTCTACGGTCTATATAGACATATGTTGGCTACCTGGTCGGGGGTTAAGGGAATGGTTTGGTAAGGTTCTTGCCTTGTTCAGTGTATAGATCCTGCAAGGACCTGGGTCAAGCTTACTAGGACCTCCTTTAAAACCCACTGGTATTGGATGGCGGGGGTGCGAATGGCTTGATCCCCTCATATGTAAACCACTATTAATACATTAACCCGGCTACTTAGGATTGTATCCCTGCTGACTCAAACCACTTAGCCGAGGGTAACGTCACCTTCAAAAGAGGGGCCTACCACATTACACATTAATAACTTAATTAATTATCTTTCAATATTCCGACCCTTTAGGATTGTATCCTTGCTGACTCAACGTCACCTTCAAAAGAGGGGCCTACTACTATAACTAAGATAATCTCTTAAAAAGTGCAAAAGTGCGGAAATCATCAAAGGTTACACTAAAGGCGAGTCGGATCCAAGTGATTCATCTTGTCTATCTGTTTTTATTTTATTTTATTTTTCAGCATTTTTAGTTTTTTAATTTTCATGTTTAAAACCTTTTCTAAACTTTTGATTTGATTAGACGTTGAGGATAAACCGGTACTAAAAGCTCTTGTGTCCTTGGACGACCTCGGTATCTTACCAATGCTATACTACGCTCACGATCGGTGCACTTGCCCATATATGTGTTTAGTGTTAGTAAGATATCGTGTTTTATAAATTTAAAACTTGACTAACGTGTTAAAAAGGGCTTAAAATATACATAAAAACTTATAACACACCGCACACATCATGTTTTTGGCTCCGTTGCTGGAACACAAGGATTTTAAGAAAGCTTAAAATCGACGGCCTAATCAGTTTTTTTTAAAACCTTTTTAAATCGCGCGCACATTTTCTGCATTTTAGTTAGTTTTGCATTTACAGTAGACTCAACACGGGGCCGTGTTCACTGAACACGGGGCCGTGCTGCATATTTTTAAACAAAATCCCAGATACAGAGTCTGAACACGGGGTCGTGCTCACTGAACACGCCCCCGTGCTGCACAAAACCAGTCACTTTTATTAAATCGTCTAGATACAGAACCTGAACACGGGGCCGTGCTCACTAAACACGGGGCCGTGTCCAGCCTCTGTTTCCATTTTTATTTTTGTTTTCTGGTCTCGAGACTCTGTTGTGGTCTGCTGAGTGATTCTTATGGATCAATACTCAGGAGATTACAACTACCACTATGAGGAGGATGATTATAGGGAAGACTATTGCACCATTTATGGTAACCCTCATTCGGCACAATATTGTGACCTCTTTGAACCATCCCCTTCATACAACTACTATGAGGAGCCCAGGTACCAGCCATCCACTTCATACAACTCTTATGAAGACCCAAGGTATGAACCTTCTCCCTCATACCCATATTTTGATGAGCCAAGGTATGAACCTTCATACTCATACTTTGAGGAACCAAGATATGAGCCTCCACCTTCATATGCTTACTATGAGGAACCATGGCGTGAACAACCCACCTCATATGAGTATTATGAAGAACAAAGTTACGACCCTTGTCCATCATATACTTACAATGAGGAACAATGGTGTGAACCATCTACCTCATCTGAGTATCATGAGGAACCAAGGATCGAACTTCCGAATTCAAGCTTTGAAGATCCTTATTCTATCACACCCATAGCCGATAAGATAATAGAACACCTTAAAACTATCGAGCGCTACATAAAAGAAGCCCGCGCAAGGGTAGAGGAATCCCCCGTAAGGGAAGAATTAACTTGTAATAAAGAAGAGATAGTTGAAAAGGTAAAAATGAAAGAACAAGTAAGTGAAAAACCGACACATGAGTTAAACAACGAAAAAGGTGAGTCCGACAACGTTAAAATCCAAGAATAGTCTAATTTTAAAGAAATTAATCTCTTATCACCTTCTTTCGAAAATCATTGTTTAGTACCCACTCATGCTAAGTTTTTAAAAGAGTTAAACACTAACACTAAAATTGACGAAATGGTAAGCATTAAGTTAACAAATGATCAAACTACACTAATAAAAGAAGATCCTTTTGAAATTAACATCACACCGGTTCCATGTTTCTTTCAAAATTCCTTTATTAGTAATATTACAATTGATAAAGATCTTTGTATTAATATAATGCCAAACTATATTTTCGAAAAATTAAGTATTAGTGATTTTTCTCCACTTCAAATACCCATTTTTCTATCTAATCGGAAAACGATAAAATCAATAGGGGTAGTTGAGAATGTGTTGGTTCAAACCAATCAAATGGTAATCCTAACCGACTTCGTCATCCTTGATGACGCTCCACTAATGTTGGGACGACCTTTTGTAAAGACCCACAAAGCTTTGAAAAATCAGAAGTATAACAATCTACCCATTCAATTAGGGGCATTCAAAAAAAGTGTCGATCTTGAGCGTTCAATGAAATATCCATTCGGCAATAATGATCCCCTAATTGAAGATGAAGATGAACCACCCGATACAAGAGAAGAAATCGACCACTTTGTTGAAGAAGAGGTCACCATAGAACAAACCTTTTTGGTTCTTGACCAAACTGAGCAACCAAATAAGGAGTCTCCTAAAGACCCACCTCTTGAGCTCAAAGAACTTCCAAAAGGTTTGGAATATGCTTTTCTCGACAAAGGTGGTAAATTACCTGTAGTTATTTCGTCAAAATTAACTAGTTTAGAAAAAGAAAAATTAATAGCACTTTTGAAAAAACACCAAAACGCGATCGCTTGGAAGCTTATAGATATTAAAGGAATAAGTCCTTCCATGTGCACGCATAAAATTTTAATGAATGATGACTATAAATCGGTAATACAACCACAACGTAGAGTAAATCCAAACGTCCAAGAAGTGGTTGAAAATGAAGTCATCAAATTACTTGATGTCGGGCTCATTTACCCAATCTCCGATAATCCTTAGGTAAGTCCCGTCCAAGTAGTTTCTAAGAAACGAGGTATGACAGTAGTTACTAACGAGAAAAATGAATTAATACCAACAAGAACCGTCACGGGATGGAGAGTCTGTATAGATTATCTTCGATTAAATGAAGCAACAAGGAAAGATCACTTTCCTTTACCTTTTATTGATCTAATGTTAGAAAGATTATCCGGTCACAACTTTTATTGTTTCTTAGATGGTTTTTCAGGTTACTTTCAAATACCGATAGCACCCGAAGACCAAGAAAAGACAACATTCACGTGTCCCTACGGAACTTTTGCTTATCGACGCATGCCTTTTGGTCTATGTAATTCCCCCGCAACCTTTCAACGTTGCATGGTGGCCATCTTCCATGACATGATAGAAAAGACAATGGAAGTCTTCATGGATGACTTTTCTATCTTCGGAGATTCATACGACCAATACCTCGATAACCTTGAACGAATGCTATCCCGATGTGAGGAAACTAACCTCGCCCATTAACTAGGAAAAATGCCATTTCATGGTAACGGAGGGAATAGTACTCGGTCACAAAATCTCAAGCGAAGGAATGGAGGTTGATCGAGCAAAAATAGACACTATTTCTCGATTACCACCCCATCCTCCGTTAGAGCTATCAGCAGTTTCCTTGGGCATGCCAGATTTTATAGACGATTTATCAAAGACTTTTCAAAAATCTCAAGACCTCTAACAAAATTACTTGAAAAAGATGCCCCTTTCATCTTTGACAAGGATTGCAACCAAGCATTTCTAACACTAAAAGAAATGCTAGTCAATGCACCTATCATGATAGCGCCTGATTGGAAATTACCCTTCGAAATCATGTGTGATGCAAGTGACTTTGCAGTTGGAGCTGTCTTGGGACAACGAATGTAACATCCATCAAAATTGGGTTCCAAAATCCGACCCGTTTTAAATTTTGGATCCTAATCCTTGAACTCAGGAATTTTTTTTCGCGAAATAAATAATCGCTGAAAGATTGTATCGTTAATTTAATCCGTTTATAAATACGGTTATTACTTATTTTATTTGTTTAATTAAATAAAATTACAACTACAAGTTTTGGTTTATAAAAATAACCTAATTAGTTTGTTAGGTTATAATGAGAGTTAAACTAACTAACCAAGTTAGTGTAGTAAACTAAGTTAGTAAAGTGTGGGGGCCTTATTGTAACCTTTTTAAACTCTAACTAAAAAGAAATGGAAATAAACAACATGTAGCACGCGGGTATCGAACCCGGGTCTACCCGTCCACCAAACCACACGCAAACCGCTCCACCACTTCTCCGTTTGGTTAATTAATCAGATTCCCTCAATATATATAGCCAGTTTCGCGTCATATCCTTTTTGAACAACATTATTGCCTCCGACAGGCCAGCGAGACTTGGTTAATTGTTTCCATTTTTTTCCGCTGATTTCACGGGATTATCACACTGTTTACGCGTTTCTTTTTTACGAATCAATCACGATTTCCTTGCCAAATTTACGAGACGAGCGAACCTTATAAAAACCGAGACCATCATCATTGCTCGACATCCTCACACACACCATTGCAACACGTTTCGAATATTCTTACTACCTTCGCAAACACACCGGAGTTACGTCGCTGGAACTCGAAGACATCGGAATGACTCAAAGTCTCCAGAGATACGTCAGAACGCACGACGAGGATCCCATCCAACGGTTTCGTTATAAACTTCTCTTTTTCGGTCCATATTACATTTCTGTTTTTACCACACACTCTCACATTCTATGCTTCGTTAACAAATCACCGGAGAGATCCCGACGTCGTCGGAGGAAGCAAGAAGCATCACCGGAGTTCGAAGTTCGCCACATCGGAGGTTCACGACGGAACAGTATAGCGTTCGCGTTCGGATAAACCTCTCTCGTTCGTCCACTTGGATATTCTCAATCTTTACTCGTGCGTTACTTACAAAAAATCGCAACGCAACCAATGTGAGCATACTCGATCCCTTTTTACGCTTTATTATCTTTGGGATGCAATACATGTCCTTTGAATCAAATACACAAACATGCTAGAACTTTTAAACAAATAATCTCTATATATGTTCATACGTGTTATACTTGTAATCATACGTGTTATACTTGAAACCCTACGTGTTTAAGTTCATATGCTTATAATTAGTTATTGTCATGGAAAATTTGTTTAAAACATTTTTTATACATATACTCAAACTTGTATGCTCGCCAATACTTTTTGTATTGATCTATGCTTTAACATGTATTGCAGGATTTGGATGATGCAAAGAATCTAGTAGGGTTGCCTAGAAACGCATTTAAACTCTATTACTTGTTGTACTGTATTTTTATTTTCAAACATGTTGTAGTTGCTTCCAATCTTTGTATGAAACCATTAATCAATGAAATGAAACTTAATTACTTGAATACGTATTGTATTTTATTTACTTTAAAATTGTGGTATTTCTAGTTCAAACCATGTAAAATGTAATTATTAAATACTCATCACAATTAGTGTTATGAAGTCTCTTGCAATCTAGTTTTCGTCTCATCCCGATGTTTCCGCCATCGGTTGGGGTGTGACAGATTGGTATCAGAGCCATAACTATAGGGAATTAGGAAAAGTAGGATGCTTTTACCTAGTCTATAGTTTAGGAACTTTTCTCACTATGTGTTCTTTAAAACTACTTCCTTTCTATCTCATTTGCTTCCATCTACTCTCTTTGGTCTTTAAACATACATGCCTTCCTAAGGCTAACACAATACACACTTGTAGGCGTTGAAGACACTCTTATAAGACAATCGAAACAATTCACCAAAATAGGGGTGATTCCCACATTTGGTGATGACTTTCACTCAGCTATACTTTGTATTTTGCATGAAATTTACCCTCAAGTTAGTAGTATTATCCAAATCTTGAAGGAAATTTCCATTTCATATTCTAGTGGACCCTTATCTTGTGATAAGTACCAACCACACTAGGGTACAATGTTATCAAGTTAGAGGTGAAACTCGCATCTTGTTAACTAGTCCTACTCTTTGATTTTCAATCTCGCCAAAGTTTCGATTTTCCCAATCGATTAAGGACGTGTAGTAACTGGAAGGAAAAATATCGTTATTCGCTTCTCGATGAGAGTATTTGTCTATTAGGCCAAAGCACGTTTCCTTAATTTGAAAAGGACTTCGATTTACTTTGGAATAGTCTTATGTTACGTTCCGTGACAATCCACGTTTGCATTGAATCTCTTTTATGTTATATCTCAAAATCTATGTGATTTAATATTTACGACCTCGGTCACTTCGGTGTCGAGGGACGCACCTTTACGACCTCGGTCACTTCGGTGTCGAGGGACGCACATTTACGACCTCGGCCACTTCGGTGTCGAGGGACGCACATTATAACATTTACGACCTCGATCACTTCGGTGTCGAGGGACGCACATTTACGACCTCGGTCACTTCGGTGTCGAGGGACGCACATTATAACATTTACGACCTCGATCACTTCGGTGTCGAGGGACGCACATTTACGACCTCGGTCACTTCGGTGTCGAGAGATGCACATTATAACATTTACGACCTCGGTCACTTCGGTGTCGAGGGACGCACATTTACGACCTCGATCACTTCGGTGTCGAGGGAGGCACATTATAACATTTACGACCTCGGTCACTTCGGTGTCGAGGGACGCACATTTACGACCTCGGTCACTTCGGTGTCGAGGGATGCACATTTACGACCTCGGTCACTTCGGTATCGAGGGACGCACATTTACGACCTCGGACACTTTGGTGTCGAGGGACGCACATTATAACATTTACGACCTCGGTCACCTTGGTGTCGAGGGACGCACAATATAAATTTACGGCCTCGTTCACTCCGGTGACGAAGGATGCACAATACTCTAGTAATTCTCCCTACACGAGCCACATACATACATTAACATATCATACTAATCCTTTTCATACACAATCTATATCTATGAATTCAAAATATCACCACAAGATTTACTCCACTCATAATCCCAAAAATGGAAACTTATCAAGATAGGAGTGATTTCCTTACCTTGATGATTATCTCCACTCACTTTTCAACTTCACAAATGAGCTAGGGGTGATTTCTGTAGGATCGTATTCGGCCCTGTTTGAGTCGATCAGAAGAATTCCTATCCAAATCAAGAGGCGGAAACTAATGATTTGGTGCTATTTCAGCCGGATTCACTATTAAATGCTGTTGTATTGATCTTGATAACTTTTACAGACTCTGACAGCACTTCGGCAGCACTTCGTGGCTTGCCGGAAGAGAACACCTACAACTATCTTATGTGGTTTCGCTCTAACAGCCCCTATATATAGTTGAACAGGTTTCGCTTATTCGAACATGGCACATAAGCGAAACCTCTATGTTACCATATAAGCGAAACCTCTATGACTTGACATATGAGCGAAACCTAGACCAATGACACATAAGCTAAACCTAGTCTAACACATGTTTCTTGGATATCGTGCCATTGTCTAACCTATAGACTACAAGACTCGATACAAGATTTAGTCGACAGACGTAGTGCACCAACAAATGATACCACTTGTAGGATCGTATTCGGCCCTGTTTGAGTCGATCAGAAGAATTCCTATCCAAATCAAGAGGCGGAAACTAATGATTTGGTCCTATTTCAGCCGGATTCACTATTAAATGCTGTTGTATTGATCTTGATAACTTTTACAGACTCTGACAGCACTTCGGCAGCACTTCGTGGCTTGCCGGAAGAGAACACCTACAACTATCTTATGTGGTTTCGCTCTAACAGCCCCTATATATAGTTGAACAGGTTTCGCTTATTCGAACATGACACATAAGCGAAACCTCTATGTTACCATATAAGCGAAACCTCTATGACTTGACATATGAGCGAAACCTAGACCAATGACACATAAGCTAAACCTAGTCTAACACATGTTTCTTGGATATCGTGCCATTGTCTAACCTATAGACTACAAGACTCGATACAAGATGTAATCGACAGACGTAGTGCACCAACAAACTCCCCCTCGGATGTTGACGGAGTCTTCAGTGTCGAGTCTTCAATTATCAACCTACAATCTTTATCAGTCTTCAATCTTCCTCTGAAGTATTTGTCATTGCAAGAATCCTCAATCTCTATCTTCATCATCAACAAACTCCTCTCTCTCAAATGTTGAATGTCATGGTGTCTTCAGACTCCCCCTCTCAATCTGCTAGGATCGTAGTCTGGAATTCACAAGATCATAACCTGGCTTTCATCCTGCTCTGGATCGAAACCTGGCCAACCTGCAAAAACTCTACCCAAAAATAAATTTTCTGATAACCATTTGTGGATAAGATTTTCAAATCTAATTTACCACTTGCAGGAATAACTTTTTATAACAAAAATTTTTCTCATTCCATTTCAACAATCTTCAAACACTTTCACCCAAACCATTTGTTCATCATGTTTAGCACTCGGAATTTTGAAAATCAGCTCTCCAAAATCAGTCGTCGAAAATCTTTTTGAATTTTCCAAACTTTATGCTAAAACACACTAAAATCTTTTTGGATTTTCTGAAAGAAAATAACTAACATCACTTGTAGAAACAAGAAAATGCAGAAATGAAATATATACAAACAATATTTTTGTGAGTTCGTGCAAGAGGATCATATCAGTTTTTGAGACAAATCACCAACACCGTTAAGCTTGATTTCATTTTAAGCTCTAAACGATTCACATAGATTGACGATATTGTTGTCCACATAAACTCAATCTAAAAACTTTTGAAATGCTTACCGATACGTTAAGGTATATTAATATTGCACTAAAATCTTATGGACCCCACGATCTCAGCATATCCCCTCATCATGCAATACACTGACTCAAGTAATGCCTTTAAACTTTTATCAACTGTGATTTGTGCGAAAACAAAGCAGAATGTTTAAACATTAACAATCAGGTCGATACTTCTGTATACGCAGAGAAAGTCCAATGTTTAAACAAAATAAGAAAAATAAAACAAGTTGAAGTTGTTTAGGCTTTAACCACCAGGTCGATACTTCCGTATACGCAGAGGAGGTCCAAAGCTTAAATGAAACACCAAAGAAAATAAAGCAGAACGTTTAGGCAACAACATCTAGGTCGATACTCACGTATACGCAGAGGATGTCCGATGCTTAAACAAAATAAAGAAATAAAACAAGTTTAAATCTTTGCAAAATAAAATGCACAATCACAGCGATTTTTCAGCAAAGTTGTGAAAGTTCACAAACTTAACCAGTTTTATGTCTTTCGACAATCAGCGATTACTGAGTAGGCACACAATCAAGAAGGACAAAACTAAGTACTATGCTTTCGACCATGTTTCCCACTAGAACTAGGCTTTTTCATTTAAGTTTGTATCGTTATCGCAAATCTACTAGTCTAGCTGAGCCTATCGTCACATCTTTAGTAAGACCGTTTATCACATTTTAACTTTCCATTTCTTTAGCATGTTGTGACAGTCCACTGATGTACTATCATTTCCTCTTTTATGCAACAAAAACTCATTTTTCATTTTATCATGTTTTTGGCTTTTTCAAATTTTCTAATGTTTTTGGATTTTCTGAAAATATGCTCCCCTTAAAATACAAATACATCTAAAGGAAATTTGAAAACAAACTGTACAAGAACATGACAACTGATATCGAATTGCCTCAATTTGCCATCCACTTGGCATAAACAATCAGAACTCCCCCTCACAACAAACTATTTTCCCATTATGATTTCAAAACACTTAAGTTTGTTTTAATCAAATGGTTTTTCCGGAAAATAAGTTTTGTGTGTCGTTTCACAAACATGGGGTTCTTTCATCACATTGTTTTTCAACCAATTGTAGGAAATCAGATACAACTTAATGTCCCTGATTTACCACTTGTAAAATCAATCCAATCAAGCATTTTCAACCAATCATCATCTGTTGGTTGAATTCTCAAGGTGCCGATTCCTACTCCACACTTACCAACCTGGGAGTTCCGGCAATTCACACTTATCCTGTAAAAATTCAACTATTTTTAAGATTCAATCACAAAAACAATTATTAAGAAAGATGCCGATTCCTGATCCACGATTACAAACTTGGGATCTCCGGCAAGTCAGGTTTTTATTCTTTGAAAAATATATCCAACCAAGCCTGACCTTCCTTGGGTGTAACAACCTCTTCTTCAACTTTACTTTCAACCGACCTGTGAACATTTCTTTTCGAAGCATAAAATTCTTTCACTCCTTTGGTCTTACCATCGACCATTTTTCCAAAAATGTGTTTCACAGTTCCGTTGAAAGCTTTATCAACATAAAAATTTTTCTTGTCAGAATAAAATTGATTTGAAATTTCAACTTTCCCAACTTTCTTTTTAAAATTTTCAGCCCGCAGAGGTGGAAAATTCACATCATCCACATTTAGAACTGATTTCTCAACCTTTTCTTTAAAAACTTTAAGGTCCTCTGATTTTGTGGAATCAGATTCATCACCAGAACTGTTACCTGAACCTTTCACAACCCATTTTTGATTTTTTACATTTTCATTTCCTTTCAAAACACTCTTTGAACATTCTCCTTTCTCAAAGATTGAATTTTCAAAACCTGTAAATGTTTTGGTTGTTAGTTCAGTTTTCTCAACAACTTTTTCTTTCATTTTACCAGAGACTTCCTGTTTTAGTTTGAAAGTTTTCGGACAATTTCTAGCAATATGACCAGCAGTTTTGCACTGAAAACAGGTTCTTGTCTCAGTCTTCTTATGAATAACACTTTTCTTCATCTCATCTTGCTTCTTTGCAAGGAATTCTTGGTTTGTCTGCTTTCTGAACGCTTGTTCTTTCTCAGCTTGTAAAGAGTTTCCTGAAACAAACACAGTTTTTGGTTTATAAAATTTTTCATTTTTATAATTTTTCGGTTGATTAAAACCTAATCCTTTCTTTTTGAAATTACGATTATTGTTTGGTTTCTTTTGGAAACTATAACCACAATTGTTACCCATTTTCTTGTTAATTCTTTGTTGTTCTCTTGAAGTGTATTGTTTAGGTTTTCCAATAAGATTTAAATCTTTTATTTCAGAAATATTAATTTCAGTAATTTTGAAAACCTTTTGAATCATTTCAAATCTTACACTTCTTATTGGAAAAGTTTCATCAGAATATAATTTGTCAGAATCTTTCAAAGTATATGCCACTTTGAATGATTCATCATTCAAATTAGATTTTGATAT
Organism: Helianthus tuberosus; assembly: GCA_030545235.1. Taxonomy (NCBI): domain Eukaryota; kingdom Viridiplantae; phylum Streptophyta; class Magnoliopsida; order Asterales; family Asteraceae; genus Helianthus; species Helianthus tuberosus. The sequence continues at coordinate 35,771,708 of CM060370.1, read as the reverse complement.
CAAAAACTCTTTATCATAAACCCGTTTGTCCTTTTTGACTGTTGACTTTGACGCATCGAACTCAGACTTTGACTTGGATTTGGACTCCGGTTTTGACTCCTCTATGTCATCTTTATCTAACACCTGATCGACCACACTTTTTATCAACTTTGACTCATGATCAGTGTCGGATGACGTGTATGTGACATTAATATTTTCTGGCAAGTTATCCGACAGCCCAGACTCCTATTGTAAGTTTATTGCCTTTTCGACTCTTTCGGAATTTGGATTTCGAGGTAAAAATCCATTTTCGACCGGGGGCGGACATCTAGTGTAGACCACACTTGGTTTCTTACCAGAAATCTTCACTTTATCTTTATCTTCTATCACAGATTTCTCTTCTTCTGAAGTTTTTACTTCTTCAAAAGTCTTCAAAGTCTCCACAACCGGATAAATCCTGTCAACAACAAAAGTAGAACATGAGTAACTGTAACACCCCGAAAATATAAAACTTTATATTGGAACTATAAAGTATAAATAGACGAGAATTTATTAACTAGGAATTTTTAACCTAGTTAGTTACAAGACTAGAAATAGCCTATAATAGGGTTAAAAGCTACTAAATGATATGTTGAACAAAGTAGAGGGGCCTTAGTTGTTAAATTTGAAACTAAATTAGGTAAAACAAATAAAAATATACCAAACACCCCATTTAGAGGTGTCTGGTCGATTAAGAAGGAGCAGGGGGCGACACCCCATCTTCAAAACCCTAAAACTTCATTAAATCAATCAATTGAAGGCTCAATCCAAGTCGAAATCGAAATTAGAGCTTAGAATTGTGATCCTCATCGCAAGAGGATTCTAAGGTATGTAAAATCTGATGAAATCTCTCAACTTGAATTTCTCATGATTTTGGAAAAATCTGAAATTAGGGTTGCATGTTTATGTTGTGATGATTTAAGAACAACTATAGTGTCTAGGGACAAACCCTAAACAAACACAAGCTGAAATCATGTAAAAATTTAGTGGAAACTATGTTCACCATTGTAGGTGATTAATGGGTTATGTGTTAATTGATGAACACTAGGATTGTGGGTGTTAATCTCGTGAAATTTGACAATTTAGAAGTGATTTCAAAAATCTAGAGGCTAATAATCATGTAAAATGTTGATTGAGGTGAAATTAGGGCTAAATGATAAGCTATAAACTTGTCATATAATCATGTGAAAAATCTGCCCTTAAGGTGTTTGTAAAAATGCCTCAAAGAAGGCTTAAAATAGAAATTTAAAGATTTAACGCATAATTATGATGTTTCGGTGTATTATGCGAAGTAAGGTTTAAATAGAGTTCTAAACATGTCTTGAATTGAACTCTATAGGAAAGGATACCGGAACGTCAAGTGGACAAGCCGGTAGTGATTTGCGGTTGAAGGGCGTACACTAAGGTATGTAACTTGACTTGTTACATTAAGTAGATTTTGATGATTATAACTTGCGTAATTGAATTTTAGAATAAGCGTTGTTTTGAATTAAAGCGGTGATATCGCTACATGGAATAATAGGTCAAAGTTGGTTGTAACTCGTTGGTAGTCGTCACAAAGGAGGATTCCTTAGACGAGCCAAACAGGTCGAATAATCAAGTAAGGCATGGTTGATGCTCCGGGATATGTTGGATTGATCTTTGATATTGGTTAATATATAACATATTAGAATTACGAGAATTTAATGTATTGGTATGCTAGAAAAGTGAAATCCGAGATTTGGGTTTGAGTGTAATAAGCAAATCAAACGAAACATGGATTTCCAGGGACTACCGTAAGTTACGGTAGTACCGTAACTTACGGTAGAGGTCAAGAGTTTACGGTGGTTCACTACTGTTTTACGGTGGACCATAAGCTTTCAGAACTTACCGTAACTTACGGTGACACCGTAAGTTACGGTAGAACCAGAAATAAAAATTTTGTTTTATTCATTTTGATGTTGGGTCTCATGTTTATGTACAATGTAAAAATGTCAAAACTAATGTTTTTAATGGTTTTGACTCTAGGTGACGAGGTGGATCTTACGGATGGCGGTCAAGCAAATGTAGAAGAACCGAACACGATTTTGAAGCTTCCGCAATGTTTTAATTTTACTTAGACTTTGTTCGTGGGTCGTAAACAATATCTTAAACAACTTTTGGATGTTCCAACATAGTTTTTAGCTGACTAAGGTTTATGCTACTTACGATCTTATGTTATTTTAATATCTTTTGGGTAAAAAAAATGTATTAAATTAGTATTAAATTCAATTAAAATTTTAAGGGTGTTACAGTAACTTTCTAATAACTTGTTGACTCTTTCAGTTTCTATCTTTTGTGTTGCCAACTTCAACTCCAGATTAGCACATTTCTTTATGTGAAAATTGACATCATCAAGTTGTCTCAGGTAAGCTTTCTTTAGTGTATTCATTGCCATAGCTTGTTCACCGTTTGAATCAGTATACTTGTTGATTTCTCTGTTCATTGTATCATAAGATTCTTTCAATCTGTTTATGTTATGCAGCAACTCATTGTTCTGCTTGATTAAAGAATCACAGTTCATGCACTTTTCAGGAACTTTAACAGGTTCAGCATCAACTTTGACTTCAAATTCAGGAACATCTTTGACTGTTCTGTTTGATCGTAAAAATTCAGCTCTTCTCTTTTTCTCAGCTTTTGCCTCAGCTTTTAATCTCTCTTCCTCTTCTTCCTCTTCTTAAAGCTTTCTCCGTCTTGCTTCAGCAGCTTCCATGACTTTTCTGCACTTTTCAGCACATTTCAAATCATAAGCATTTGCAATGAAAGCGTTAACATTTGAATTGTTTTTGGACATCTCTTTGGCTATAAGTTCTTGATCTGGACAAAGATCGTCCCAACAGAAACCTTCAGCCAACTTTTCATCATCTTGTTCTGCCAAACACACTTTCCTGTTTGTTGGAAGATACTTATCCCGGCTAAAATTATCATATTTGCCCTGATTAACTAGACATGCTCTTTTTGAACCTTCAATCACATCTCTCCCGTGAGCAGTTTGTGCCTGATGCGGTACTGGTGGTGTGACTTGATGATAAATTGCCTTTTTGTGATAATCATTGTTTCCGAAAGGATTCTGGGCTCCAGTAGCTTCACGATTTTTACACTCTCTCTTGAAATGCCCCTTTTCCCTGCAACGGAAACATGTAACTTTAGATTTATCAGAGCCTAAAGTTGAAACATGAGCCTCACGAAAATCATCTCGGCCTATAATTTGTTTAAATTTTTCGGCTCTTCTCAACACACTTGCCATGCACCATTTAATATCCATCAATTCCATTTCCACAGCATCGATTTGATCATAATCTTCTTTCCTGAGCATTGGATTACCGATCTTTCCGGCCACAAAACTACTATATGATTCTAAAATCATTCCCAACAAAGACATTTGATTTTTAGCAACCTCTTCAGTATAATCTTGATCATTTTCAAGACTTAGAACAATATTGCACTGAAGTTTTCTTCCGTTCTTTGTTGCTGAAATGTTTGGATCAAATGATGAAAATCTTGTGCTGCTTGATCCCTGGGATGATTTCTTTTCAGAAGAATCTTTCGCACTGTAAGCAGTTTTGACTTTTGGAGAAAAATTTGACTTTTCGTTGACACCACCTTTGTAATACAAGCTGATATCTTGTTCTCCATCGTAGTTCTTCATCCTGGCAATCTTTCTTTGCTCCATCTCTTAAGCTTCCAGGTGTTTGATGAAGTCTCTCAATGTCATATTTTTATAATCTTTTCTGTTTGATCTCAGCATCATCAGAAATGTTCCCCAAGTTTCATGAGGTAGTGCATCTGCAAGTTTTTCAATCAATTCATCAGTATCCTTTTTAATACCAAGTTTTGTCATATTTCTCACCAAGTTACAATATCTATCAATTATTTGCTTAGTGTTTTCAGATTTCAAACCACGGAATAAATCAAATTCTTTCTTCATGAGAGACATTTTGTTTTTGAGCATATCATCACTTCCAACAAATTTTGCTTCCAATTCTGTCCAGATTGAGTAAGCAGTTCCATCATGTTGAAGCAGTATCAAAATATCTTCTTTTATTGCTTGCTGAAGCAGACTCACCATCAATTTCTCATCTCGATATTTCTTTTTATCTTCCGTACTCATTTCTCAAATTGTTAGCTGCACATTATTTGTTGTGGGTCTAACATATGGTTCCTCAGTGTGTTCCCACGCATCCAAATGATAAGCTTCAACCCAATTCCCAAACCGTTCAGACCATGCGTTGTAATCATCAATATCCATGAGTTTAGGCGGTTTTTGAGATGTCCCGGTTTCGTTTTCAAGTAAAGCATTTTGAGTGATTGTGATCGGGCTAGCAAATGCGTTATAGAATTCGTTGTCCATTGTTCAAAGTTTACAACTTCACAAATTTCCAAGTTCCGAATCCTTGAACAAAAATATTCTGAATAGATTCTTAATGCAATTTTGAGTGGCCGACAAATTTAAACTAATCAGCTAAATCAATATGCATACACAAATCGACAATATCTAGAACAAATCACATGCACACACAAATCGAAAATTTCTGACAACTATCAAAAGTTCACATGCAAACATTTGAATGAACTAGCACATTTAATACTCAACATCATGTAATTGGACCGCAAATGTGAGTGTGGCAGACAATTTAATCTCAATTGATTTAATCGATGATAATGGTTGACAATCACATGCAAATCTGTTCAATACACGAGCCGCATAATGTTTTAGTTGATTTTAATTGGACCTCAAACCTTTAGCACATAGAACGATCAATTGTGATTATTTAAAAAAAAACAATGTATTCAACACAATGCAGATCACATGCAAACTGTCACACGAGCGAAATTAGGATGATCACAAAAGCGAAACTTCTAAGTATCACAATAAGCGAAACCTTAAGTGACCAAATAAGCGAAACCTTAAGTGTTCAAATAAGCGAAACCTTAAGTGTTCTATGAGCGGAACCTCAAGTGCTTCTTGGAGCGAAACCACTGCTTATTCAGATAAGTGAAACTCTAATAGCAAAACTATCTGATCAATTTGGAGCGAAACCTCAGTTTAAAGGTCCAAAGGAGCGAAACTAGCTGATATTTGTGTCCACAAGAGCGAACCTACCCTGTTCCTTGGAGCGAAACTATCTGATGATGTCACTTTTTGCACGAGTCCATACAAGCGAAACCTCAAAATTCCTAAGTTCTAGATCGATTTTAACTTTGAAACTTTCAAGGATTTATTAATACATGATTCCGAGTGTTATGTGTGAATTTGAGCCGGTTTTACCGTAAAAAATTTTAAAATTTTGAAGAAAGTGTAGAAAATCAGAATAAATGCAACTGAAATGGCAAGAACTCTTCCTCCTGAGCTCTGATACCACTTGTAGGATCGTATTCGGCCCTGTTTGAGTCGATCAGAAGAATTCCTATCCAAATCAAGAGGCGGAAACTAATGATTTGGTGCTATTTCAGCCGGATTCACTTTTAAATGCTGTTGTATTGATCTTGATAACTTTTACAGACTCTGACAGCACTTCGGCAGCACTTCGTGGCTTGCCGGAAGAGAACACCTACAACTATCTTATGTGGTTTCGCTCTAACAGCCCCTATATATAGTTGAACAGGTTTCGCTTATTCGAACATGACACATAAGCGAAACCTCTATGTTACCATATAAGCGAAACCTCTATGACTTGACATATGAGCAAAACCTAGACCAATGACACATAAGTGAAACCTAGACCAATGACACATAAGCTAAACCTAGTCTAACACATGTTTCTTGGATATCGTGCCATTGTCTAACCTATAGACTACAAGACTCGATACAAGATGTAGTCGACAGACGTAGTGCACCAACAATTTCCTTACCTCAGAGGTAGTTACCAACTCTTCTTCGTTCTCAATTAAACTTTATATTTGAACGTTACTTTCATTTCAAGCTTGGAAACACGAATCGCACTATTTTCGCAATCTAAAATAATAATATTCTCTCGCGAATAAACTAAATTACGATGCTTTCATTATCTATGTTACACTGCGTGAAATTCATGATTATGCTATGTGAAAACTAATTGAACATTTTATATGTTTTATGTGAAACTAATTGAACATCTTATATGTGAAACTATATGCCATGTGACGCATTCGTGAAAACAAATTCCTTAAACATTATTATCAAAGTCTCATCAATTCCTTCTTTTGAATCTTTAAAAGTCTTTCTCTTAGATTTCGAGGACGAAATCTCCTAAACTAGAGGAGACTGTAACATCCATCAAAATTGGGTTCCAAAATCCGACCCGTTTTAAATTTTGGATCCTAATCCTTGAACTCAGGAATTTTTTTTCGCGAAATAAATAATCGCTGAAAGATTGTATCGTTAATTTAATCCGTTTATAAATACGGTTATTACTTATTTTATTTGTTTAATTAAATAAAATTACAACTACAAGTTTTGGTTTATAAAAATAACCTAATTAGTTTGTTAGGTTATAATGAGACTTAAACTAACTAACCAAGTTAGTGTAGTAAACTAAGTTAGTAAAGTGTGGGGGCCTTATAGTAACCTTTTTAAACTCTAACTAAAAAGAAATGGAAATAAACAGCATGTAGCACGCGGGTATCGAACCCGGGTCTACCCGTCCACCAAACAACACGCAAACCGCTCCACTACTTCCCCGTTTGGTTAATTAATCCGATTCCCTCAATATATATAGCCAGTTTCGCGTCATATCCTTTTTGAACAACATTATTGCCGCCGACAGGCCAGCGAGACTTGGTTAATTGTTTCCATTTTTTTTCCGCTGATTTCACGGGATTATCACACTGTTTACGCGTTTCTTTTTTTACGAATCAATCACGATTTCGTTGCCAAATTTACGAGACGAGCGAACCTTATAAAAACCGAGACCATCATCATTGCTCGACATCCTCACACACACCATTGCAACACGTTTCGAATATTCTTACTACCTTCGCAAACACACCGGAGTTACGTCGCTGGAACTCGAAGACATCGGAATGACTCAAAGTCTGCAGAGATACGTCAGAACGCACGACGAGGATCCCATCCAACGGTTTCGGTATAAACTTCTCTTTTTCGGTCCATATTACATTTATGTTTTTACCACACACTCTCACATTCTATGCTTCGTTAACAAATCACCGGAGAGATCCCGACGTCGTCGGAGGAAGCAAGAAGCATCACCGGAGTTCGAAGTTCGCCACATCGGTGGTTCACGACGGAACAGTATAGCGTTCGCGTTCGGATAAACCTCTCTCGTTCGTCCACTTGGATATTCTCAATCTTTACTCGTGCGTTACTTACAAGAAATCGCAACGCAACCAATGTGAGCATACTCGATCCCTTTTTACGCTTTATTATCTTTGGGATGCAATACATGTCCTTTGAATCAAATACACAAACATGCTAGAACTTTTAAACAAATAATCTCTATATACGTCCATACGTGTTATACTTGTAATCATACGTGTTATACTTGAAACCCTACGTGTTTAAGTTCATATGCTTATAATTAGTTATTGTCATGGAAAATTTGTTTAAAACATTTTTATACATATACTCAAACTTGTATGCTCGCCAATACTTTTTGTATTGATCTATGCTTTAACATGTATTGCAGGATTTGGATGATGCAAAGAATCTAGTAGGGTTGCCTAGAAACGCATTTAAACTCTATTACTTGTTGTACTGTATTTTTATTTTCAAACATGTTGTAGTTGCTTCCAATCTTTGTATGAAACCATTAATCAATGAAATGAAACTTAATTACTTGAATACGTATTGTATTTTATTTACTTTAAAATTGTGGTATTTCTAGTTCAAACCATGTAAAATATAATTATTAAATACTCATCACAATTAGTGTTATGAAGTCTCTTGCAATCTAGTTTTCGTCTCATCCCGATGTTTCCGCCATCGGTTGGGGTGTGACAACGAAAAGATAAGCATTTTCACCCAATTTATTACCCTAGTAAAACACTTAATGACGCACAAGAAAATTATACAACTAAAGAAAAAGAATTACTAGCTGTGGTATTTGCTTTTGATAAATTTCGTTCTTATCTTGTTCTTTCTAAAACGATAGTTTATACAGACCAAGCAGCCATTCGATATCTCTTTAAGAAACAGGATGGTAAACCACGTTTAATCAGATGGATTCTACTCCTCCAAGAATTCGACATTGAAATAAAAGACAAAAGAGGAGCAGAAAACACCGCTGCAGATCATCTTTCCCGCTTAGAAGACCCAGCTTTGGAGGCAACTAGGGACGAGCAAATCAATGAAAAATTCCCAACGGAATCCCTAGAAATGGTGGAGTACCGAGAAGAGCCATGGTACGCCGACTATGCTAACTACTTAGCTACCGGTATAGTCGTAAGAGGATGGTCACATCATCAAAGAAAAAAATTCTTTGCCGATGTAAAACACTATTTTTGAGAAGATCCTTATCTTTTCAAAATGTGTGCCGACCAACTCATCCGTCGATGCGTACATGGTAGTGAAGCAAGGAGAATTCTCCGCCAATGTTATGAAGGTCCATACGGAGGACATCTTGGTGCTGCTAGTACCGCATGAAAGGTATTTGATTCAGGATTTTATTGGCCAACCATTTACAAAGACGCCCAAAGTCTTATCAAGACATGCGACGCTTGCCAAAGATCAGGTAATATTTCTTCCAAAAACGAAATGCCACAAAATGGCATTCTTGTTTGTGAAATTTTTATGTGTGGGGACTCGACTTTATGGGACCCTTCCCACCATCAAAAGGAAACAAATATATACTTGTGGCGGTAGATTACTTGTCTAAATGGGCCGAGGCCGAAGCACTTCCAACAAACGATGGAAGAGTTGTGGTAAGATTCCTGAAACGATTATTTTCTCATTTTGGAACTCCAAAACCATTAATAAGTGATAGAGGCACCCATTTTTGTAAACATCAACTTGAAAATTTTTTAACAAGATATGGGGTCTATCACCGGCTCTCAACAGCATATCACCCTCAAACAAACGGACAAGCCGAAGTGACTAATCGAGGTTTAAAAAGAATACTTGAAAAAACCGTAGGATTAAATAAAAAGGAATGGGCTGATAAATTAGATGATGCTTTATGGGCTTTTCGAACTGCGTATAAAACAACAATAGGTACAACCAGGGGCGGAGCAACCTTATGCCGGGGGTAACGCCCGCTACGGCTTGGCGCGGAAAAATTTGGAAAAGTTAGTGTAAATTTTGGAAAAATTTGAGGTTTTTTCGATTTCGTTACGGCTTATTTATAAAACGTTACGGCTTGGCGGATTTTCTAGATCTGCCGCTGGGTACAACCCCATATAAGCTTGTCTATGGAAAAAGTTGTCATTTGCGGGTAGAAATTGCACACAAAGCCTACTGGGCAACTAAAAACGTAAACTTAGACGTAGAAATGGCCGGTAAAAATCGATTTTGTCAATTAAATGAATTAGACGAATTAAGAAATCACGCATATTCTAACTCCGAAATTTATAAGGAAAGAATGAAAAATTTGCATGATAAACACATTAAAGTTTAAACCAAATGAATTTCGGGTAGGAGATCAAGTTCTATTGTTTAATTCACGACTTCGATTATTCCCTGGTAAATTAAAGTCTAGGTGGTCAGGACCTTTTTCCATCACCCACATTTTCCCTCACGGTGCAATTGAGATTAAATCTCGGAATGGAATTCCATTCAAAGTGAATGGCCCACGGCTAAAGCTTTATCAAGGATTTATTGAGGATGAAGAGGAAGAAATCTCGCTACAAGCGGCCGAAGAATAAAACGAAGGTTTGAGCATCAACATAATATCTTGTAAGTTACGAACATGGGGAAAACATCTAAATCGGTAAGATTTCTAAAACCAAGCTTCAGGAAACAGGGCACTCACACGAGCACTAATATATATATATATATATATATATATATATATATATATATATATATATATATATATATATATATATATATATTAGGTTCAAACGTGAACAAAATCTCAAGAGTGAACTGCGTGAACTGATCTGGGCCCTTGATTTTTATGATCTTGAGATTAAAGTTAGTGGCATGATGGTAATTATTTGGTTAATTTTTTCCATTTAATTAAATACAAAAAGGGTATATGTGTAATTTCAATCTTAAATTGATTGCATAAATCTTTCACAAATCAAGTAATCAATTGTCCTCTTAAATTGATTGCATAAATCTCTTTCAAATCAAATCAAGGATTAGGAAAGATGTAGAAATGTGTATTCTGATTTTGCCCTCTTTTTAATGCGATGTACACATGTGTATATCGTCTGTTTTTGTGATATCTCGGAATTTTTTTTTGTATTGAATGTTGATGTACACCTGTGAATTACTGTACACATATGTACGATGCTGAGTACACATGTGTACTGTTCTATTTATATCCAAGTACACATGTGTATACCGTTGAAATATGAAGGTTACGTGGATCTTAAAAATCAAAATTTGAATTCTGGTGATGAAATCTGAAATAAAAATTAAAATTGAAATCTGGTGATTTGTTGTTTGTTTTGATAATTATTATCTTATTAATAAATAAACATAATGTGAATAGTGAATTTAAATTAGGAAAGATGTAACTTAATTCAATTATTATTATTTTTTTTTTTTTTGGTTTTTTATATCAAGATAACTGAAACTTTAAGGACAATTACACCAAGATAGCCGGTAAGCGGGCAACAAGCTGCGCCGCTACCCCGTTTTGAATAGCGAAACCTAACCTAGAAAAAACGAAACCCCGATCTCGAGGAGACGAAATGTTGCTGTGAACAACCCGTTGGACACGTTCAAGAAATCTGATGGCTCCTGTGGCTAGCGTGCCAAAAGTATCAAAGGCAAAAGGGATAAAGGAATGTTGATTATCCTCGCAGGCTTTTGCATGTTTGTCCATTTTCTTCGCTGCCGCCCTTGCAATCGCCTGACCAGGGACAAAACCTGTATCCCGTAAGCCTACAAGGGGGGACACCCCGGTAAGATCGACACAAGCGTGTTTACCTGCATCCCACCCGAAAACTAAAACGTCCGCGGGGCGCAATGTGGATCTTCCTTCCCTCGGATCTGTCAAAAAGTTTACGGGGGCTTCTTTCTTCACCGAGATCCCCGCCCGTTTGAGAATGTCCCCCAAGACATCCCGCACCCAGTCGTGCCTATACTTAAACCCTGGCAGTTCTTTACAGTGCAGAGCATGCTCCCCAAATTGGTCTAAGGAAGCTTTCCGGCAAATCGGGCATTGCCCGTCCTCAGGGAACATAGGAATCATGAGCCGATATTTTAAGATAGCACGGTATTCAACGGCTGACATCTTTTGGCCTAAGCCCTCGATGGGGATGACCGAAAGAAAATCTTGGGCGTGGGGGCCCCGCAAACATTCTAGTACGGCGTTCTGACGAGGGGTCGTACAGAAATCTGATCCAATATTCTGAGCGATACGACAAAACAGAGCACTCGCCAAAGTCTTCTGGGTCTTCGGTGGGGCGGTGTCCCTGCTAGCGTAACTGCCAATATCCAAATCCGGGAGGTGTCTATGCAACTCCCCCAGAGCCATGTCGTAATCCCCATCCATCCCAACAACCCCACTATCGCGCAAAATATGATCTTGCAGCCCCCACAATTGAGCTCGCGATGCAACAAAACCGTAAATGGAGACATCCGTGGCCGATAGAAGCCCCAGCCCCCCCATCTTACAGGGCAAAGAAGCAACCCTCCACTGAAAATCCCCAAAAAACGGACCCCCACACACCACAATGTCCTCTATAGCCCCCCGTAGCCCTTTATCGAATAAGGATACCGCCTCCTTTACAAACACGGGTTGACAAGTTCGCAGACCAAAAAGGAGCTTGGCGACACCCATGCAAGAGCGCAGCAGGAGAAGCTCACTTTGAGGGTCTCTGAGTTGCGAAAGGCTACTCATAAGGTCCACTGCCCGGGCAGCTCGCCGCGCAGCCAGAGCACTAATGAAACTGGGATCCCGGCTAACAGCTCCCCCAAGTAGTCTCACGCCCCTCGTTGGTCTTCCAATCTCCTTCGGGAATAAACTAGCCTCCAATTTTTCTCCATTGCAAGACGGCCAAAATACCTCTGTTTTTTTTATATTAAGCCGAAGCCCCAAAGGTGGCCCCTCAGATTGAATGATAGCTAGAGCCTTTGCTACCTCAGTTGTTTTCCCTATAATAGTACCATCATCCAAATACTACGCGTGGAAGGGGAGGGTGCAACTGTCTCGTATACGCTGGGTGAGGGGGTGCAAGACAAGGGCGAACAATAGAGGTCCCAAAGGATCCCCCTGCTGGACCCCCGTGGACGACCCAATACAGTCATTACCCACATAAAGCCTAGCGGTTTGCCCATAAAGAAAATGTATCCAAGGAAAAATAGATGGGCATCGAATCCAAACCTCCCGCAGTAGAACTGTGCGATCCACTAGGTTGAAGGCATTGGAGAAGTCAACGGTAAGCATAGCGAAGGCCCCATCATCGTGAAAGGCGTTAAGGAACCTGTTTGCGCTATGGAGGATAGCTTCTGCCCCATCTGGTGTCCCAACCCCGAATTGATGATCCCCCAGGTACCTAACCATCTATTTCCCTACCTTTTTCATCGCTATCTTGGAAACCAGCCTACGCCAAATGGCCCCGACCGCAATAGGACGGATTCCCCCATCAGGTTTCAGCAAGGGGGTCAGTGGAGCGGAAGCAACGAACTCCGCAAGAGACCTGGGGCATAACCCCCCCAAGAAGACATTGACTACTCCGGTGATGGCTAAAACTAACCCCGAGGAAGTTGATGAACCCTCACCACAAAAACTATCCAGTAAGTGTTGCGCCCTGAGCCCATCTCTCCCGCACGAAGTTCCTTTGGGGAATGACTTAATGCACCCCAAAACGCACTCCGCATCAACAGTTAAGGGGGCCTGAGGGATTGCGTCTGCCGGCACAACTGGAGGGGGCGTAACCGGGTGTTTATCCGCGAGGGCCTCCATAGTGGAGGGCCCAAAGGGGGCAACGCCATAAGAGGACAACACCTTGACCGCAGCTGTGAAATGACCATCTGCCACTTTACGAAGGCACTGCCTAACATTGGTTCGGCCCTCCCGACCTTCGGGAACCGGGTCGGACCCATTTACCACCCCTTTCTCCTTTACATCCTGAAAGAGGGAATCAACTAGCTCGCTAATCCCTTCCCCGTCTTTCCAGACAGAAAGAGCCCGTTGGATGCTAGAACACTGTAACGTTTTCCTGTTCCCGGACCGACGTTCACTCTTGGGAGTTCACGCAGTTCACTCTTGGGAGTTCACGCAGTTCACTCTTGGGAGGTTGTTCACGCAGTTCACTCTTGGGAGGTTGTTCACGCTGGAACCCTACCCTATATATATATATATATATATATATAGAGGGTCAGGATTTAGAGAGAACGGTGAGAACGATTTTGGTGGTGACATGTGGCATTGATGTTAAATTACACTAAGGGGTAATATTGTCAAAAGACCCACTCACATGAACTGGGTGTTCAAAATAAAACGCCATAAAAACACTCAAATGCTATTTTTTTGAGCTATAATTTACAACAGCTCAAAAAAACCATTTTTTGAACGACATAAAACACTCAAAACGCCATGAAACGCTATAAAACACTCAAAAGCTATTTTTTGAGCTATAATTTACAACAGCCAAAAACCATTTTTTTGAACGCCATAAAACACTCAAAACGCCATGAAATGCCATAAAACACTCAAAAGCTATTTTTTTGAGCTATAATTTACAACAGCTCAAAAAAACCATTTTTAACGCCATAAAACACTCAAAAGCTATTTTTTTGACCTATAATTTACAACAGCTAAAAAAAAACCATTTTTTAACGCCATAAATTCAAAAGCTATTTTTTTGAGCTATAATTTACAACAGCTCAAAAAAACCATTTTTTTGAACACCATAAAACACTCAAAAGCTGTTTTTTTGAGTTATAATTTACAACAGCTCAAAAAAACCATTTTTTGAACGCCATAAAACACTCAAAAGCTATTTTTTGAGTTATAATTTACAACAGCTTAAAAAAACCATTTTTTAACGCCATAAAACACTCAAAATCTGTTTTTTGAGGTATAATTTACAACAGCTCAGAAAAACCATTTTTTAGCCCCGGTTAAGTTAAAACGCCATAACAAAAAAACTATTTTTTGAGCTATAAATTACAACAGCTCAAAAAAACACATAGTTAAGAAAAACGCCATAAAAATACCTAGTCTAAAACGCCATAAAACACACAGTTCAAAAAAACGCCATAAAACCTAGTTAATTTTTTTTTCGAAAAGTATGTCAATAGTATACTCGTTGGAAAGATAAAAAAACGCTGAGTTTTATGGTGTAATTTTTTTCGAAAAATAATCACGTATAAAAAAGTTATTGTCATTTAAATATGATGGGGGAAAATGGTATGTGATTAGCATGTGCACCTTTGTTTGGATATTCCTATTTTACCCCCCCTGGTAGTTTCAAGATCCCTATTATTTACAAAAATGCCACCGCATCAATCTCAGCCACAAACCCCTAAGATCTTGTGGCTGAGAATCATTCTCACAGTTCTCACACTTTGAGGCGTTCTCTCCTGATCTTATTCCTATATATATATATATATATTTTCCCACCCACGGGGCCGTGTCCGCGCAACTGTCGGGGATAAAACCCCTTTTTCCTTCATTTCTTCATTTCAACACGCCCCGTTTCCCCAAGAACTCTCTGGTTCCAGTGAAATTTTCTATAGATTTCAATGTTCCCCTGACTTCTAACAACGTCAAGGTATGATTATATCATCATAATTAGTTAGTTTAATCACTTGCATGTAGTTTAACATCAAAATTTTGGGGAAAAATCTAGGGTTCTTCAACTTAAACCGAATCAAACCTCAAATTTTTGCTTAGATCTGTTAGTATTAGTGTAGATGCATGTTATAGGAAGTAAATCGACTTGAATTGTTTGTAGATTTGCCCGATTTCTCACAAAAACCTCAAACCCTTGTTTTTGAACCAAAAAAGATGAAATTGATGGGGTAAACGGTTTGTTTTGGGAAAAACGGCACTTGGGGTTACATTTTCGGGGAAAACCGCCCCTACTCAACCAAAAATTTTCAAGTTTTCGGAACCAGGTCAAAAAATTAAATTTTTGGGAAACAGACGCCTGAGCACGGGGCCGTCCTCAGCGAGCACGGGGGCGTGTTCAGCTAAATTCTGGAGAACATGGGGCGTGTCCACTGAACACGAGGTCGTGTTCAGCTGACTGTTTATAGTTTTCTTCGAAATTTTTACTGTTTCATGCTAATTGTTTGGTGTTTTCTTTCAGATGGCCAAGAAGTTTACTGGGTTCAACTCGAATGAGTGGGATGCTCAAGCACGGTTTGAGACTCTCAAAACAAGGCCCGAAGAAAACCCCTGACAAGTTTGCTTGGATACTCTAGAAGCAGTAGGCCAACTCGACCGCTTCAATAACCTTGTTACTGGTCCACTACGAGTAGCTCTTTGCACTCGGCTCCACTCCGTGCATGAATATAAGATGGAATTTTATAGCACGTTTGCCTTCAAGGCAAAAGCGGAGCCGTTTAACAATGAGGGGGTGGCATTTCGGTGTGCAGGGGAAAGGTTTTCAATATTGATTGCACAATTTGGAGCTATCATTTGGTTATATGATGAGGCAGATGCTGGAGATGAGGAGAACGCTGGTGGTCTCCGCGAACTTCCACAAGACCAATGCCAAGCAGCATGGGCTCAGATTGGGGAGGGACACTATAACCCGAGCCAGACCAAGAGCACACAGTTGAGGGACCCTCTCTACCGTTACATCCATAGGGTCCTCAGCTACTCCCTTTTCCAGAGACATAACAGTGGTGGTGTTGTAGGGTTGCGTGATGTGATAGTCCTCCATTGCATTCACAACCATATAAACCTCAATGTTCCATACTTGCTACTTCGCAACATGCACTTGAACCAACTTGCCACTCCCCGGACTCCTATCCTTTTTGGAGGGTGGATCTACCGCCTCTTCAAACATTTTGTGCAAAGGATGCCAAGGTCCTTCCAGAAGGGCCCATGGTCGGGAAAAGTGGACCTTGTCATATGTCTCTCCATGAACTTAATCAACGAAGCAGATGACGGGACAGTTAGATTTCAGACGGTTCAAGGGCATGTGTGGAACCCTCAAGCAGCTCTCGTCCTTCACGCTCCACATATCCGTCCTCCTCCCCAGTACCACTACCAGCATCATGGTGATCCGGGCCAATCCTCCCCTCAAGGAGGTGGTTTTCCTAACTTCCAAAGTTTACATGATTTGTTGCAGTAAAATCTCATGTGCACCCGGAACACCTACAATATGGCAAGCAACACTTACACCCGGGTCGGAGTTATAGAAAGGAACATCTCCGACATGCAGGATGATATCAGGAACATCCGGGAGTATATGGTAGGCCAAGGAGGGGATTATGACGAGGATGACGACATGATTTAAGCTGGAGGAGTTGGAGGTGGCATTACACGGTTGAAGGTCGTAACAGGTTAACCCTTTATCTCTCACAAACAATTTCATGGCCTGCGTGCCATTGTTGAACAATTTACTTTCCGTAACTCTTTTACTTTCCTGCATTTTTCTTTTTAGTTTGGGTTGTGGATGTTGAAACTATGGTAAGGTATGATGTTTGTTATGTTGTGTGGTGTGGTATTTTAAAGTAAAACAGGTACTTAGGAGGCATGGGAGCACTAAACCAGAACCGAAAGCCAAAACCTGTTTTTGGAGATTGCAGATTGTCAACACGGGGCTGTGCCCAGTCGGCACGCCCCCGTGTCCGTCGCCCAGTACCTGCTGTTTGCTAAATTTCTGCCCAACACGGGGTCGTGTTCACCAGGCACGCCCCCGTGTCCACCTTTTGTAAGTTTTCGTTACTGGCAGTCTGACCATGGGGCCGTGCTCAACCGACACGGGGCCGTGTCCAGATGCCCAATGACACCAAAACCTTGTTTTTAACACCTTTTTACACATTCAATCAACCTAAGAACTTAATTTTTGGGACACATTGAGGACAATGTGTAATTTAAGTGTGGGGGGGGGGGGATGCTAAAACCTTGAATTTTGCAAGTCCTAATAACAAGCCTTACACAAAACTCTATTGGAACCGCTAATCACCCCAATTTTTTTTCAAAAACTTTTCGTTTTTTTACTTGTCTTTGTTTAAATTGGGAATAACAAGTTCTAAAAAGGTTATATTTTTACAAATTTACAACCGATAACATCGTGATAAAAAGAACCAACATAAGAAAATTATGAAATGGCATGACAAATCTAGTTAAAATTTGATTATATATACTTGATCAGATTAAAAACCCATTCCAACAAAAAGTGAGTTTTGAGCCTTTATTGAGCATAAAATCATACATCTTTAAATTAAATGCTCATCTTTCATTTATTGTGTGAATAGCCGCTTGGTTTCTTACAACTCTAAAACTTGCCAAGACAATACATTCCCGGTCCTTACCAACTTAAACCCAAGTAAGTAAATGATGGAGGCATTAGGACTAACCCTTTTTTTCTTTTCAACACCATTATTTTTCATTTTTTTTACCACCTACCCAAAATCCCCCTAGTTAACCCCTTTGAGCCTAAAACTTTTCATTTCTAAACCCACAAAACAAACACCCTTTACCCACCAAAACCTTTTTTATTTTTAACCCTTTATTTTAGTAAAAAGCTCGGTCTTCATGTGACATCCCTTATAAAAAAAAAGAGAAGTGTAGCAATAAACAAACAAGTTCCTCAAAAGAAACTTTGTTTGAAAATGCTTTGTTTGAATAAAAGTCACAAAAGCAAAAAGTTTTACGACGACCGATGCTTTTTACGCTTTTTACCCTTTTTACTAACTACTAACCCAAAACCACCTACCTTTAACCCAAGCCTAACCCTTCCCCAAGTCCTCTTGATATTTACAAAGGTGTATAGTTAAAAAGGAGGAGGATTAATTGCTTGGCAAGCATATGGTAGAAGTAAGTTCCATGCCGGTCTCGAGTGTTTCACAAAAATACATCTTCGGCCGAGTGTTGAGTGATCTCCCGTGAGGTATGTGAACTTGTATATAAATGAAATTTTAAAAAAGGCATGTTATGCCCAAATAAGTAATTTCTCTTATGAAACGTTCTAAATAAATCATAACAAATAGGATTGTAAATAACATAAAAATAAAGCCTAATAAAGATCTTGGATTCCCGACACTCAAGACAAGCCCAAAACTTCTCTTCTACCCATTCCATTTTGGAGTGTAAGCCACACTATAAAGAGTTTTGCTTGAGGACAAGCAAAGATTCAAGTGTGGGGGTATTTGATGTGTGTAAAATGAAACATATAAATTACATCAAATCAGGCATAAAACTAACCCTTTTTTAGTACTAATGTTGGAAAAGTGTGCTTTTGTCTTCCTTTTGTATTTTCAGGATTAAATGAGCGTAAACGAACAAAAGGAACAAATATGCAGCAAAATCTAACATAAACACAAGAAAATGAACAAACGTGGCATGCCCGACCCCTCGACAGCATATTCCCAAGCAAAAACAAAAGAAACAGAAGGCTGACCACGTCCCCGTGCCCAGCGGACACAGGGGCGTGGCCAGTTGTCTGCAGAAAGGACAAAGCTATAGAAGCTTCTATTCCGGACACGGGGGCGTGCCCAGCTCGACACGGGGCATGGTCAATGCTAAGATTCGCAGAATCCAAGCAAATCTTGATAGTACAGATACGCTTCTGCACACGGGGCCGTGCCCAATGGACACGGGGCCTTGCCCATTGGACACGGGGCCGTGTCCGGGCTTCTGTGCAGGCTATAAATAGAGGTGCTTGGTTCACTTCAAAGGCATCCCTTGGCAAACCACCTCTCTCCCACTTCACCCACACTCCACCACCACTACAACCCACATCCACCACCATCATCCATCACCCATCATAGAGTGTGCGTAGTAGTCTCGGGATCCAAGATTGATAGTAAGAGTTCTTGACAATCAAAGTCCATGTTTGCCTAAGTCTCTTACATCACTTGGTGAAGACAAGCATTTAGTGTAATACTTTTGATTTTTAATCTTTTCGCACTTTTTATTTGGTTTTGTATTAATGACTTTAATAACTAGTTTCTTATGTTGAAGGTGAAACTTCCTTATCAGTTGTCTGTGGTGTCTTGGCGTTATTTTACTGTCTATATAAAATAAAAGATTTACACCATTCCTATCTCTACGGTCTATATAGACATATGTTGGCTACCTGGTTGGAGGTTAAGGGAATGGTTTGGTAAGGTTCTTGCCTTGTTCAGTGTATAGATCCTGCAAGGACCTGGGTCAAGCTTACTAGGACCTCCTTCAATACCCACTGGTATTGGATGGCGGGGGTGCGAATGGCTTGATCCCCTCATATGTAAACTACTATTAATACATTAACCCGACTACTTGGGATTGTATCACTGCTGACTCAAACCACTTAGCCGAGGGTAACGTCACCTTCAAAAGAGGGGCCTACCATATTACACATTAATAACTTAATTAATTATCTTTCAATATTCCGACCCTTTAGGATTGTATCCTTGCTGACTCAACGTCAACTTCAAAAGAGGGGCCAACTACTATAACTAAGATAATCTCTTAAAAAGTGCAAAAGTGTGGAAATCATCAAAGGTTACACTAAAGGCGATTCGGATCCAAGTGATTCATCTTGTCTATCTGTTTTTATTTTATTTTATTTTTCAGCATTTTTAGTTTTTTTTAATTTTCATGTTTAAAACCTTTTCTAAACTTTTGATCTGATTAGACGTTGAGGATAAACCGGTACTAAAAGCTCTTGTGTCCTTGGACGACCTCGGTATCTTACCAACGCTATACTACGCTCACGATGGGTGCACTTGCCCATATGTGTGTTTAGTGTTAGTAAAATATCGTGTTTTATAAATTTAAAACCTGACTAACGTATAAAAAAGGGCTTAAAATATAAATAAAAACTTATAACACACCGCACACATCAATGGTATTTCCTATGAAATTTAAATTCAATAACAGGTCTAAATGCAATCACGAAACTGAAAACTAACTGTTCCTAGTGAGAAGAAAACAAACCTGATCCGATGCAGAAGATACCACAACCTCACCCATCGCAGCCTATCCATTGTCGTCGTTGCATCCACCTGACCCACTGCATGCCCACGGAAAAAAGAATGTAATAATAGTAACCAATAACCTCCAGTTATAAAAAAAATTGAGGTTTCAAGGTTTAAAGCACCTAGGCCTTTAAAGTTTATACTTTTTGTCACAAAATTCATACTGAAATTTGCAGAGCAACAAAAATTCATATTTACTATCAAGAAAATCTCAATAATGCCTCCAAAATATAGGATTTCCCTACACTGGTATTAGAAATCATGTTTGACGAACACAATATATACACTCAACGTATTTCAAGTACACATTCATTCTTTATACCCAAAATCAAAGGGTGATTGATATCAAGAAGAAAAGGCCTAGAAAAGTATTATATCTTAAATTCTTTTACACATTTTTCATAAAAATCACAAATCGAGAAACTTATAATTAAGAACCCTAAAGGCCAAACAACATCTCAAACTAAAAAATAGTATATCAAACAACAATCAGCAAACTGAATCAGTTGATTCGATCAACGAAACATAAACATACCTACACAACAATTAACGAACTAAATCACCATCGTTGCCCTCGGAACCTAACACCAGTGATCGTTTGGTGCCTTAAGAAGATAGAAGCAGATGAAGAGGTTTGGATTTGAGGTTTGTGAGAAAGAAGGAAGCGTTAAAGGATATAAAGGACCAGATTGTTATGTGGTAGAAGACAATGATGAAGGGATGTAGGAAAGATGAAGAATTGTCTTGAGATGAGGAAAATTGTGAGGCTGAATGATTTAGGCTGAAGATCTAGGATTTTTACTGCACTAAAAAAGCAGGCGGAAGTTTGGGCGGGAAAATGAAAAATAGTAGCCCTAATTTATTGACACGTGGCCCAAATTCTTTTCATTTATTATAGATAATAGATAACCACATAGTTCGTCCAATATTCATGGGAAACTATTTATAAAATCTGTGATAAAAAAGCTAATTCAATTTGTTTTTAATGGCAACGCTTACATAATCCTTCTAAATTACACCAAACAAATCAAAATCTACTCCTTACTTGGGATTGAACCTAAGGCCTCCCACTAAGAGGCAAGAGCCTCTACCGAGTGAGCTAGCCCCACATTGACAATAATTCAATTTTATTAAAAACCCAATTTGCTAACAGAAATAATATGATAACGACACACCTTTTCACAGAGGTCATTGGTTTTGTTATGAATAAGAAACCATCAGACACCATATAACTATGAATATTAAAATGGAACAGAAATCACACGTTTGACCCTTAACAATATAACATAACCCAACTTTAACCATTTGTACATACCTGAGGATAAGGTAGTATTTTATATACAAACAAAACGAAAGGGCTTGGTTCAACAGTTTTAGTAGTCCTGCATATATAATCATATAAAATAGGTTAAATAATTAAATATAAATAATTATGGATGTATATATAAAAAAAACTATTACTTCAAACTGGCACTGAGAACTATCACCCAAAACAGATTGAGCCCGCCCAAACCACCAATCACTACCTTCTCTCTATATTAAATAGTAATTTAATAATAAAAAAGCGAAATAAGGCACAACGGTAAACTAAATATTCCGTAAAAAATTCCTGTTGTTCTTCAGCTTCAACCTAAAACTTTAATGGAAAAAAATCAATCGCAATCATGATATGATATGCACCAAGTATATACAAACAACGACAGAAAAAAGAAACTTACTTTGAGAAGAATGCACAAAAACAAAACCTAATACGCCTTCCATTGGTATCTTGCAATACTGAACCAAAACTCGCTATTCGATATCCACCACCATTTGTCTTTCCCATCCTACATATTCTGATTTCCCAAGACTTCCAACATATCTGCAGCCTCATTCTTCTCCATATATGCACACTCAGACATTTTTACCTTATTTCGATCTCTTGTACATTTTTATCAGGTACGGAATATAACATCGTATAGTTTTCCATGTAAACACCTTGTAAATGTTGGCAAAAAAACATTACACAACAATGAATTAAGTAGCAGCCCAAAGAATCAAACAGAGTTATGCAAAAAAAGATCACCATAGTTAACAAATTACTTGTCTTGCGCTGAGAACGTGAATACTTGTCTTGCTCCAATAGATGCTAAATATTGACAATTAAAGATAATAACATACGAATTTAAAAAAATAATAATGAAAGTAGTAAATAAAAATGAAGCTTACCATAGTGAGGCATGTGAAGGCCAACTTAATCAGTTGTTTTAATCACTTTTAAATATTGGTTTACAACTTCTATTTGCTTCATAACAGGGAAGTGCTAAAAGAATTACTCTTCTTTCTTTGAGATTTTCATAACCATTATTAGTTATCTTTAGTATGGCATTTTCTTTCCTCTATGAAAGTTATATAGCAGTGGATGATTCCATGTATTTCATCAATTCAACTATTATTCAAGGCTACAATATCATTGATTCCATGTATCAAAATCCGGCGAGTTTGTTATCCTAAGATCCACGCATGAAAAAACCTTGAAACACACACAAATAATTAATGATTAACCATCAGAGCTACAAAGATATAAAGAAAAAATGAAGATCAAATCCCTTTTTTTATCTCATTATTCAAGAAATAATTAGTGGTGGGTGGGTGTAGGTTGTAGTTTGCTTGAGCAACAACTTTTTTTTATCTCATTATTCAAGAATCACCTAATTTCACTAATCTACCGGAAACCCACAAAATTCAATATATGAGAAAAATGACAATAAAAAGCAAAGATGAGAACATGAGTTCAACAACTTAAGAACCCTAATTTGAAATGGATAAAAAGGATCAACAACTTACCGATACTGGCTGAAACCACAATTGGTCAGATCTATGTGCTGCTGGAAACCTAGCCGTCGACCTTTCATTTTGGTATAAACCACCACCTTCATAAGACCAGGAGAAACCCTAAATGAACCCATGTCATTCTCATCGTTCCTCTTCAGGACACCAGCATCATCACCGTCTTCCTCATATTAGATGAAACAGTAAAAAATTATTAGAAATTGAGGTGATGAAACAAATAAAAAGTCAGAATCGACATACCTGGAAGTGAATCGACTTGATTTAGGAATCCTTTATCACGCGATTTACGCAAGAACAAACCCTAAATTGACACTCAATTTTTGCTCCAAAAAATCAATCAAGAACAATTTCTCCGTTATTTCTCCTAATATGAATAAACTCGCGGAATTACAAGCACATGTAAGAACCCTAAAAACATATATAACGATTAAAAGATGAATACAAACCTGGCAAGTCAAATCTAGACTCGGATTCTCATCCTTCTATGTCACATCAACAGGAAGGAACAAATCAAGAAGAAGGATGGTTAGAATCAGGTTAGGATGTGACAACTGGCACAAAACCGGTAATTTCCGTACAGTCTAATTATTATTTAATATATGCAATTATGTGCTTAAATGTCAACATTTTTTGATTACATGCTATACATATGAATTCATGCACGTTTTACACTTCAAATATTGCTTTATGCATTACTTTTAGCGTTGCGTCAGAAAGACTAGTAAACTAACCGGTAAGAGACACTGTGTCAGCAATTCTACAGAAAGTAGTCAGATAATAGAATTAGGGCCTATGAATTGGTCAAACATCTAAAATACATTAAAACCCAAGTGTGGATACAAGGGTTAACATATAAACTTTCCGGAAGCTAAACTATGCACTAAAAAGCACCCGAAACGCACTTTAAATGCAGAATTCTGCATAAATCAGCACTAATTCAGCTATAATCAGCTATTTAACACAATAACATCATGCACAATTTATGTTTTATTGTCCAAAATAACTTACAAAGTGTCAGGAATTGAAACTGCCACAAAAGGTGCTTCATACTTAGTGAAACTGCGTAATTCAGCACTTTAACGAACCGTAACAAACCGAACAACTAGACAATAACCGGGACATCAAAAATTGACTTGAAGTAATGTTTTTATGATATTAAGCTAGTATTGGTGCTATAACACCTTAAAAATCATAAAAACACCTAAACACACTTAAATTAACTTAACCCCCCCTCGTTTGCACTTCAAACCCCTAAACTACCAAAATGTTACACTTTACCCCCCCCCCTTTTCACCAAGGCCGGACCCTAAGGGCCCCACATGCCTTTGATTTTTTTTATTAATCTTGTCCCCTAATTTATGTACACATGATCTCTTAGAAAGATTAGATGTTGGATTTTTTTCTTTATAAAGAACCATAAGAAGAACACTTTGTCCTACATCTCATAAGAACCTTCATCTTCTTCCTCCCTTCACCTCTTGGTCTCGGCTCACCACTCCCACACACAACCCACCATTTTCAAGCTTCAATCTCATAATCCAAGGCCACTAGAAGGTGTATGGAGATCATCTAAGAAGGCTTGAAGTGCTAGAAGTGGAAGGACCTCACTTTGGAGCTTTTAACCTCTCATTTTCTTCCTTGTTCATCATCTTCATTCTTGTGCCACTTCCCTAGCCATTAGAGCTAGTAGTAAGCTTCTTGATCACTAAGATAAGTCATGTTTATGTTATGTACAAGTTTCACCATCTAAACAACTTAACTTTTAATGATAAAAATGAAAAGATCTAACATATTCATGAAGAAAATAAGTGATTACATGAATTTTTGGTGTATGTAATGATGTTGTTGATGTTATATCTTGTGTTTATGTTTAGATCAAGTATGTTAAAGCTTGTATCTAACAAGTTTAAGCATGGATCATGAAGGATCCATGGTTAAACTTGAAGATGAACATATAAAGCATTATGTGAACTTGAAATATGAATTTTTATGCGTAATCTTGTAATTTTAAAGTAATAAAGTGTGTGTAGAACTAATTTTTGAAACTAAAAGTCATGGAAAGTTTGATAAAAAAGTTAACATAAGGTTTGTTTATGAAAGATCTAAGGTTATTAATCATGGATCTTGAAAGATCCATGGTTAAACATGATGTTAAAAATAATGATCTTCCTAATGAACATAAAAGTGGTTTTTAGAACATGATTTACAAACTTTGAAACCATTAAACTCATGAATGAGTTGGTTAGTAAAATAAAGTTTCATACAAGTTTGTTTAAAATACTCAAAAACACTTATTTTTGGAAAGATCATGATATGTAAAGTGTAGATCTAAAAGACTACACATTTTTAACAAGAATCAAGTTCACCATGATGTTTCATATGGAGAAATTAGTGTATGTTGTTGATGATCATTGTTGAAAAATTGTTTTGATGTCGAAAAGAAAATAAACACATGTTTTGAAAAACATGGGAAACCTCCATTTTTAGGGGAAACTATGTCAAAATTTTTATAAAATTTTGACACTTAGAAAAAAATATAAGTTTTGGTGAAACTTATTCCCTAAAAATTCACCTAAAAATATTTACCAAGGTTTCCCCAATTTTTGTGTAAAATTACAAGTCAAGAAATGGTGATTTCTTCAAGTTAAAATTAATATTAAGTATGTATATTTTTAGGAAATATATATATATATATATTTAGTGATCACCATTTTGTGCTAAGTGTATATTATGTGTATTATATATATATATATTAGTGTATTAGGAACTTGAAAATACACTAAATACTCCCAAGGAGTATGAATACAAAAATACACATACAAATACATGAGGATACATAAGTATACAAGTATACAAAAATTCCTCACAAGGAAACACATGGACAAATACAAGAAAATATATTATGAAAATATATTTCTTAACACATTATTAAACTTGGACAATATATGAGCATTTATGGACTTAAATATATATAACTTTGGACAAATATATAACCTATACCAAGTATTGGAATTTATACAAAAATTGGGTGGATATCAAGAATAACCATATATATATTTTATAGCATGACCAAATATATATATTTCATACAAGTCTTAAAAATATATTATTTTTAAGAAATATAATTCCGGAAAGTAATAAAGATCAAAGTATTGATTTTTGGTGAAAAATACAAAATACACAAGTATATATATAAAATACAAGTATACTTTCTTAAGAATACTTGTACAAAAATAATATTGAAAATATTATTTCACAAAATACTTATATTTATTTTTGGGAAAATAATATAAGTAACATGCATGAAAAGTTGAAAATATAAATTATTTTGAACACTTGTTACCTTGAAAAAGACTTCATAAATGAATATATATTTGGGGTAAATTACTTTTTGAGTCTCTGTGTTTTATTGGTTTTAACCACTTGAGTCCAAAAGCAAAAAGTTTAACGACCTGAGTCCCCATAAGGATTTTCTTTAACCATTTGAGTCCAAATTTTTAACACTGTTAGAATTATTGTGTTAACTTTTGTTAAATGACCAAATTACCCTTGTACTTAAAAAAAACCATTTTATTATTATTGTTAAAACTTCTTAAATATATAAACATCTCTATCTCCAGATTCATACGCCTAATCCCTTTCTTTCTCTTATCTTTCTCTCTCAACAAAACAACCACCACCATCACCACCCCACCACAACCACCACCATCTCCGCCGCAGCTCCCTCCACCACCTCACCACCTCCTCCATCGCTGCAACTCCACCACCGCTGCAACTCCATCCTCCACCGCACCACCGCACCACCTCCTCCATCTAGGGTTTGACGACGGCGGATCTAGGGTTTTTTTCAAAGACATTGGAGGCGGCGCCGTCGCAATACGAGGTTTTTTTCAGAGTCTACGACTGACACAACAAGGTTTCTCGCTCAATGGCGTCGTAGGGAATCCTGTGAACGGAGAGTGTAGGGAATCCTGTGATATAAAGCCGTTTCAGGAGCATTTTAAGGGGTTTATAGCACAAGTATTTGTCTTTCCATTCGGGTAGGGTTTGTTCCAGATGGATCCCGAATACTTTATTGAATTTCATCAAGAGATCGATTGAAACAGAGAGAGTAGAGATGAGAATATTATTGTGGTGGAATATTCTATCCTATTGTTCTTGATTCCAAGGATAAGACATGATATAAAATTTAGTAGTAGATAATGACGTCCTCCTCCTGTGATCTGTCTTTTATATCATCAACCATTACAGGATTCACATCAACTATTCAAATGTGATATTGGTTAGTAGTTAATACAAACATTTATGTTTCATTATTCTGATTTGATTGTGAAATGTTTAGGAATGTATGTGAAATGAGATGTTAATTAGGGTGTTTGGATGTGTGACTAAACAGATTATTGAGCTACGGTGGTGGTGGGTGTTTGGAGGTGGCGGTGGTGGGGATGGTGGCTGTTCGGTGGTGTTTAGAGAGAGAAGAGTGTGTAAAGATGAGAGAGAAAGTGTTTGTAGGTGTGTGCTGGTGTGTGTGTTTTATTATATATATGTAATTATTTTTATATATTAAAAGTTTATGCATTAGACACTTGTTCCTTATATTTTTGTGCAGATAAGAGTTGTACTTTGTGTGTAAATGACCAAATTACCCTTATAGTTAACAGACTTGATGGATGGAGTTAGAAATTTGGACTCAAATGGTTAAAGAAAATGCTTATGGGGACTCAGGTCATTAAACTTTTTGCTTTTGGACTCAAGTGGTTAAAACCCATAAAACACAGGGACTCAAAAAGTAATTTACCCATATATTTGAGAAGTGAAATATATAATTACAAGTAAACAATACATACTCAAAGTGCAAGACCCGACAAACAAGGGCACAACCCTCACAAAGATTGAACATACAAAGAACATATACATAAACAAAAGATGGTGACTTGTACTTGTGTGATACAAGTCTAGTGACTAACATTAATAGAACACGTATAGGTCACGACGCTATAAAATCAACCGGTGAAGTTTACAGCGCAAGATACGCAAAGTTGTGAGTTCATGTCCCCACTTTTAAACTTTCACTTGTTTTCTAAACTTGGGGAAAATACATGTATAATGGTATGTAGCACACAAAACTAAGGAATGACACATAGATCACGTGACGAATAGGGTACCATAAGCATCATTAGTCAACGTATACATTTAGACCGTGGAACAAAAGGATTAGATCTAATGGGTTTTAGGCAAACCCACTCTTGGCCTACTTCTACCAATGAGTGCTTTTGTGTCTCAGTCGATCTTGACAAAAATGCCTAGGTTTGGTGGCTTCCTATGTCGTGACATATGTTAATGTGCTCGCGAAACATTAGCGATCTCATATTCCTTACATTTACAGACACGACCCAGATACGTTTTAAAAATTACATACCATGTTTTCATTCAAGTATATAAACATTCAATACAAAAACTGCATGAATTCACACCAACATTATGTTGACGATTTTCCAAAACTTACGTGTATTTCAGGTAACTAAAGTGGATGTACGTGCAGTCTTACTCATGCTCCTGGATGTCGTTTGTGTTTTTAGTTACTATGTGTCAAGACTCCTATGCCCGTTTTGCTGGGTTTGGTTGTTATGTCCCATCCTGTGTGGTGATATAAGGATCAAAACCTTTATGTTTGTCTTTGAATAATGTTGTAAACTTTTCAGACAATAGTTTATGCTGTGATGTAAACTCAAAACTTAACTTATGTTTTTAGTTATGTAATATTAATGGCATTTGGAGTTATTTTATGATCATGTAGTATGTTTACCATTCGTATGCAATGAGAACCTTTCAGGATCACACCTCGTGCTTCCACCTTAGAAAGGGGTGTGACAGATTGGTATCAGAGCTGCGATTGTAGTGAACCAGGATTCCTTCTCGAGTCTAGACTACAATCCCTAGGATCCTCTCATGAAAATAATTTTCAAAAGTTTTCATTGCATAAAACTTTCCGCGACATCCACTACCTGAAACTGTTTCAAAGAGTCAAGTAAGGACACTACGAGACTTAGGGTGCACTGGAGTAGCACTTGTCCTTGACTGAGAATTACTTGCAATAATGTGTATAATTATTTGTATATTAATTAAGTAATAATTGATATATACATATACTATGATTCAAAATATTACATGTACACATGTCTTCGTCTGAAGGCAGCAACCTATGCGAAGAACGTGACCCTATGACTGATGCCTCCGACGAAGAGATTGATTCACCTCTGGAGATTCTCACGTCTGACCGACCCTGAGATGATGACCGAGGACGATGATCCCATCGATGTCTTAGCCTTACCTTTACCCCTCCATGACCAGCTCTCCATTGGGACTGCAGAGCACCTCGTTGAGCCTATTCCCACCCATGTTGTTCCTTTTACCGCCATCCCTGCTGAGGACTGGTCTTTCGTTGATGACCTGGATTATAGTGTGGCCTCTCCTGTTATGTTTGTTATCGATATCCCTACCGATTCTGACCTTGAGTCGGATGCCGATTCCTCCGATTCAGTGATATCTTCGGCCCTTTTTGCTGTTGGACTGAGAGTTTATCCGACTGGTGATGATGATGGCACTATGTCTGTTGTGCCATCCACTCCTACCCGTGTCTCTACACCTCCCCACACACCTGCTCAGATCAGCTCCCTCACCCGTCGAATTCACGAGCTTGTGGATGAAGTGACTCATCTTTATAGTTTGATCTTCCCTACAATCCCACCCTCTCCCCCAGCCCATTAGGTTTTCTTTGCAGGAACTTTGAAGGATCTGTGTTTTGGGTACAACTTGAAGACAAGAACCGCCAATGTGAAGAAAGATATTTTGTCTTTAATATGTATTAAACTTGTACTATAGGGTGATGTAACCCTTATGCATTTTGTTTTCTTCGCAAACAATGATGTAAAAAGTTGTCCTGATATGTATAAAGACTCGATGAATATCTTAAGACACATCAGTATTTATCTGTTTATGCATGCTTATTACTGTATGAATTGATTTATATGTTGGCGGATTGTTTGATATTGCTTGTGTGTATATCGTTATACATATATGTACTACTATCTTGTGTGATGATATCAAACAAATGTCTAACCCTGTTGTGTTGTGTTCTGGCAGAACATGGCACCCAGGAAAACTGTGAACAATTGTGATTCTGATCAACCTCCTCCTCCTCTACTGCCGAGGACTGCTGAAGAACTGAACTCTCTGCTAGAAGAAAGGATCTCCGAAGCTATCGCCCAGTACGAGGCGAACCGTACTGAACACAGTTGAGGATCGGGTGGTACTAGATGTAATGGTCAAGGAGATTCATCTAGAGGAAACACAACTCAAGGATGCACCTTCAAGCAGTTTCTCGACTGCAAGCCACTGAATTACGATGGCACTGAAGGTGCAGTGGCTTTTGTGCGCTGGACGGAGAAGACTGATTCCACTATCCGTATGAGCAAGTGTACCGCAGACCAGCAAGTCACTTTTGTTACTGGGTTGTTTGTTGATGAAGCTTTGAGTTGGTGGAATTTGCAAATCCAAACCTTGGAAGATGATGCAGCTTATGGTATGACGTGGGATGAGCTAAAGGAAAGAATGAGGGAGAAGTATTGCTCTCGTGCTGAACTCCAAAGGTTGGAGACTGAGTTTTGGAACTTATCCATGGTAGGTACGGACATTGTTGGTTATACTCGAAGGTTCCACGATCTGTCAAAAGTGATCCCCTATCTAGTGACTCCCGAATTTAAGCGCATCGAGCGCTACATCTGGGGATTGGCTCCAGAATTTCGCAGCATGGTGACTGCGGCAAAACCAACAACGATCACTCAGGCTGTAACTCTGGCTGTCAGCCTTACTGAAGATGCTGTCCGTATGAAGAAGTTATCGCTGAACCCTACTGAGAAAACCGAGACGCATGCTGAGTCGTCCGGTGACAAGGAAAGGAAACATTCAAATCTGAATCAAGCGACCTGCCGCAACAACAAGGGTTCGAACAACAAGAAGCGTGATACTAACCCGTCTAAGGAGGTGAAAACCTTCGTAGCTGCAAACAATACCGGAGCTAGGAAGTATCAGGGCACTCTGCCCAAATGTAACCGCTGTAACTTTCACCACGTGGGAAACTGTCGCGTTGGGAGATGCGAGAACTGCGGGAAATCGGGTCACCGTACCAAAGATTGTTGGGGAAAAAGTATTGGAGGCCGCAATGATAATGGTAATAGGAACGGGAATGGAAATCGAAATGGTGCCGGTAATGGGAACGGTAATGGAAATCGCAATGGTACTGGTAACCGAAATGGTAATGGAACTGGGCAGAACCAAGGATGTTTTGGATGTGGTAGCAAGGAGCATTTCAAGAAAGACTGCCCGAGGGAAAACAATGCTCAAGCCCGAGCATTTGTGATTGGAGTAAGGAATGCACGCAAGGACCCTAACGTGGTCACCGGTACGTTTCTCGTTAACAATCACTTTGCATCCATATTATTTGACACTGGTGCCGGTTATAGTTTCATGTCTGTGGAATTTAAACGTATGCTTGGAATAGAATCTAGTAGATTAGATATTCCTTATTCCATAGAACTAGCCGATGGTAAACTTGTTGAATCTGGCGAAGTTGTTAGGGGTTGTACATTAGAACTTGGTGAGTAGAGATTTAGCATCGACGTCTTACCTGTTCAATTGGGTAGCTTCGATGTGGTGGTCGGAATGGACTGGCTGTCCAAGAATAAGGCTGAAGTTGTTTGTCATGAGAAAATCATTCGCATCCCTGTTGCAAATAATGAAACACTCATCGTGCATGGAGAGAAACGAGACACGCCTCTGCGAATCATCAATTTTATGAAGGCGCAGAAGTGCTTAAGGAAAGGATGTGTTGCATTCCTGGCGCACGTAGTAGATAAGAAGGCTGAGGAGCCGAAACTCGAAGACATTCCTGTGGTGAAGGAATTTCCTGATGTTTTTCCCGAAGATCTGCCAGGACTACCTCCGCAACGACAAGTCGAATTCCATATTGACTTGGTTCCAGGCGCCGCTCCTGTAGCCAAGGCACCCTATCGACTTGCACCATCCGAGATGCAAGAATTATCTACACAACTCCAGGAGTTGTTGGATAAAGGATTCATAAGGCCGAGCTTCTCGCCTTAGGGAGCTCCAGTTTTGTTAGTAAGGAAGAAGGATGGAACACTGCGGATGTGTATCGATTATAGAGAATTAAATAAGCTCACTGTCAAGAATCAGTATCCACTACCGAGGATTGACGACTTATTCAATCAATTGCAAGGATCGAGTTACTACTCCAAGATCGACCTTCGGTCTGGCTATCATCAGTTAAGGATCCAAGAAGAGAGTATACCGAAGACTGCATTCAGGATGCGTTATGGGCATTACAAGTTCCTTGTGATGCCATTTGGATTGACGAACGCGCCCGCAGTATTTATGGATCTGATGAATCGTGTTTGCAAACCATATCTCGATAAATTCGTGATTGTATTTATCGATGATATTCTGATTTATTCACGAACGAAAGAAGAGCACGAGCAGCACCTCAGGACCATTCTGGAACTATTAAAGAGAGAGAAGCTTTATGCAAAGTTTTCAAAGTGCGAATTCTGGATTCGCGAAGTACAGTTCCTTGGACATGTTGTGAACGAGAAGGGTATTCATGTAGACCCAGCCAAGATAGAAGCGATAAAGAATTAGGAAGCCCCCAAAACTCCAACTGAAGTTCGACAATTCTTGGGATTAGCGGGCTATTACCGCCGCTTTATCGAGAATTTCTCCAAAATAGCTCAACCGCTGACTTCTCTTATGCAGAAAGAAAAGAAGTACGTCTGGAGTGATAAACATGAAGAAGCCTTCCAACTTCTCAAGAACAAACTATACGATGCACCAATACTATCTTTACCCGAAGGCACAGAAGACTTCGTGGTGTACTGCGACGCTTCGCGTCAAGGATTGGGTTGCGTGCTCATGCAACGCCAAAAGGTCATCGCTTACGCTTCTAGACAGTTGAAAGTTCATGAAAGGAATATACCACCCATGACCTGGAGCTAGGCGCGGTGGTATTCGCCTTGAAGATCTGGCGACATTATTTATATGGTACTCGATGTACAATCTTCACAGATCACAAAAGCTTGCATCACATATTTAATCAAAAGGAATTAAATATGCGTCAACGACTCTGGGTCGAGCTGCTAAACGATTATGACTGTGAGATTAAGTACCATCTTGGAAAAGCAAACGTGGTCGCAGACGCATTAAGCCGAAAGGAAAGGGTTAAGACCCTAAGAGTTCGAGCATTGGAAATGACTATTCGAACGAATCTCACTGCACGCATTCATGATGCCCAACAAGAAGCCCTTCAGAGGGAGAATCGTAGAGCCAAATATCTATGTTGTATGGAGACGAAATTGGTGCCAAACGAAGAGGGAACCTTATACTTTATGGGACGCATTTGGGTTCTGCTCTATGGCGGTATTCGAGAAGTCATCTTCGATGAAGCTCACAAGTCAAGATACTCGATCCACCCGGGATCGGACAAGATGTATCAAGACTTGAAAGAATACTACTGGTGGTCGAAGCTTAAAAGCGATGTTGCTGTCTACGTTGGAAAATGCCTAACCTGTGCTAAGGTTAAGGCCGAATATCAGAAACCGTCTGGTCTCCTGCAACAACCTGAGATACCCATGTGGAAGTGGGAGTAGATTTCGATGGACTTCATAACCAAATTACCCAGGACCCCTAGAGGGCATGATATGATATGGGTGATAGTTGATCGATTAAAGAAATCTGCACATTTCCTACCAATCCGAGAGAAGGATAGTACCTGAAAGCTTGCTGAGCTGTATCTTAAAGAAATAGTGGCACGTCACGGAGTGCCTATTTCGATTATTTCAGACAGAGATGGGCGATTCGTATCAAGGATCTGGCAATCCCTCCAGGAGGCCTTTAGATCTCAACTAGATCTAAGCACGACCTTCCACCCACAAACAGACGGCCAAAGCGAACGGACCATATAAACACTGGAAGATATGCTTCGTGCATCTGTTATGGATCTAGGCGACATCTGGGATACTCATCTACCTTTAGTTGAGTTCTCCTATAATAACAGCTACCATACGAGTATAAAAGCCGCACCGTTCGAAGCTCTGTATGGCTGCAAGTTTCGTTCACCGTGGTGTTGGGCAGACACTGGAGACAAGCAGTTGATTGGCCCTGAACTTGTTCAAGAAACAACCGATAAGATCGTGCAGATCCGAGAGCGCATTAAGGCGGCTCGTGATCGACAAAAGAGCTACGCTGATCGAAGACGGAAACCCTTAGAATTCGAGGTGGGAGACAAAGTTTTGCTGAAAGTCTCACCTTGGAAAGGTGTAGCAAGATTCGGAAAACGTGGAAAGCTGAATCCACGATACATTGTACCATTCAATATCTTGGAAAGAATTGGTACCGTGGCGTACAAGTTGGAGCTACCGAAAGAACATAATGGTGTACATGATACGTTCCATGTGTCCAACCTCAAAAAGAGTCCAACCCAAGAAACAGTCATCATCCCTGCGGATGAGGTGCATATAGACGACACGCTCTGATTTACAGAACAACATGTTGAGGTAACGGATTGGAAGATCCATAAAACAAGGAGGAGTCGCATTAAGCTTGTCAAAGTACGTTGGAACTATAAGCACGGACCCGAGTACACGTGGGAACGTGAGGACCAGTTCAAAGCCAAGTACCCCCATTTGTTTGAGAAAGCTCCTGCGGGAGATAACTCAGCCTGAATTTCGGGACGAAATTCTTTTAACGGGGGGAGACTGTGACAACTGGCACAAAACCGGTAATTTCAGTACAGTCTAATTATTATTTAATATCTGCAATTATGTGCTTAAATGTCAACATTTTCTAATTACATGCTATACTTGTGAATTCATGCACGTTTTACACTTCAAATATTGCTTTATGAATTACTTTTAGAGTTGCGTTAGAAAGACTAGTAAACTCACAGGTAAGACACACTGTGTCAGCAATTCTGTAGAAAGCATTCATATAATAGAATTAGGGCCTATGAATAGGTCCATCATCTAAAATACATTAAAACCCAAGTGTGGATACAAGGGTTAACATATAAACTTTCCGGAAGCTAAACTATGCACTAAAAAGCACCCGAAACGCACTTTAAATGCAGAATTCTGCATAAATCAGCACTAATTCAGCTCTAATCAGCTATTTAACACAATAACATCATGCAAAATTTATGTTTTATTGTCCAAAATAACTTACAAAGTGTCGGGAATTGAAACTGCCACAAAAGGTGCTTCATACTTAGTGAAACTACGCAATTCAGCACTTTAACGAACCGTAACGAACCGAACAACCGGACAATAATCGAGAAATCAAAAATTGACTAGAAGTAATGTTTTTATGATATCAAGATAGTATTGGGGCTAGAACACCTTAAAAATCATAAAAACACCTAAACACACTTAAACTAACTTAACCCCCCCCCCCCCCCCCCGTTTGCACTTTAAACCCCTAAATTACCAAAATGTTACACTTTACCCCCCCTTTCACCAAGGCCGGCCCCTAAGGTCCCCACATGCTTTTGATTTTTTTTTATTCATCTTGTCCCCTAATTTATGTACACATGATCTCTTAGAAAGATTAGATGTTGGATTTTTTCTTTATAAAGAACCATAAGAAGAACACTTTGTCCTACATCTCATAAGAACCTTCATCTTCTTCCTCCCTTCACCTCTTGGTCTTGGCTCACCACTCCCACACACAACCCACTATTTTCAAGCTTCAATCTCATAATCCAAGGCCACTAGAAGGTGTATGGAGATCATCTAAGAAGGCTTGAAGTGCTAGAAGTGGAAGGACCTCACTTTGGAGCTTTTAACCTCTCATTTTCTTCCTTGTTCATCATCTTCATTCTTGTGCCACTTACCTAGCCATTAGAGCTAGTAGTAAGCTTCTTGATCACTAAGATAAGTCATGTTTATGTTATGTACAAGTTTCACCATCTAAACAACTTAACTTTTAATGATAAAAATGAAAAGATCTAACATATTCATGAAGAAAATAAGTGATTACATGAATTTTTGGTGTATGTAATGATGTTGTTGATGTTATATCTTGTGTTTATGTTTAGATCAAGTATGTTAAAGCTTGTATCTAACAAGTTTAAGCATGGATCTTGAAGGATCCATGGTTAAACTTGAAGATCAACATATAAAGCATTATGTGAACTTGAAATATGAATTTTTATGCATAATCTTCTAATTTTAAAGTAATAAAGTGTGTGTAGAACTAATTTTTGAAACTAAAAGTCATGGAAAGTTTGATAGAAAGTTAACATAAGGTTTGTTTATGAAAGATCTAAGGTTATTAAGCATGGATCTTGAAAGATCCATGGTTAAACATGATGTTAAAAATAATGATCTTCCTAATGAACATAAAAGTGGTTTTTAGAACATGATTTACAAACTTTGAAACCATTAAACTCATGAATGAGTTGGTTAGTAAAATAAAGTTTCATACAAGTTTGTTTAAAATACTCAAGAACACTTATTTTTGGAAAGATCATAATATGTAAAGTGTAGATCTAAAAGACTACACATTTTTAACAAGAATCAAGTTCACCATGATGTTTCATATGGAGAAATTAGTGTATGTTGTTGATGATCATTGTTGAAAAATTGTTTTGATGTTGAAAAGAAAATAAACACATGTTTTGAAAAACATGGGAAACCTCCATTTTTAGGGGAAACTATGTCAAAATTTTTATAAAATTTTTACACTTAGAAAAAAATATAAGTTTTGGTGAAACTTATTCCCTAAAAATTCACCTAAAAATATTTACCAAGGTTTCCCCAATTTTTGTGTAAAATTACAAGTCAAGAAATGGTGATTTTTTCAAGTTAAAATTAATATTAAGTATGTATATTTTTAGGAAATATATATATATATAGGGGAGGGCTATATAGAAAACCCTTAAGTTTTTAGAAAACTCTGGAAACTCAAATCTCCCCCCATTTTTACCCAACCTCCCGACATTTTTTTTAAAAAAAATAACACATGTAATATACATGTTTTAAAGTGTTTTGGGCCAAAAAAAACAAAAAAGCGCCGAAGTGATGTTTTTAAAAAAAATAAACAAATTTCAGCATGCTTCGGGTGACTAACATGTGTTAGGCACAAAAGACAGAAACTTGCTGAAATTTGTTTTTTTTTTAAACATTCCTTCGGCGCTTTTTTGTTTTTTTGGCCCAAAACTCTTAAAAACATGTATATTACATGTGTTATTTTTTTCAAAAAAAAAAATGTCGGGAGGTTGGGTTTTCTAGGGTTTTCTCAAAATGGAGGGTTTTCTATCTAGCTTTATCCTATATATATATATATATATATATATATATGTATGTATATATTTACTGATCACCATTTTGTGCTAAGTGTATATTATGTGTCTTATATATATATTAGTGTATTAGGAACTTGAAAATACACTAAATACCCCCAAGGAGTATGAATACAAAAATACACATACAAATACATGAGGATACATAAGTATACAAGTATACAAAAATTCCTCACAAGGAAATACATGGACAAATACAAGGAAATATATTATGAAAATATATTTCTTAACACATTATTAAACTTGGACAATATATGAGCATTTATGGACTTAAATATATATAACTTTGGACAAATATATAACCTATACCAAGTATTGGAATTTATACAAAAATCGGGTGGATATCAAGAATAACCATACATATATATTTTATAGCATGACCAAATATATATATATATATATATATATATATATTTCATACAAGTCTTAAAAATACATTATTTTTAAGAAATATAATTCCGGAAAGTAATAAAGATCAAAGTATTGATTTTTGGTGAAAAATACAAAATACACAGGTATATATATAAAATACAAGTATACTTTCTTAAGAATACTTGTACAAAAATAATATTGAAAATATTATTTCTCAAAATACTTATATTTATTTTTGGGAAAATAATATAAGTAACATGCATGAAAAGTTGAAAATATAAATTATTTTTAACACTTGTTACCTTGAAAAAGACTTCATAAATGAATATATATTTGAGAAGTGAAATATATAATTACAAGTAAACAATACATACTCAAAGTGCAAGACCCGACAAACAAGGGCATAACCCTCACAAAGATTGAACATACAAAGAACATATACATAAACAAAAGATGGTGACTTGTACTTGTGTGATACAAGTATAGTGACTAACATTAATAGAACACGTATAGGTCACGACGCTACAAAATCAACCGGTGAAGTTTACAGCGCAGGATACGCAAAGTTGTGAGTTCATGTCCCCACTTTTAAACTTTTACTTGTTTTCTAAACTTGGGGAAAATACATGTACAATGGTATGTAGCACACAAAACTAAGGAATGACTCATAGATCACGTGACGAATAGGGTACCATAAGCACCATTAGTCAACGTATATTTAGACCACGGAACAGAAGGATTAGATCTAATGGGTTTCAGGCAACCCCACTCTTGGCCTACTTCTACAAATGAGTGCTTTTGTGTCTCAGTCGATCTCGACAAAAATGCCTAGGTTTGGTGGCTTCCTATGTCGTGACATATGTTAATGTGCTCGCGAAACATTAGCGATCTCGTATTCCTTACATTTACAGACACGGCCTAGATACGTTTTACAAATTACATACCATGTTTTCATTCAAGTATATAAACATTCAATACAAAAAATGCATGAATTCACACCAACATTATGTTAATGATTTTCCAAAACTTACATGTATTTCAGGTAACTAAAGTGGATGTACGTGCGGTCTTACTCATGCTCCTGGATGTCGTTTGTGTTTTTAGTTACTATGTGTCAAGACTCCTATGCCCGTTTTGCTGGGTTTGGTTGTTATGTCCCATCCTGTGTGGTGATATAAGGATCAAAACCTTTATGTTTGTCTTTGAATAATGTTGTAAACTTTTCAGACAATAGTTTATGCTGTGATGTAAACTCAAAACTTAACTTATGTTTTTAGTTATGTAATATTAATGGCATTTGGTGTCACACCCCAACCGATGGCGGAAACATCGGGACATGGCACTGAGCGAAACAGATTGTCCAGAAGTTTCCATAACAATTATAAATACTATTCAATTTAAATAATACGTCCCATACCGTATCTCAAACAGCAAAATAATTATTACATACAAAATCCAGGCAAATATTCCGTTCCGACAACTCAGATTTAAATAGACAGCAATTGTTTATCTGCTTCTAGAGACCCTTAGTTTGACCACTACAGACAACTATTTGTTGGGCTCTAAAGCTTTATTCTAGCTTCAAATTCCTACCAAGTGTGCGTCCTAAGCACCTGTCACATACGTTAAAATAAAGTCAATACATAAAATGTAAAGGTGAGCATACAAGTATAGTACTAGCATATAGAGTTCGAATTCGTTTACGCATAACCAGTACGTACACATAGAGAAATAAAGCGCGTTAGTTATCGACATAGATCCATCGATACCAAT
Organism: Helianthus tuberosus; assembly: GCA_030545235.1. Classification (NCBI taxonomy): domain Eukaryota; kingdom Viridiplantae; phylum Streptophyta; class Magnoliopsida; order Asterales; family Asteraceae; genus Helianthus; species Helianthus tuberosus. Next base: position 35,732,070 of record CM060370.1, on the reverse strand, counting down.
GACTGCGGGTTGACTGCCAAATGCAGTTCGCAATACATGATTACCACCGTAATCCATGCAAGTAATGATCCTTAACAACCCCCGCGAACGGGTGCTGAGTCCAAACTATAGTACTATCGTTGCTAAGGCAGGTAGACAGCATTCCATGTGTAAACATAACAAACAAGCATTCATAAGCCACGTATAACATGCATTAACGGTTAGCGTTTAAATAGTATTGAGTAGTGTGATTGTGGTAGTTTGAATATTCGTAACGTATGTAACACCCAAAAGTGCGTAAAGCAAAAAGGGATCGAGTATACTCACAGCGGTTAATGGATTGAAGGGAGCGCTTAGCGAGTAAGGTTAGCCTGAATAGATTCGATAGCATAACGGTAAGTGACGTTTTACGCGTCAAATGGTGCAAAGTGTAAACAGGTCGGATAGTGGTTCGATCGGATGGTAATCCGACCGGACAGCAATCCGTGCGGATAACAATCCGTTCGGATGGTCATCCGGTTGGACAGCTTGTCCGGTCGGATGACGATTCGAGTGGATTGTTTCTTCCTATAAGAAGAATGTGTTTGTGTATGATGGCTTGACTTTTGAAGTTTTCGTTGTAGCATTTTGAGAGCATTGAAGTATCTCTATCCATCAAGTCGTTCGATCGGATGGTGGGTCGTGCGGATGATAATCCGTTCGGATGGTCATCCGGTCGGACGGTGGTCCGGTCGGACAACAATTCATTGGTGAGATTACTTTTGTGAAGCCAAATTCACAGCAAAAGTGTCACTCGACATCCGATCGGGTGGCAACCCTGGTAATGAACATGTTGAAAATTGTTTAAGTCTTTAAACTCTTAGTATATCACGATCCGAAGAGTAATCCAGTCAGATGGTCGTCCGATCGGATTACAATTCGTTCGATACTTAAACTTCAGCTAAGGTTGTTTAAAGGTGGGACCCAAGTGTGATCCGTTCGGGTGGCAATCTGTTCGGATGACCTATCCGATCGGACATCAATCCGGTCGGACAGCAATCTGTTCCGATTGTTCCGTTCGTCCTATACTTGGTCGTTTTGATGGTTTGTCATTATGTCCAGACGCTTTGACAACGTGTTAACCAACAGAACCCCCATTTTGACCCAGATGACTAAACCGACCAGGAATCACCCCAGCTCGGTCAGTTACTGGCTCTAGACGGTTGTTTTTGTTTAACCCGAAGTCGGTGGTCTCATGGGCGGAATCCAGATCTGAACCAGTACAACACTAAGGGTGAGTAGGGGACTAGATCAGAACCCGATTCTACCGGTTGTGAGTGTTTTGAGTGTAAAAGAGTTGAAAGAAAGTTAGAAACCATCTTTCAATCCTTTTTCAGCACTCTTGTGTCGACATCTTTACAAGATCTTTGTGTATCCGGGTGGAAGTCAGTTAGATCTCAGTTGTTCTTGGTGGATTGAGGTCGAAGCATGAAGTTCTTGAAGAACACATGATGACGTCATCCTAGAACACTCGAAATTTAGTGATTTCACGGTTGAAAGTTGAGATTTAAAAGATAGAAAGGTGTAGGAGTGCGTGTAGACTAAGGAAGTACAAGATTTAGGACGAGATCTGACCTGGATTGAGAGAAATCGAAGAAAAGGTGGGGAGCACGAGTTGTTCAGATTCCAAAAGTGGAAAGAATGACAATGACAGGGGTATTTATAGAATTCCAAAAGAGGAAAGGGTTATCCGATCGGATGACACACTGTCCGGATGGCTATCCGGTCGGATGACATCCTAGTCAGATGGCATCTGATCTGCGGACAAGAGGCTATCCGGTCGGATGGCTATCCGGCCGGATGACACTTGCTTTGAATGTTCGACGCGACGATTTTCGGCGTTTCGATTTTGATTGCGAGCGGTCCGACATGATAGGATTTCCTAGTCAAATTACTTTTAGTCCCAACTACTAAATATCATAGTTCGATTGTGATTTGTGTTCGAGTTCGATTTCGAGTTTCGATTGAGTTCGATTACATTTCGAGTAAGATTGCGTTTCGATTGATTATCACAACACAACATAAACAAACATGCAAAAGTAACACATAAAGCACACACACGTATAACCATAACCAACCAGTGTAAATCGAGTTGCGATTCGGTGTCGATTTGATTATCATAGTTTGATTATTAGTTGATTAACTTTATCGCATTGTTACTTCCTATAATTCACAGTCGTAAGTCGTTTGAATAATACGCTGATGGCTTGTAATTAACAACACTTACTCCACATAATACAAATAAAATAAAGAAATTTCTACAAGTCAAATCCGTATAACCGGTCGATGACTTTGACCTTGACTTTGACTTTGACTTGTGGAAACACGGGGTGTTACAGCCTCCCCTTGTTTAGGGAATTTCGTCCCGAAATTAGGCTGGAAGCTGTTACAATGCCGTGATTCACATTTGAGAGCTTTCTCTTCCTAGACTTTTTCTTTAAACAACTGCGGGTACTTCGCCTTCATGTCGCTTTCGAGTTCCCAAGTGAACTCTGCGCCTCGTTTGCCCTCCCATCGGACTTTCACAATGGGAATGCGAGAGCGTCTGAGCTGCTTGGTTTGGCGATCCATGATTTCGACTGGCTTTTCCACGAAGTGTAATGTTTCGTTCACTTGCAGGTCATCGAGAGAAACGTGTAAGTCGTGGTCGGCTAGGCACTTTCGGAGGTTTGACAATTGGAAAGTCGGGTGGACATTACTAAGTTCCTCCGGTAGTTCGAGTCTGTAGGCGACTTTTCCGATCCTTTCCAGAATCTTAAAAGGTCCAACCTATCGAGGCGCGAGCTTTCCCTTTGATGTATTGCAAAATACATCTTTATTCGCGTCTAGTTTTAGTAGGTTAGATAGTCGTTTGTGTCCGTTTTTAGAATAGATGTATATACTTTTGATTATTTGGGTTTTTCAGGTACTTGGAGCTGAAAGGTGCAATAAACGAGAAAAATATGGTAAGGGAACGTGTCGGGTCAAGCACCGAAAGTTCGTGAGCGAAAACAAAGTGAAAAAGTAGTTCTGGAGTGCCCAGGCGGGCCGCATGGGAAATTGATTATCATTCACGCGGGCCGTATTGACTTACAACATATTTCCGGATCACAACTGACGGGCGGCCCGCGTTAACTAACTATCATATCTCAGGCGGGCCGCTAGGCTTCTGTTTACGCGAAATCAGATTGTAACAGAACGGGATTTAGGGTTTTCTTATTATATAATCAACATTATCATCATCAGCCGAAAATGGACGGATTATTACGATTCTGGACGATCCTAAGGCTGTTTTTGGTGGCGTTTGAAGGCTCGGGAAGCAAGGAATCATTGTGGAAGGCTAGGAAGCACTCGGATTTGAAGGTTTTCGGGTTTAACCTCTCGTCTAGTCTTCGTATTTGTTTGTTTCTTGTTTAATCATGATGAATTCAGTTGATACTTTGATTGATATGTTTTTGAACATGTTTCTTGGCTAAACTTCTCGTACTACCTAGGTTATGACTATAGTTTAACAAAGTTTGGATCTTTATTTGATTTTAGCGTGGTTGTGGATTTTTCTTGAATTGTAAAAGCTTTGGTTTTCTACCTTGGTGCGTATGTGTGCTTGTGATTATTTTATTATTGTTTGTTGCTTCGTTCGAATCTTGGTGACGGTCTTTATCACGGAATAGTTTCGGGCTAGGGTTCTTGATTTAGGTGACTGTCTATATCACATAATAGGTCATTAATCCTTTAGGGTGAAAAGTGCACAAGTAACCTTAGAAGTAATATTCGCTAATCTAATAAAATCAAGTGTGCTGCTAGACTCGTCGCGGAAAGGCTCGAGGATATTGATAGGTCTAGGTTTGGTTATACGTCTTTAACATCCCATAGCCTATTAAACCAAGATTAGAACCCATTGTCGCTTTAGACGTTCGCGCGGCAAAGTAGAGCGTCTTACATAAGCACTTTCAAGAAACTAGAGGACGGAAAAGAAATCTAGCAAACCGGTAAACATAACAGCCTAGGTAGTGCCACAAGAATCGCCTTGAGAGTGTTCGAGGGGCTTAGTGGTGTCTTAATAGGTTTAGCATTTTAAGATCCCGGTTCCACACCACAACATTATCAGATAGAGATCCATTCTGAGTTAGCTTGCGTCTAGCCTAGGTAGTCTTCATCCATCACTGGTCAGAGTCTTTTCTTGAGTTCGTGTCTAGTTCGTCTAGTCTAGATAGTTTTCGTTATTTGCATTCTTAGGATTTTTAGAACCCCCCCCCCCCCCCATCAATAAACAAATAGTTAAGTCGTGTCAATCTTAGTCTAGATAGAGTCTTAGCGTAATCAGTAGAGTCTCTTGGGTTCGATACTCGGACTTCCTTAGGCTATACTACACTCGGTCGGTACACTTGCCGGTTGTGTGTTTTAGGGTTTTAGGTCGAGTCTTAGTTTATAAATTTAAAGCTTAGAGAGTCTATGATTAGGGTAAATTTAGTTGTTTTTGTTAACCCGTTTTCAGCACATCAAGTTTTTGGCGCCGTTGCCGGGGATTCTTTGGCGATTGCGTTGATTTCTTTGTTTGGACTTACTTGACATATTCTGTGCTATTTGTGTTAGTTGAGTCGTAGGAGTCTAAAAATTATAAAAATCCAAAAATATTTGCTTTCGTGTCTTTTCTAGATTAGTGAGTCTTTGTTTGAGTCTTTTCGTTGTTCGTAGTTGGTGGATGCCCCATACGCGCTCGCAGGGACCGCCGCCACCTTTGTTTACAGTCAAGTCTTCTGAGTCGTCTTCTTCGTCTTCTTCAGTTCCACATTCCACCCCCGCTTTCGATTTCACACCGAAGCCCTCACCACACGTTTCACCTCACGTTTCCCCACCACCCTCCCGTTCTCGTTCGCCTAGTCCTCCACCCGTAGTTCACATGGCTAACCGCACCGTTTACCAGCAGGCGACCACCGGTTTCACCGGTGTTACTTCACCCATCACCCTTCCCAACATAGCGAATGATAGGTCTTGGCAGATTCCTTCCTACATCATGACAGCCATCACCAATTCTTGCCAGTTTCATGGACGTGACGACGAGGATGCACCCGCTCATATCAATCGCATCACTCGTCTTTGTGGCACCTACTCCATAGAGGGTGTCAATCCAGATGCTAGGTACCTTCAGGTATTCCCGTTTTCTCTCGCTGGACGCGCAGCCGTCTGGTTTGATTCTCAGCCCGCAGGCACCTTCACTACTTGGGCCGGTCTTCGCGATGCTTTCTTAGCAAAATACTTCCCGCCAGCCAAGGCATCTCGCCTTCATGATCAGATACACTCCTTCCGTATGGAGCCTGATGAGCCATATCACTTAGCTTGGGAGCGTTTCCAGACGCTCCTCTCTCGTTGCTCACAGCATGGTTTGTCCGACTGGGCGTTAGTTGAGAAGTTTTACAATGGTCTTACTCCTGAGATTAGAGCGGGATTCGATACTTCAGCAGGAGGGCAGCTTATGGGAAAGAAGACGGTGATTGAGTGCAATGATTTGTTTGAGAGATTTGCACATTCTGATATAGACTACAGCACTACCAGCAGGACTTCCATTCCTGTTCATACCTCCTCGGCCGGTCGAGGGGTAAACCATGTTAGCTCGGATTCATCGGTAGTTGCTGAAGTCGAGCTTTTGAAGCGAGAGATGGTTGAGTTGAAGAAGGAAGTTGATAGGTGTGAGCTTTGTAGGGGAGGTCACGACACGCTCGAGTGTCCCACACTTACGTTAGAGCAGGTTGAGTACATAGCAGGTCAGTCTAGGGGTCAGTTCGGTAGTAATAATAGTTTTAACCATGGCTGGCAGCATAGTAGTGGTGGTAGTTTTCGCCCTTCTGGCAATCCCCCTGGTTTTCCATCTGGTCAGTATCAAAATAGGGGGCCGGGTCTTTACACGAGTAGTGGTTCAGGAGGTCAGTTTGCTAGTGGGGGGTCGAATCAGGAGAGTCAGGGTAGTGGTAAGGCTCCCGAGAGTAGTATGAGTAGGATAGAGGAGATGTTAGCTCAGATGCTGACACAAAATCAGGTGACACAGAAATCCCTCGATAATTTCACTAGGACTCAGGAGCAGATTAATCAGAGACATGAACTTCAGCTTAAAAATCAAGAGTCCACTCTTCTAGATATTCAGAGAACAGTAGGGGATATAGCTAGGCAGTTGAAAGAGTCCCCTTCTGGTCAGTATTCAGGTACTACTCACCCAGTCCACCATTCTGTGAAAGCAATTACTACTCGTAGTGGGTTGAGTCTAGGAGAGGTCGTGAGAGAGAGAGAGTTGAGGAAGGAGAAGATGATGATGTAGATGAGGTGATTGAGATGGAGGCTCCAGGCAAGGTGCAACATAGGTTAGACCCAGCAAGTACCGCACACGCAGAGGAGCAGCCGAAGAAGGTTAGGCCACATCGAGTGATTGATATTTCGCGTCTTCCGTTTCCCGCTCGTGCTAGGCAGCAGATATATGCTAGGGAATACGAGAAATTTCTAGAGATGTTCACCCAGTTGAAGGTGAATCTTCCGTTCATTGATGCTTTGAGATCCATGCCTAAATACGCCAAGTTCCTTAAGGATTTCCTCAAGCGTAAGGATAAGGTAGGTGAGAGTTCGAGTGATCCGTTGAGTGGAGAGGTTTCTGCTGTGCTCTTAAATAAACTTCCTGAAAAACTTACTGATCCGGGCATTTTCACGATCCCTTGTTTGTTTGGTGGTGATGTTAAAAACCACGCGTTAGCTGACCTAGGTGCTAGTATTAATTTGATGCCATATTCATTTTACGAAAAACTAGGCCTTGGTGATTTGAAGCCAACTAGGATGACTCTCTCGTTAGCCGATAAGTCAGTTAAGTATCCTAGAGGGATAGTTGAGAATTTGTTAGTGAAAGTTGATAGATTTGTGTTTCCGGCTGATTTTGTCATGTTAGATATGGAGGCCGATGATAGAGTTCCATTGATTTTAGGGCGCCCGTTCTTAAACACGGCTAAAGCGCTTATAGATGTCTTCTTAGGCACAATCACACTTAGAGCGGAGGATGAGTCGGTAGTTTTTAAAGTGAATAATGCGAGGGGGCCAAGTGAGAGTGTGGAGGCGATAGCATCGATGGAGGAGAGTGAGAAGGGTGAGAGAGACGAGAAAAAGGGAGTAAGTGAGCCGACTCTAGAGGAGATGGTAAAACCCAAGTGTGGGGATCCACCTGATAGGAGAGTAGAGGAGTTGGAAGAGAGATTGTCGAGTTTAGAAGCTAAGATAGAGATACTGAGTCAGGTTCAGTGCGGGGATAGGTTTCGAGATGATATGTTTAGATTCAAACCGCCCGATGACGATTTGAGAGAGTATGAGAGAGTTAGGAGAGATGCGGGCGATGTTAGGAATGATAGTGCTACAGCCCGTAAGGTGCGGGCGATGTTAGAAGGTGAGCCCCGCGTATATGATCCTCCGTGAGCGCGTTATAGTTGTGACCCTCTTGTAGAGTTTGTATTTTGAGTCGTTGTTCGCGTCGTGTCTTTAGTTTAGTGTTTATGTGTTTTTGCGTATTTTGCGTCTTTTTCGTGTTTTTGCGTCTCTTGTGTGTTTTGTCTAGTGTTTTGCAGGTTGCATCACCTTCACGTGGTTCGGATCGACGTTCGATTAGTTTACCAGGTTTGCTGAATGTGAAAAACGACGAAATACGAGCAGGGGTAGTTTGGGAATAAAGAGATTATTTTTCTGCATAATTCTGCTGTTGCTGCATGCTGTCTGCTGTTACCTGCTGTTCAGGCGGCCCGCGTATGATTCATGGTTTAGTTCACGCGGGCCGCGCGGGTTTGAAAAGTGGTGCCGGGTGTTTAAGTCGAGGCGACCCGCCTCGTTTCATCATATATTTCATGCGGGCCGCGAGCCTACTGCATATTGAAAATGGGCTGTTTAGGCCCAATACGTTCAGCTGGTTGGTCCATGTTCCATATTTTTCATCCGATTCATCCATATTTCACCATCATCATTCGGGTTGGTTCGAGGCGACGTTCAGGTATGTTTTCCTGCTATTTGTTGTTGTTGTATTTGAGTCAGATTGTTTCCGGGTTTATTTCCATCTTAAGTGTGGGGAAACGGGTTCTATATTTTTAAGGCGATAAAATATGATTTTTCACTAAACCTTCAACCCGTTATCCGTTGCATCCACACTTGGTTCGGTTTGGCACTTGGGTTGTTCGAGGGCGAGCAAAGTGCTGGGAGGGGGTAAGATGGTAATTCGGTGGTGTACTTTGAGTCTTTTATTTTTTACCATGCGTCTAAGTTAGTAGTTTTTGAGTCTTTTTGTGTTTCGAGTCGGTATTGCTTTGGTATTTTGCTTGTTTTTGTTGATGCAGGTTCGAATATGTACCACCCGTACTCAATCTCCATTCGGGTGAGTTTGGAGCTGTTTATTCAAATATCGGGCATTTATCAAGCATGTTAGTTGGTGTCAAGCCGATCGCGAACGAAATGCTATACGATCGAGCTGGAATTGGACGAGAGTTTTGGAGCTTGCGCATTAATAAACCAGCTAAGTCCTTTCCGACTTGCCCTTTGTTTTTTTTATTTCTTATTTATTTTTAGTTTTTTGAGTCGGTTTCCATCCTACATTGAGGGCAATGTAAAGTTTAAGTGTGGGGATGGGAACTATCGTTTAGTCTAGTTAGTGTGTCTTTTGAGTCGTAAAAACCCGAAAAATACAAAAAAATTTAAAAATTGAAAAATCCAAAAAAATTAAAAAATTAAAAAATGTCTTTTGAAATAAGAAGTTTGCAAAAACTAAAAAACGGAAAATGATAGAAAAGTTGGGTTTTTGTTCGAGTTCAAATAATGATAATATGAGATAAAATAATCGTGCTTGTGTCTAGTTTGGGATATGCGGGTAGGCTCGGTTCGGTTCTGGGTTCCTTTGATCTTAAATATACCTAATTGTCGGTCTACTAGTGGGTTCTCATCTAGGGAGAGTGAGGAAATTGAAACCGCCAAAAATAGTATAAGGGATGCCGTTATAAGCTAAGATAGTTAGAGTTTTTTTATCATTATCTCGCTGGAAAAAGAAAAAAATAGAATAAAAAGTGAGCTAGAAACTAAATGAAAGTAGCACAGGCCTATGTAATCCGAGTTGGGGATAGCGACTCTACAGCCGGAATGCCTCTGGGATGTGTGAATCGACTTGCTGAATAAAAGTACCGAAACCTATGTAATCTGTGATTGGGGATCGTGACTCTACAGTCGGAATACTGCTGGGTTAGGGAAAGCATCGTCTAGTCTCACGAATGAAAAAAAAAAAAGAGAAAAAGCAAGCAAAGAAAAAAAATGAAAAAATAGATTTGATTTCAAACTCTCTTTATCTTGGTATAAAACGGTTAGGAAATAACCCAGTGGTTGTTCCTTTTGTCCTATAAGCTTGAGGGGGGATTAGGTGGACTTGCGATTCTTAGTGTGAGACCCTAGGTAGATTGACCGCACTTGAACTAAACTTGCATGATAAGGGCTCAGAACCGGGTTGGGTTTAAGTGGATCGATATACTTGCAATCGTGGCTAATATGAGTTTCGATTTTAATAAAATAACTTATACTTTTGGCCCGTTCATTTATCTCGACTATGATTCCGTTTGCATAATTCTTTTTCGAGGACGAAAAAAGAGTAAGTGTGGGGATATTTGATGTATTGCAAAATACATCTTTATTCGCGTCTAGTTTTAGTAGGTTAGATAGTCGTTTGTGTCCGTTTTTAGAATAGATGTATATACTTTTGATTATTTGGGTTTTTCAGGTACTTCGAGCTGAAAGGTGCAATAAACGAGAAAAATATGGTAAGGGAACGTGTCGGGTCAAGCACCGAAAGTTCGTGAGCGAAAACAAAGTGAAAAAGTAGTTCTGGAGTGCCCAGGCGGGCCGCATGGGAAATTGATTATCATTCACGCGGGCCGTATTGACTTACAACATATTTCCGGATCACAACTGACGGGCGGCCCGCGTTAACTAACTATCATATCTCAGGCGGGCCGCTAGGCTTCTGTTTACGCGAAATCAGATTGTAACAGAACGGGATTTAGGGTTTTCTTATTATATAATCAACATTATCATCATCAGCCGAAAATGGACGGATTATTACGATTCTGGACGATCCTAAGGCTGTTTTTGGTGGCGTTTGAAGGCTCGGGAAGCAAGGAATCATTGTGGAAGGCTAGGAAGCACTCGGATTTGAAGGTTTTCGGGTTTAACCTCTCGTCTAGTCTTCGTATTTGTTTGTTTCTTGTTTAATCATGATGAATTCAGTTGATACTTTGATTGATATGTTTTTGAACATGTTTCTTGGCTAAACTTCTCGTACTACCTAGGTTATGACTATAGTTTAACAAAGTTTGGATCTTTATTTGATTTTAGCGTGGTTGTGGATTTTTCTTGAATTGTAAAAGCTTTGGTTTTCTACCTTGGTGCGTATGTGTGCTTGTGATTATTTTATTATTGTTTGTTGCTTCGTTCGAATCTTGGTGACGGTCTTTATCACGGAATAGTTTCGGGCTAGGGTTCTTGATTTAGGTGACTGTCTATATCACATAATAGGTCATTAATCCTTTAGGGTGAAAAGTGCACAAGTAACCTTAGAAGTAATATTCGCTAATCTAATAAAATCAAGTGTGCTGCTAGACTCGTCGCGGAAAGGCTCGAGGATATTGATAGGTCTAGGTTTGGTTATAAGTCTTTAACATCCCATAGCCTATTAAACCAAGATTAGAACCCATTGTCGCTTTAGACGTTCGCGCGGCAAAGTAGAGCGTCTTACATAAGCACTTTCAAGAAACTAGAGGACGGAAAAGAAATCTAGCAAACCGGTAAACATAACAGCCTAGGTAGTGCCACAAGAATCGCCTTGAGAGTGTTCGAGGGGCTTAGTGGTGTCTTAATAGGTTTAGCATTTTAAGATCCCGGTTCCACACCACAACATTATCAGATAGAGATCCATTCTGAGTTAGCTTGCGTCTAGCCTAGGTAGTCTTCATCCATCACTGGTCAGAGTCTTTTCTTGAGTTCGTGTCTAGTTCGTCTAGTCTAGATAGTTTTCGTTATTTGCATTCTTAGGATTTTTAGAAACCCCCCCCCCCCCCATCAATAAACAAATAGTTAAGTCGTGTCAATCTTAGTCTAGATAGAGTCTTAGCGTAATCAGTAGAGTCTCTTGGGTTCGATACTCGGACTTCCTTAGGCTATACTACACTCGGTCGGTACACTTGCCGGTTGTGTGTTTTAGGGTTTTAGGTCGAGTCTTAGTTTATAAATTTAAAGCTTAGAGAGTCTATGATTAGGGTAAATTTAGTTGTTTTTGTTAACCCGTTTTCAGCACATCAAGTTTTTGGCGCCGTTGCCGGGGATTCTTTGGCGATTGCGTTGATTTCTTTGTTTGGACTTACTTGACGTATTCTGTGCTATTTGTGTTAGTTGAGTCGTAGGAGTCTAAAAATTATAAAAATCCAAAAATATTTGCTTTCGTGTCTTTTCTAGATTAGTGAGTCTTTGTTTGAGTCTTTTCGTTGTTCGTAGTTGGTGGATGCCCCATACGCGCTCGCAGGGACCGCCGCCACCTTTGTTTACAGTCAAGTCTTCTGAGTCGTCTTCTTCGTCTTCTTCAGTTCCACATTCCACCCCCGCTTTCGATTTCACACCGAAGCCCTCACCACACGTTTCACCTCACGTTTCCCCACCACCCTCCCGTTCTCGTTCGCCTAGTCCTCCACCCGTAGTTCACATGGCGAACCGCACCGTTTACCAGCAGGCGACCACCGGTTTCACCGGTGTTACTTCACCCATCACCCTTCCCAACATAGCGAATGATAGGTCTTGGCAGATTCCTTCCTACATCATGACAGCCATCACCAATTCTTGCCAGTTTCATGGACGTGACGACGAGGATGCACCCGCTCATATCAATCGCATCACTCGTCTTTGTGGCACCTACTCCATAGAGGGTGTCAATCCAGATGCTAGGTACCTTCAGGTATTCCCGTTTTCTCTCGCTGGACGCGCAGCCGTCTGGTTTGATTCTCAGCCCGCAGGCACCTTCACTACTTGGGCCGGTCTTTGCGATGCTTTCTTAGCAAAATACTTCCCGCCAGCCAAGGCATCTCGCCTTCGTGATCAGATACACTCCTTCCGTATGGAGCCTGATGAGCCATATCACTTAGCTTGGGAGCGTTTCCAGACGCTCCTCTCTCGTTGCTCACAGCATGGTTTGTCCGACTGGGCGTTAGTTGAGAAGTTTTACAATGGTCTTACTCCTGAGATTAGAGCGCGATTCGATACTTCAGCAGGAGGGCAGCTTATGGGAAAGAAGACGGTGATTGAGTGCAATGATTTATTTGAGAGCTTTGCACATTCTGATATAGACTACAGCACTACCAGCAGGACTTCCATTCCTGTTCATACCTCCTCGGCCGGTCGAGGGGTAAACCATGTTAACTCGGATTCATCGGTAGTTGCTGAAGTCGAGCTTTTGAAGCGAGAGATGGTTGAGTTGAAGAAGAAAGTTGATAGGTGTGAGCTTTGTAGGGGAGGTCACGACACGCTCGAGTGTCCCACACTTACGTTAGAGCAGGTTGAGTACATAGCAGGTCAGTCTAGGGGTCAGTTCGGTAGTAATAATAGTTTTAACCATGGCTGGCAGCATAGTAGTGGTGGTAGTTTTCGCCCTTCTGGCAATCCCCCTGGTTTTCCATCTGGTCAGTATCAAAATAGGGGGCCGGGTCTTTACACGAGTAGTGGTTCAGGAGGTCAGTTTGCTAGTGGGGGGTCGAATCAGGAGAGTCAGGGTAGTGGTAAGGCTCCCGAGAGTAGTATGAGTAGGATAGAGGAGATGTTAGCTCAGATGCTGACACAAAATCAGGTGACACAGAAATCCCTCGATAATTTCACTAGGACTCAGGAGCAGATTAATCAGAGACATGAACTTCAGCTTAAAAATCAAGAGTCCACTCTTCTAGATCTTCAGAGAACAGTAGGGGATATAGCTAGGCAGTTGAAAGAGTCCCCTTCTGGTCAGTATTCAGGTACTACTCACCCAGTCCACCATTCTGTGAAAGCAATTACTACTCGTAGTGGGTTGAGTCTAGGAGAGGTCGTGAGAGAGAGAGTTGAGGAAGGAGAAGATGATGATGTAGATGAGGTGATTGAGATGGAGGCTCCAGGTAAGGTGCAACATAGGTTAGACCCAGCAAGTACCGCACACGCAGAGGAGCAGCCGAAGAAGGTTAGGCCACAGCGAGTGATTGATATTTCGCGTCTTCCGTTTCCCGCTCGTGCTAGGCAGCAGATATATGCTAGGGAATACGAGAAATTTCTAGAGATGTTCACCCAGTTGAAGGTGAATCTTCCGTTCATTGATGCTTTGAGATCCATGCCTAAATACGCCAAGTTCCTTAAGGATTTCCTCAAGCGTAAGGATAAGGTAGGTGAGAGTTCGAGTGATCCGTTGAGTGGAGAGGTTTCTGCTGTGCTCTTAAATAAACTTCCTGAAAAACTTACTGATCCGGGCATTTTCACGATCCCTTGTTTGTTTGGTGGTGATGTTAAAAACCACGCGTTAGCTGACCTAGGTGCTAGTATTAATTTGATGCCATATTCATTTTACGAAAAACTAGGCCTTGGTGATTTGAAGCCAACTAGGATGACTCTCTCGTTAGCCGATAAGTCAGTTAAGTATCCAAGAGGGATAGTTGAGAATTTGTAAATGACCGATCTCGTGCCACACAATAGGCGATCGACATCTTCTTCCGTATAATGACTCGAATGGTGCCATTTGGATGCTAGAATGATAGTTGTTGTTATACGAGAATTTGACTAACGGCAGGTATTTATCCCAATTACCAACGAAGTCTAAGACACACGAACGGAGCATGTCTTTAAGAGTACGAATCGTTCTTTCAGTCTAACCGTCGGTTTGAGGGTGGAAAGTGGTACTTAGATTAAGCGATGTACCGAGTGCCGTTTGAAACGTATCCCACAGTCGCGAGGTAAACCGAGCATCACGATCAGAGATGATGTCACGAGGCGTCCCATGATTACAAATGATCTCGTCAGTGTAGATTCGGGCTAATCGTTCTACCTTGTAGTCTTCCCGTATTGGCAAAAAGTGAGCTGATTTAGTCAAACGGTCGACCACAACCCAAATGCTGTCGTGACCTGATGACGTGTGCGGTAGCTTGGTTATAAAGTCCATAGCTATACTTTCCCACTTCCACATGGGAATTGGTGGTTGTTCGAGTAAGCCAGAGGGTCTTTGATGTTCAGCCTTGACTCTAGCACAAGTTAGGCATTTTCCGACGTAGAGAGCGATATCCCTTTTCATACCCGGCCACCAGTACTTATAACGAAGGTCCTGGTACATTTTGTCAGCACCGGGATGAACAGAATACCGGGATTTGTGGGCTTCATCCATCAAGATCTGTCGCAAGTTGGTTCGTTTGGGAATCCAAATTCGGTCCAGAAAGTGGAATATCCCATTTGACTTGCTTACAAGTTGGGCTCCATCATGGTAGATTATTTCCTTCTTCAGGGTGCGTTCGTTAAAACATGCATGTTGGGCGTCGCAGATGAGGGTTTCGAGATCGTGTTGGGCTTGAACATTATGAGTGCTAAGCAGATAGCTCCGTCTGCTAAGTGCGTCGGCAACAACATTCGCCTTGCCTGGGTGATAACGAATCTCACAGTCATAATCGTTGAGAAGTTCTACCCATCGGCGTTGACGCATATTAAGTTCCTTCTGATTAAAGATATGTTGTAGGCTCCTATGATCGGTGAAGATCGTACACTTGGTACCATATAGGTAGTGTCGCCAAATCTTTAATGCAAAAACAATTGCGCCTAGCTCGAGATCGTGGGTTGTATAGTTCTTCTCGTGGACTTTGAGCTGAGAGATACGTAAGCTATGACCTTGTCCCGTTGCATGAGAACACAACCAAGACCAAGGTTGGAAGCATCACAATAGACAATGAAATCATTGTTTCCGTCGGGCAATGTGAGAACAGGAGCGTTGCAAAGCATGTGCTTGAGGGTTCGAAAGGCAGACTCTTGTTCGGTTTTCCAAACAAAAGGCTTGTCTTTATGCGTGAGAGAGGTAAGCGGCACAGCGATCTTTGAGAATCCCTCGATAAATCGTCGATAATAGCCCGCTAGTCCGAGAAAAGAGCGGACTTCAGACGGGTTCTTAGGCGTAACCCAGCTCTTGACAGCTTCAATCTTCGCAGGGTCGACGTGAATACCTTGACTATTAACAATGTGACCCAGAAACTGAACTTCCTCCAACCAGAATTCACACTTGGAGAACTTGGCATAGAGTTGGTTCCCCTGGAGTAACTCGAGAACCAAACGTAGATGTTGCGCGTGTTCGGCCTTCGATTTGGAATAGATCAAGACATCGTCGATGAATACGATGACGAAACGGTCGAGATATGGTTTACACATGCGATTCATCAGATCCATGAAAACCGCTGGTGCGTTGGTTAAACCAAAAGGCATGACAACGAATTCGTAATGGCCATAACGAGGGCGAAACGCGGTTTTGGGTATATCCTCCTCTTGTATACGTAGCTGGTGATATCCTGAACGTAGATCGATCTTTGAGAAACACGTAGCGCCTTGTAGTTGATCAAACAAATCGTCGATGCAAGGTAGGGGATAGCGGTTCTTGATAGTTAACTTATTCAATTCCCGGTAGTCGATGCACATCCTGAACAATCCATCCTTCTTTTTGACGAAAAGGACTGGCGCGCCCCAAGGAGAGGTGCTCGGGCGAATGAAGCCTTTCTCAAGTAATTCCTGGAGTTGAGTTGAGAGTTCACGCCTTTCAGACGGCGCGAGTCGATAAGGAGCTTTGGCAATAGGGTTGGCTCCAGGTATGAGGTCGATACGAAAGTCGATATCACGACTTGGCGGTAGTCCGGGAAGATCCTCTGGAAAAACATTAGGAAATTCTCGAACCACATGGACGTCTTTCACTTCCTTCTTCTCTTTCTTTTCCTTCTCTGCTACTACAATGTTAGCCAAGAAAGCCCTGTATTCCTTGCGGAGATACTTGCTAGCCTGCACACATGACATAAGCTGGAGACCCTTCGAAGTAGTATCGCCGTATACACATAATAAATCACCATTCGCGAGCGAGAATCGAATCATCTTGTCGAGGCACACAACTTCAGCATGGTTTTCTCGAAGAAAGTCCATGCCTACTATGACGTCAAACCTTCTGAGTTGCATCGGAATGAGGTCGATTGGAAAGATGTGATTGTTGAGCTCAAGGGTACAATCACGAAGAACAGAATTGACGGGGACAGTTCTTCCGGTAGCGACTTCAACATCGAACGTCGAGGAGAGTTGGGAGCGTTTACGACTAAGGAGTTTCTCGAATTCGAACGACACAAAGCAATTATCCGCTCCAGTATCAAACAAACAAGAAGCATAAATACCATTCACAAGGAACGTACCATTGACCACGTTGTTGTTGGCCTGGGCTTGACGCACATTGAGGTTGAAAGTTCTGGCGCGTGCGGCTTGTTGTTGCTGCTGCTGTTGTTGCTGCTGAGGCTGCTGTTGCTGAGGCTCTTGCTTCACGACCCTGTTTGGGTACATGTTGACGAAGTGGTTCGGGTCGCCACATGCGAAGCAGGCTCTGGCTTTAACCGCGGGTGCCGGAGGAGCTTGTTGACCCTGAGGGGCAGTGAGTAGAGCTTGATGAGCAGGAGCTTGTCGAATACGGCAGTTGGCAGTAAAATGGCCGTATACATTGCAATGAGCACAAAAACGGCAAGCAATGGCAGTTGGATGGTGGTAGGTACAAGTAGGGCAGAGCGGGTGTGGCCCAGTGTATGCACGCTTTGCAGGTGGTGCATTAGCCACAGGCGCCGCTACTTGACGCTGTTGGGCTGGTACACCTTGAATCGGTGCAGCAGTGATCGCACAGTTCTTGTTGCTGGAGTTTTTCTTTCTCTTGTTCTTTCTCTTGTTGCTCGATGAAGTGGGTTCAGCAGTTGGTGCGGCGGTAGTAGCTTGATGCAGGTGCTTCTAAGTTTTATCCCAGACATCAGCCTTAACCCTTTTGTCGTTGATTTCGGCGGCCAGTAGGTAAGTCTCTTCGATCGTCTTGGTTTAGCCGCTTGCACGAAATCTGCGACGCAGTCGGGCAAAGCTCAGATGTACTACTTGATTGTGATATCCGGAGTCTTGACTTGATCGGGGCAGATGATGCTGAGCTGCTTGAAGCGAGCAACGAGAGCAGCGTTGTCACCCTCATGTTGGTGTATGTGCCAAAATTCATATTCTAGCTTTTGACGTTCGTGAGGAGGGCAGAATTCCTCTAGCATGACTTCCTTGAGCTCGTCCCACGACAGACCGTAGGCTGCATCGTTCCCTCGCTTATTTCTCTCGGCCGTCCACCAGTCTAGTGCACGGGACTGGAAAACGCCGGTAGCATTCAGAGTTCGGAGGTCGTCGGGGCAACCACTCTGCCGTAGTGTGACCTCAATGGAATCAAACCATTGGAATAGTGCAGTAGGACCTCCTTCGCCAGTGAATTCCTTTGGCCCACACGACTTGAACTGCTTGAAATTGAAGGACTTGGCGGTAGCTTTAGGAGCTTCGGTCCTCGATTCCTCAGACGATTTGCTGGCATTCTCGTAAACATCACTCACGGCCTTTGCCCCACTTTTAGCGATGATGGCAGCAAGACGTTTGTCCCTCTTTTCTTGGCGAGAAAGTGTGTGACGGGATCCAGATGACATTGTCTGCAATAGACATCGTCACAGGACTCAACACATTGTATTCGAATCTCACCCCACCCGTCTTCTACTTACTAAAGCTCAGGAACACGTAGATTCACGTAAACACATAACACATAGAGCACAAAATCACATAAGCATGTAGAGCACATAATCACATAACACCTAAGCACGTAAAGCAAAGAAGTAAGGAAACACATACGCATTTAATCACTAGAGGCAGTCAGAAAACAGAAGCTAGGGAGAGAAAGTGACATCGTGATTCAGGTGCCTTGTACGATTTCAGATCTGTTAATAGAATCACTGATTATATTACGTTCTTGTGGGTTTGGTCATGTTCGTGTACAGATTCCATACGTCACACGTTCGGTTTGCAATCATTTCGGAGCGAAAACCGGGACCTGACATGAGCGTACATTGTAGTATAGAGTCGCCCATACTTTAATGATTTGTTAACGTTTTGGGGTAGAATTGCAGTGCGCGTCGAGTGTGTCGATTAAAGCAAAGGCGTAAATCGATTAATTCGTCCAAAATTAAGTACATAAACAGGTAATAGCACATAAAACACATAAAATCGGCAAATTATCAGAGTCAGTAGTAGCGACTCAGCTTCGAAACTCATAAAAATCGACAGATAGATTGTCTGCGGCTAGTAGACTTGGACTAACCAAGGTGGTTCAATTATTCACAAGGACTTGTCATCCATGTCTGACCTTCAGAACTGTGCTTTTGCCTCGATTCTTGGGCGTTTGGCACACATCCCGTTAGTCATATCAAGATTTCAGGTCATTGGAGTCCGTCGAGACCTTGGTGAGAGTCTTGTAAAATGTGTGGAACAAGTCGTCAAGGTTAGGGTTTCACCCCTGGCTTAACAACTTCGTCCCTGTTTTTGATAAAATAGAGGAGATTATTCATCAAAATATGGGTTTCACCCCTGATTTGGTATAATTCCCTCGCCGAACAAGCGTTCGTCATTGAAAAAGAATGAAGAAATCATTGATAAGTTGATAAAACATCATTGATCAAGCAATTTAGTCGGAGTTTGCGGTTTTCACACCTAATCTCGACTTTATCGCCCATTTGAGTGCAGTGATAGTGTAGCATAAGCGAGGATAGCGAGAAGTAAACTCGTACATAGTCCCTACCGGACATGCACAAGTCGGTCTGTTGGTTCTTAACTATAGTCTAGGTATCTAAGACTTCGACCCGGACTAGGTCGAGTCTTGCCTAATTCCCTATAGTTATGGCTCTGATACCAATCTGTCACACCCCAACCGATGGCGAAAACATCGGGGCATGGCACTGAGCGAAACAGATTGTCCAGAAGTTTCCATAACAATTATCAATACTATTCAATTTAAATAATACGTCCCATACCATATCTCAAACAGCAAAATAATTATTACAGACAAAATCCAGGCAAATATTCCGTTCCGACAACTCAGATTTAAATAGACAACAATTGTTTATCTGCTTCTAGAGACCCTTAGTTTGACCACTACAGACAACTATTTGTTGGGCTCTAAAGCTTTATTCTAGCTTCAAATTCCTACCAAGTGTGCGTCCTAAGCACCTGTCACATACGTTAAAATAAAGTCAATACATAAAATGTAAAGGTGAGCAGACAAGTTTAGTACTAGCATATAGAGTTCGAATTCGTTTACGCATAACCAGCACGTACACATAGAGAAATGAAGCGCGTTAGTTATCGACATAGATCCATCGATACCAATGACTGCGGGTTGACTGCCAAATGCAGTTCGCAATACATGATTACCACCGTAATCCATGCAAGTAATGATCCTTAACAACCCCCGCGAACGGGTGCTGAGTCCAAACTATAGTACTATCGTTGCTAAGGCAGGTAGACAACATTCCATGTGTAAACATAACAAACAAGCATTCATAAGCCACGTATAACATGCATTAACGGTTAGCGTTTAAATAGTATTGAGTAGTGTGATTGTGGTAGTTTGAATATTCGTAACGTATGTAACACCCAAAAGTGCGTAAAGCAAAAAGGGATCGAGTATACTCACAGCGGTTAATGGATTGAAGGGAGCGCTTAGCGAGTAAGGTTAGCCTGAATATATTCGATAGCATAACGGTAAGTGACGTTTTACGCGTCAAATGGTGCAAAGTGTAAACGGGTCGGATAGTGGTTCGATCGGATGGTAATCCGATCGGACAGCAATCCGTGCGGATAACAATCCGTTCGGATGGTCATCCGGTCGGACAGCTTGTCCGGTCGGATGACGATTCGAGTGGATTGTTTCTTCCTATAAGAAGAATGTGTTTGTGTATGATGGCTTGACTTTTGAAGTTTTCGTTATAGCATTTTGAGAGCATTGAAGTATCTCTATCCATCAAGTCGTTCGATCGGATGGTGGGTCGTGCGGATGACAATCCGTTCGGATGGTCATCCGGTCGGACAGCAACTCATTGGTGAGATTACTTTTGTGAAGGCAAGTTCACAGCAAAAGTGTCACTCGATCGGATATTCATCCGATCGGGTGGCAACCATGGTAATGAACATGTTGAAAATTGTTTAAGTCTTTAAAGTCTTAGTATCTCACGATCCGAAGAGTAATCCAGTCAGATGGTCGTCCGATCGAATTACAATTCATTCGATACTCAAACTTCAGCTAAGGTTGTTTAAAGGTGGGACCCAAGTGTGATCCATTCGGGTGGCAATCCGTTCGGACGACCTATCCGATCGGACAACAATCGGGTCGGACAGCAATCCGTTCCGATTGTTCCGTTCGTCCTACACTTGGTCGTTTTGATGGTTTGTCGTTATGTCGAGACGCTTTGACAACGTGTTAACCAACAGAACCCCCATTTTGACCCAGATGACTAAACCGACCAGGAATAACCCCAGCTCGGTCAGTTACCGGCTCTAGACGGTTGTTTTTGTTTAACCCGAAGTCGGTGGTCTCGTGGGCGGAATCCAGATCTGAACCAGTACAACACTAAGGGTGAGTAGGGGACTAGATCAGAACCCGATTCTACCGGTTGTGAGTGTTTTGAGTGTAAAAGAGTTGAAAGAAAGTTAGAAACCATCTTTCAATCCTTTTTCACCACTCTTGTGTCGAGATCTTTACAAGATCTTTGTGTATCCGGGTGGAAGTCGGTTAGATCTCAGTTGTTCTTGGTGGATTGAGGTCGAAGCATGAAGTTCTTGAAGAACACATGATGACGTCATCCTAGAACACCCGAAATCTAGTGATTTCACGGTTAAAATTTGATATTTAAAAGATAGAAAGGTGTAGGAGAGCGTGTAGACTAAGGAAGTACAAGATTTAGGACGAGATCTTACCTGGATTGAGAGAAATCGAAGAAAAGGTGGGGAGCACAAGTTGTTCGGACAGAGGGTTTCCAAAAGTGGAAAGAATGACAATGACAGGGGTATTTATAGAATTCCAAAAGAGGAAAGGGTTATCCGATAGGATGACACACTGTCCGGATGGCTATCCGGTCGGATGACATCCTGGTCGGATGGCATCTGATCTGCGGACAAGAGGCTATCTGGTCGGATGGCTATCCGGCCGGATGGCACTTGGTTTGAATGTTCGACGCGACGATTTTCGGCGTTTCGATTTCGATTGCGAGCGGTTCGACACGATAGGATTTCCTAGTCAAATTACTTTTAGTCCCAACTACTAAATATCATAGTTCGATTGTGATTCGTGTTCGAGTTCGATTTCGAGTTTCGATTGAGTTCGATTGCATTTCGAGTAAGATTGCGTTTCGATTGATTACCACAACACAACATAAACAAACATGCACAAGTAACACATAAAGCACACACACGTATAACCATAACCAACCAGTGTAGATCGAGTTGCGATTCGGTGTCGATTTGATTAACATAGTTTGATTATTAGTTGATTAACTTTATCGCATTGTTACTTCCTATAATTCACAGTCGTAAGTCGTTTGAATAATACGCCGATGGCTTGTAATTAACAACACTTACTCCACATAATACAAATAAAATAAAGAAATTTCTACAAGTCAAATCCGTATAACCGGTCGTTGACTTTGACCTTGACTTTGACTTTGACTTGTGGAAACACGGGGTGTTACATTTGGAGTTATTTTATGATCATGTAGTATGTTTACCATTCGTATGCAATGAGAACCTTTCAGGATCACACCTCGTGCTTCCGCCATAGAAAGGGGTGTGATATAGGATTCATAAACGATGTAGAGATTTGAATAATACTTGGGAACTCTGAGGGAGAGAGCAACCGCAAGAGATGGACGTCGATGGAGGAGTAAGAGAATCTAGGGTTTGAGGAGGCGATGGGAAGAGAGAGACGTATGAAGAATGGTTTAGGGTTTCTCATATCATCAACAAAAGAATCAAAAGGCGGACGGGAGTTGGGCGGGAAAACGAAAAAATTGTAGCCCTCATCTACTGACATATGTCTCAAAAAACTTTTATTTATTATATATAATAGATTGTATATTACGCGATTCAGTAATATAAGTACACATGTCTCCTTTTTTAACAGGACGAGGGGGCGTTGTAATTGTCCTAAGGCTGGAGGGTGTGGGGGCGCCACCCAAGCCAGCTGGGCTTCTATAGCGCCCCACAGCGCCATAAGACCACACCCCCGGCGCTATGCCGGGGCGCCATACAAGCCTCGCCACCATGTTAACGCCAAGGTTCAAAGGATCAGGTGGGACCCACATGTGTTTGCACCAATCAAATCTTTTTTTTTAATATGGGGCTCCATCCACACCATGCAAATTAAAGGGGGCTCCATGGCTGAGGTGAATCCTACGTGGCGCTGACGTGGATCCTAGTTGGACTGATAAAGCCCCAAGGGGCTCCAACCACTTCCTATAGCCTAAGTGCTTGGAGTATATTGTGTGATGTGATTACTGAATGATCACAACATATATTTTGCGTGACTATAAACAACTTTTGAATGAGCATTATTATATGACATTGTTTAGAGCACAATTAACTTTTGTTTATTGAATCATCAGTAAACACTTAGAAAAACCAATTTTTGTCGTGTGATATAATTTATTATGTAGTGACATAATTATAAGTTTAATTAGCTTCATTTTAGATGTGTCATACATAAATTTGGTGGCGGCTAGTTTTCGTATGCTATCACTAGATTTTCTGTTACAAGTTCTTCAAATTTCAAATTAGTTTTTAATTCTTGCATATATATATATATATATAGAGAGAGAAAGTATATCGTACATTACGGCTTAACGTACTTCACGTACAACAACGTGCGTGATTTGTTCTATAACATGCGTGATTAATGTTTTCAATATGCGTGATTATTGTGTTTCAACATGCGTGATTTTGGATTTTTGAGTTATATAACGTGCGTGATTTTAAAATAAATGTGCGTAATTACCTGTCGTACGTGATGTACGTTAAGCCATAATGTACGTTTACCTTCCCCTCTCTCTCTATATATATATAATGTACTATTGATTGATTAAGAAAAGAAAACTTGATTACATTATTAACATATAAAACCTGTTCCTGTTACTATATTTTTGGCTTCTAATATGATCAGAATTCAATAAACTATAAATCTCATTATTAACATATAAACATGTTCCATCCTCTATTTATATATGAATGTCGACATAGTCAATTTCTATGACAAAAGTCATACATACGTCATCTCGCTGTAGTAAATTTCTACAAAATATTTAAGGCTGGAGATATTTGGACACCCATCGCGCCTATTTTCACACCTTTGGTGCCCTAGACGCCTCGTATAGGTCTATACGAGGCGTCTACGCACTGAATTCAAGGGGGTCTGAGAGGGTGTCAGGCACTGTAGGTCCGGCTAGGGGAGGATCTAGTCGCCTAATCCTTGTGTACAAACCAACCCGGTTGTGCGGAATCTAACCGAGATAGCAAACCGAGATAGAACACGCAATAACACGACACGCAAAGTTCACCGATTAACACCTCTGTATTAATACGTATGAATGGTCCAGTTACAAGCACAAGGTTTACAGATCAGCTCTATAAACTCTCTCTAACAGTGTGTGTGTTCTCTGTTTTCCCTATCTGTCCAACTATATCAGTGTCCCTGCTAAAATGAACACAACACATGGGTATATATACCCGAACACAGCAGGGTCTGGTCGAAGGATCAGATAGATGATCGAAGGATCATCTATCGACTAGAAACAGCTCGAATGATCAAGATGTACCTCGAAGGATGGGATCTTTCGAGGTCCATCCATCGAAAGCTTATGTTTCGAGCTCATCGAAGGATCTAAACTATCCTTCGATGACACACATCCTTCGACACAACCAGCTTTCAAACAAATGTTCAAACTGTTTGACCAGGTCAAACCGGAGGATGGTTGACTGGTCAAACTTACAATACTAACAAGACATCGTTTCGTATACAGACTAAGTACAGACAAAGTACAGACATAAGTGCACCAACAAACTCCCCCTTGGCTGTAGCTTTGTCGCTGTAGCTTTGTCTCGATCTTCATTCTTGTAAGTTTCTCGTGTCTTCAAGTCTTTGACTTCTTTTCAAGTCTTCAATGTCGGAGGATCTTCAAAGTCTTCACGTCTTGAAAGTAGAAAGTGTACCAACAAACTCCCCGTTTCATGTAGGAAGTGTGTTGACAAACTCCCCCTTAACATAAGCTCCCCCTTGAGTTATGCTCGTGAAAGTCTTTATCTTTATGAAGTGAGATCCTTGTGGTGTTGATGATGGTCAGCGGCAACTCGATCATCTTCATCACTTGAGCGCCTTCACGTCGTGTCTTCATTCCGAAGCTTGTCAACGACCATGTTCTCCTTGCCTTTAGAATCTGCACATGCAAGAAATCTAAACGCGTAATGAGAACAACTGCCTGGAATATCATAAGCTAACGACACACATGTGACCATTTGTTCAAAACAACACCATCCGACAGTTTGAAAGTTTAATAAATTTTATCAATTTCAAATTTTAACTTTCAAAACTTTGCAAATTTCGACCGTTTATGAAGATTTAGTCATTTTCGGTTTTCGTTCAGGTTTCAGGTAACGAAGACTCGAGTTCCAACATCGTACGATCGAAAATAAAATAGAAATAAAATCTTTTTGGCTTTTATAAAGTTTATATTAAAACACACTTAAAATCTTTTTGGTATTTTTGAATATTTCAAATGTAAAGACTGAAAGCAGTAAATAAATATATACAGACATTCTTTTTGCGAGTTTCGAGGGTAAGAGAATCATATCAGTGTACGGTCATGCCAAAACGCTCTTGTTGTTCAATTAGTTAACATTAAGATAAGCATCCTATAACAATTATCGGTATTGTTGTCCACATAAGCTCAACTTATCATTTGTAATCATGCGAGGGGATACGTTAAGGTATGATTTATACTTACCGACCGGTGTTCATCCACATCACGACACATTCCCGTATCAAGGTATGCACGAGGGTTCATCTTACCGGTGAGTATACCGATTATCATCTGTTTGACCGTATATGATGTGAGATTCTCACTTATTTTGATTTGAAAACAAGCCCTATGTGATATAATCACTTATTGATGAGGAACTTGATTTTCGATGCATGAGGGCACAGGAGCAAGTCCGTGAACAGGTCAGTACTTTCGTACAGCAGAGAGACGAACTTGACTCCCGGAAAGAATTTGTGATATATTATCACTTATTTGTTTGGACATGTGATTGTTTATCACTTATTGAGGTCGAATGCAATATGTACACGTATGTATAGTATCATGGAAGATCTAGACTTGCGTCCCCGTTATTTTTCGGTAAAAGATACAACCATGATACCCAGATGATAAGCAGCATAAAGACCGAATATTTCAGAACCTCGGCAATCTCTCAAACGAAATTTCGGTACCAAGACCATATGCCAATGAATGGTTCCCACCCAGTCTTCAGTCGGATTTAAGTTTATATCACCCTGCACACTTTAAAATGATTGTGAGCCTACCGATACATCTTATATAGAGCTGCTTATCGCTTTTCATTTTAGGTTTAAAGAGGTTAAGACAGACCACTGATGTACTATCATTTTCTCTTTTTCTCGCCAGAAAACTCATTTTTGTTTTTCTATTGTTTTTGTGTTTTTGAAATTTTTCAATGTTTTTGGATTTTTCAAATTTTTGGATTTACTCCCCCTAAAATCAACAAACTAAGACAAATTTAAAACACAAAGGTATTTACAAAAATGATTTTCCGATGTGGATTACTCTTGCTTGACCTTAATGCCGTTTACCAATAATAAATAGTCAAATCTTGATTTGTCAAATGCTTTGGTAAAAAGGTCGGCACGTTGGTCATCGGTGTGGACGTAAGCAACATCGATTAGCCTTTTCTCAAAGCAATCACGTATGAAGTGATACTTAATGTCGATGTGCTTAGTCTTTGAATGCTGCACAGGATTTCTAGTGATCTGTAATGCAGCAGAATTATCAACGTAAATAGGAGTAGTTAGGAATTCAAAACCGTAATCACGCATTTGCTGTTGTATCCACAGGACTTGGGAGCAACAACTTGAGGCAGCAATGTATTCAGCTTCGCATGTTGATGTGGCGACGCACGTCTGCTTCTTGCACTGCCATGTGACTAGGCGATTTCCTAAAAACTGACATCCAGCCGTTGTGGATTTGCCGTCGATTTTGCATCCGCCAAAATCAGAATCACTGAATACGATCAAGTCAAAGTTATTATCCCTAGGGTACCATAGACCGGTGTCAGGGCAACCCTTCAAATAACGAAAAATCCTTTTTACAGCTGCAAGATGTGAGGCCTTCGGGTTGACTTGATATCTGGCAAGCAGGCACGTTGGGTACATTATATCTGGTCTTGATGCTGTGAGGTACATAAGAGATCCGATCATCGCGCGATAGTGTGAGGGGTTAACATCTTGACCCTTCAAATCTGGAGTAATTCCGTGATTTTGTGGCAATGGGGTACCAATGGGCGTTGCATCAGACATCTGGAACCGGCTCAAGATGTCACCAACATATTTCTTCTGATGGATGAAAACCCCAGACTCAGTTTGTTGTACTTGTAGGCCCAAAAAGAAGGTCATTTCCCCCATAGCACTCATCTCGAATTTATCCTGCATAATGCGCTCAAAATTCCTACACAAAACATCATTAGTAGAACCAAAAATAATATCATCAACGTATACCTGAACCAGTAGAAGATCTCCATCTTGTTCTTTGACGAAAAGAGTACAATCGATAAGACCTCTGCGAAATCCATTCTCCAGCAAATAATTAGATAAGGTTGCGTACCAAGCTCGCGGTGCTTGATGAAGACCATAGAGAGCTTTGTTGAGCAACCAAACCCGATCGGGATGGATAGGATCTTCAAAACCTGGAGGCTGTTCGACGTACACCTCTTCTTCTACCACACCATGTAAAAATGCACTTTTCACGTCCATCTGGTATACCTTGAAACCTTTGAAGGAGGCATAAGCCAGAAATATCCGAATTGCTTCTAGACGTGCAACAGGTGCATAAACTTCGTTGTAGTCGATCCCTTCAATCTGACGAAAACCTTGAACGACTAGCCTTGCTTTGTTGCGAATAACGATTCCACGGTCATCCTTTTTGCATTTAAACACCCAACGGGTACCAATCTTCTTATAACCAGCAGGTTTCTCTACGAGTTTCCAGACACCAAGCTTCTGGAATTGTTGCAGTTCTTCCTGCATTGCTTCAACCCAAGAGCCATCTTTCAACGCTTCTTTCCAAGTTCTTGGCTCTTCCTGTGAGACATAACATGCGAAAGACCAATCATTTTGTTGCCCGGATTCTCGGATAGCTGAATACAAGCCTGCATTGTTGTTGTTTCGCAACATGTTTCTTGTTTGAACGCCACTTTGCACATTTCCGATGATGTTTTGTTGAGGATGGGTATTATGAATCCTTGTCTCTGGATTATCTTGAACTGTAAAGTTTGTACCCAGATTGTTGAGATTGAGATCATTGAGATCAACAACCAATTCGATGCCCGGAATTGCCGAAGAGGATGATGCAGTAGCTTCAGCTGTTCCAGGGACGCCCACTGGAGGAGTACCCTCTGAAGTACCATGAACTGCTGTTGGAGCTTCTTGATCTGCATCTAGAAATTCATCATCCTCTGAAGATTCGTTCAATTCGGTAGCATCATGAAAATCCTCATTATCGAGAGCATTATTGTTCACCGAAGATGGTTCTTGATTGACGATAATGGGACGAACCAACGGTGAATCTGCTGCATTGTCACTCTCGAAAAACATCCTTGCAGCTTCATTTTCTTCAACTGCTTCAACATTGATCGAATTGAAAAAGTCATCGTACTCAAACATCCAAGGCTGACCAGGATTTTTGACTGGTAAAGTGTGCCTTTGTACTCTGACTTCAGACCATTCCTCGACCCTTTTAGTCTCTAGATTCCAGCTCTCAAGTTTGGGGTGGAATACCCAAGAAAGTATCCCTCAATTGCTCTTGCCCCGAACTTTCCATTAGGATCGATTATTGTGCAAGGAGCTCCAAACGGTTCAAGATAAGACAAGTCTGGTTTCCGTTTGTTGATAAGATCAAAGCAGGTCTTGTTGTGCCTTTTGACTGTGAGGACTCGGTTCAACGTGTAGCAAGCAGAGGACACAGCTTCAGTCCAGAATGGAATGGGCAGCTGCGACTCTACTAACATAGTCCTAGCAGTCTCGATCAATGTGCGGTTCTTACGTTCAGCGACGCCATTTTGTTGAGGAGTGTAAGCTGCACTAAATTCGTGAAGAATACCTTTTGAAGTGCAAAACTCCGCCATGGCATGATTTTTGAATTCAGTACCATTGTCGCTACGTATCCGCCTAACCTTCAACTTATATAGATTCTCAATCTGAATGATCAAGTTTTTGATAATACCGAAGGTTTCACTCTTATGTGCCATGAACGCCACCCAAGAAAATCTTGAATAATCATCAGTAATCACGAGGCAGTATTGATGATTCCTAATACTTTTGTGCTTGACAGGACCGAACAAATCCATGTGCAAACGTTCAAGAGGAACAGCCACCGTGTTGACTTTCTTTGTAGGGTGTCGCTTCTTCGTTTGTTTTCCTTTCTGGCACGAAACACAGACGTCTTGAAGATGGAAATTTTTAAGAGGAACACCATTCACCAATTCATTTGACACCAAATGATTCATTTTGCGTAAGTGAATGTGACCCATTCGTCTGTGCCAAGAGATTGTGTCTTTTTCTGTGGCTTTAGAAACGAAACAAGTTGCTTGTGCAGACGTAGTAATAGCTTGGCTCATATCAAGGACATACAAATCATTTATCCTTGGAGCCGACAAGAGAATCCATTCTTTTGGAATTTTGAAGCCGGGTTTCAGCACATAACATCCATTTGCATCAAAGTGTACTGAGAACTGCTTATCACAAATTTGAGAAACGCTAAGAAGATTGTGATCAAGTTGTTGCACAAAGTTGATCTTATCAAAGCTAACAACCCCGTTGGAAATCATTCCTTCACCCGTAATGTATCCGCCTTTATCTCCAGCAAAAGCAACATAACCGCCTCTAATAGATTTGACGTCGTAGAGAAGCTTCATGTCGCCTGTCATGTGCCTGGATGCCCCACTATCAACAATCCAATGACTACTGATAGTTCCTCCTGGAACATCCTGCACATGAACTCACACAATTAGTTGGAGATGGGGACCCAAGCCATTGTGGTCTTGGGTCTTCCATTTTTATCAACAACAATAACTTCCACCTTTTGATGATTCGGAAATTGTGATGGTCCCCCTGATTCAATAACAGATTTTGGTTTCCAGGTCTGTTTTGTTATACCAGTTTGATTGTTTGTAAGTTTAACTTCGTGTTTGTTTGAAGTTTTTGAACTTTCTGGTTTAACTGGAACAGATTGTTTTTGAATCACATCCGATTTAATCGCCTTTTCGATTTTCTTGACCTGTTGGCGTTTCTGTTTCTTTTCCCTTTCTCTTATGAGTCGGGGATCTGGTTTTATAGAAACAGATCGCTTGCGGTCAGTTGGGCCACGGGGATCATCAACTATGTCTTTTTGTTTATGAAGATACGGGCAGTTTCTGACAATGTGCCCAATTGTACCACATTCAAAACATGATCTTCGTTCTACAAACCCCGAAGTATCATGTGATCGTCTTGCCAATGGTGAACTTTGTGATCTCGAGGTACTAGGTTTTGAACTATTTTGTTCATTCCTTTTCATCACAGTTACTTTCTGGACAAAATCTAAGTTAGATTGATTGGCAAACTTTTCAATTTTGTCCGTTCCCTTCGATTCCACAAAATTCACATTCTTCTTCTTCTTCTGATTCGGCTTTCTTTGACTCAGAGTCGGTGTCTTACCTTTGGATTTGGTATGATTTTGCTGTTTTTCCACTGTTGGTAATTTCTTGTTCCCAAATTGTTTTCTAACTTCAGCCTTTGGGATAGGAGGACACTGTGTGACTGTAACATGTGGTCCTGTCTTTCCCAAAAACTTACTTGTAGAATTTTGAAAGACTTTACTGATTAAAGATTGATTTACATTTTTAATAGGAAAATCTTTGTCTGAATAGACTTTATCATCACCAACAAGAGTGTACAGCAAATCCACACTCTCCGACTCTTTAGCTGATGTGGACTCGGTTGGAACAGTCTTAGCAGGTTTTGCGGGAGGATCACATAAAATATGATTCTCAAGAGGTATGTCCTCTTCTTTGATTATCGCATCAGACTTTTCCGAATCAGAATCATCGGACTCATCATCAGAAGAATCAGAAGCCTCACTGTATATCACAACTGGAGGATTCTGTTTCAGTTCAGCAGATGACACATATGTATCTGCTGACACATCTGAATCTGATGATTCCTCTGTCTTGTATCCGAGTCCAGCTGCAAATTCTGTTGCAAATTCCTTAACATCTAGAGGGACAGATGGTTCAAAATGAGTTCTATACTCCTCATCAGGCAGTGCATCATAGTTGTGTCTGACAGGTGGTGGACATTGCTTATAACCTATGCATGTGACATCCTTTTTCTCTTTCTGAACATCAATGATGTGATCCAACACATAGCTAGAGCTCAAATAACTGTCTAACTTAAGTCGGATCGCCTCACTTTCGGTTTTAACACAAGCCATTTCTTTTTGCATCACCTCAAGACGAGTGATATACAAATTAATGTCAGTTTGTTTTCTGGAAACCATTTTAGTCAGCTCTGTTTTATCTTTCTTTAATGTTTCAATCATCTTTTTAAATTCCTTTTCATGGTTTTCATAAAACATATTGGCTTCAGTGCACTTTGAAAGATCAACTGTCAATTTCTGATTATGAATAAAAGTCACATCATATTTCTCTTGCAAAGCCTCATGCTTGCTTTGCAATTCACACCACTTATCATTCACTAAAACATGTTTGTTTTGCAATTCAAACAAACTAGCTTGTAATGCATCGTGTTTGCCTTGCAACTCAGACATGTTTGCTTCCAAATCAGCACATTTAACAATTAAGCTATCACATTTATCACAGCTAACAGAAGTGGGTTCATCGACACATACCTGACTTGATGAACTGTCGACATTCGCCATAAAGGCTGAATGGAGAGAAGACAAAGAATAAGCAGCTTGATCCACCAGAATAGATCTTCTTTCAATTCCTGCTGCAGCTTCATCCAAAAGTTCATCAATAACTGCATCGACTGACACACTTGATGTGTCATCTTCCTGATCATTCCCTGAACCCGAGGATTCTTCATCCGAACTTCCACTGTAACCTGAGCTGTTTTCATCCTCAGAAGATTCACCACCATTGGCGGAAGATTCTCCACCACTGGCGTGATTTAGATCTTTGACAATCTCAGCAAAACACGCTGTTCCATCCGGAGCATCATTTCCCAACTGGATGGACCAATCACAGCCTTCATCTACTTGAACCACAAGTGCCTGGTTGGCATTTGATGGTCCTGCTTGAGTCTGGTTGTTGACAGGCACCAATGTGCGAACATTGTTCCTGTTCTGGTTCTGTTGGTTGCCTTGGCCTCTAAAAGGATTCTGGTTTCCATGTTGAGATGGCCTCGTACACTCACGCTTGAAGTGACCGCGTTCCCCACAATTGAAGCACTTAACAGCCTGTTTATCGAACCCATACTTGGTGTCTTTTCTACCTTCCAAGCTGGTTCGGCCTGTTCTTTCCATGAAATCCTTTGCTCGCCTAACAGCACTGGCAAAGGCCCACTTAATGTCCATCATTTCCATCTCCTCTTTATCTATCTGCTGATAGTCTTCCTGTGTCAGATTAATGTTGCCAATCTGACCTTCAACTAATCCACAGTAAGCGCTCACCAAAGTGTTTAGCAGCTCCATGTGTTCCTTGGCTACTTCCACACTGACTTTTGAAAAGCTTGAGGTGTTCAGCTGTACTGTATTTGACTTTGCTTGTTGACCAGCAGATGATGTGCTTCCGTAACACGCTTGCGCTGGCTGTTGAGGAGGAGGAAGTGGATTCCCATACATGTCTGTTGTAGGTCCGGTAGATTGAGCAGGCAAAAGATTTCCAAACATATCAGTTGCTCTGATAGTTTGTTGGCTTTGCTGTTGTGGTGCTGGTTGAGAAACTGGTTCAAGCGGATTCCCAAACATGTCTGTCTTTGGAGGGACGGGAACTTGGAAGGTATTGCCAAACATGTCAGTGTGAGACACAAACGCTGTTTGAAGTGGAGCATGTGAAGAAGGCTTTGTAGACGTGCTAGAAGCTCCATAATACATTTCAGGATTCTGTGGCACTGGAACTCTTTTTGACTTGAGAGTTTCTTCCTGATTCTTGTTTTCCAGGATTTGAACAAAATCATTGTAGTTTGTTGTAGCTAACGTGCCATTGTACTTCATTATTTCCAAGAAAGTACTCCATTGAGGTGGCAGCGCATCAGCAAACTTTTTCACGATCTCTGCTTGAGGTGTAACGACCTCAAAATTTGACAATTCAGACAACAGATGATTAAATCGACTTGCCAAATCTCCTAAAGATTCATTCTCCATACAAGAAAAACCATCAAACTCTTTCTTTAGAAGTTCCTTTCTCAGCTGACGTGTCGCTTCATTTCCTACGCCCCTCGTCTTCAATGCATCCCACAATCTCTTTGTCGTCTTGTAACTGACAAATTGATGATAAATGTCTTTACTTAACGCCTGAGTGAGAATAGCATAAGCCTTCTTTTCCAGATCATAAACTTTCTTTTGATCTTCTGTAAGATCTGCAAACGTAGCAGCAGATGATGCGGCAACCTCTATTGTTTGATCGAAATCTGTGATGAACCGCAACCACAACTCTGTATTCTGACCAAGAACGTATGTATGAAATCTGTCAATCCATCCTGGATATTCATATAAATGCATCAACTTCGGAGGCCGATTCAAACTTCCCGTTTCACTCTCGCTCAAGAGAATGCTTTGAATACTAGGAGTTTGATTTGATACAAAAGCCCATTGACCAGTATTAGCTTGAGAAGATACCGGTGCGGGAGACGAAGTACCAAAATATATATCAGAATTTACCGCCGGCCTATTCCATCTTGGATTCATTTTTTGATCAAGAATAATAACACCAGCCGAAGGATCTGTTCGAAGGTTCTGAGATCGAAAGACAAGCAAAAACACAAACTTGTTAAGATTAGACAGACTATGGATCGAAAGATCAACACCAGTTCGAATGATCAACAGTGTTCGAAAGATCTCTGTTGAGTTTCGAACAATGTTTTTCGAAAGATTCTCCAACGAAGGATCCTTATCTTTCGAAAATGAACTGTAGACCGAAAGATACACACGAAAGATGACTTCGAAAGACTCCCCAGTCGAAGGATACTAGTCTTTCGAAAATGAGCAGTGGACCGAAAGATATATGTTTCGAAAATATTCCTTGGTCCGAAAGATAAGTCTCACACTTCGAAGGATGCTCGAAGGATGACTATCTGTCGAATCTCCTTTGGTCGAAGGATGATCTTTCGACTTCGAATGATATCTTTCGAACTAGCTCTGACACAGTTGACAAATGAGACAGTTTCGTGAAAAGTTGATGGGTTGGTGAGAACTTTCGGCAGAAAGTATGTTCAGACCATATCTTTCAGGTCTGAACATGCAGGTCTTTCACCAACCGGGTAATGATGTCCAATATTTTAATCAGTTTACAATTTCCAACACAAACAAACACTTTGTAATTCAAAATTTTTAAGATCAAAAGTGTAGTTTTATGAAGAACACTATGAAGACTTCAAGAACACTTATAAATTTTCGGTGAAACTTAAACTTCCAAACACAAGATTTTGCTAAAATGATTAATGAAAACCAAAAACTAACATGAGAACATGATAAACAACAAGGTTTTCAACAAAACACCAAGCAAAAACAGCCCGGTTTTCCAGAAAATATAAACTCCAAACACCCGGAAAACACCCGAAAACACTCGGTTTTAACAAGGAGAAGAGCCAAGGCTCTGATACCACTTGTAGGTCCGGCTAGGGGAGGATCTAGTCGCCTAATCCTTGTGTACAAACCAACCCGGTTGTGCGGAATCCAACCGAGATAGCAAACCGAGATAGAACACGCAATAACACGACACGCAAAGTTCACCGATTAACACCTCTGTATTAATACGTATGAATGGTCCAGTTACAAGCACAAGGTTTACAGATCAGCTCTATAAACTCTCTCTAACAGTGTGTGTGTTCTCTGTTTTCCCTATCTGTCCAACTATATCAGTGTCCCTGCTAAAATGAACACAACACATGGGTATATATACCCGAACACAGCAGGGTCTGGTCGAAGGATCAGATAGATGATCGAAGGATCATCTATCGACTAGAAACAGCTCGAATGATCAAGATGTACCTCGAAGGATGGGATCTTTCGAGGTCCATCCATCGAAAGCTTATGTTTCGAGCTCATCGAAGGATCTAAACTATCCTTCGATGACACACATCCTTCGACACAACCAGCTTTCAAACAAATGTTCAAACTGTTTGACCAGGTCAAACCGGAGGATGGTTGACTGGTCAAACTTACAAGACTAACAAGACATCGTTTCGTATACAGACTAAGTACAGACAAAGTACAGACATAAGTGCACCAACAGGCACAAAGTTTAAGGAACCCTAGACGCCTCGTATAGGGCTATACGAGGCGTCTAGGATTGGGTTTTTTTTTTTTGCTGAAATGAGGGGTGTTTTGGTGGGTTTTTGTATGGTTTTTGGATAGTTTTTGAAGATGTGTTTTTTGTTGAAAATTTTTTTGTTTTTAAAAAAAGTTATGTTTTTTTTGTTTTTACACTATAAAAAAGTTTTTGTTTTTTAAAAATGAACTATTTTAAAAATCGGCTCTTTAAATATATTATATCGATTAAATATTATAATGTTTTTTACATTTTACTTTTTTAAATATTATTCTTCCGATTAAAATTTTATCTCGTTCAAATATTCAAAACATATTTTGTTTCCGTATTATCTCAATTTAAGACAACAATCATTAAGTAACCGAATAATTGAAAACAAACATAATCCGAATCTGGCTGCTGCGGCTGCTGCTGCTGATGTGGTGCTCGAGGTGGTGGGAGCGGTATCGCGGGTAACCCATCTCTCTCGCGTCTATCCTGCAGCTCCCGAACCACCCAACCTATCAAATCGCTGAGCCAGTCAAGCTCTGCTCG
This sequence comes from Helianthus tuberosus, assembly GCA_030545235.1. NCBI lineage: Eukaryota > Viridiplantae > Streptophyta > Magnoliopsida > Asterales > Asteraceae > Helianthus > Helianthus tuberosus. The sequence continues at coordinate 35,696,616 of CM060370.1, read as the reverse complement.
TACCTCCGGATGTATCGGCGCAGGTCCTGGGGGGCATGACCTGGAATAGCGTGACGTGGAAACTGAGGCGCCCCGGCAGGTGGCGGTGGCGGTGGCTGTGGCACCGCTGCACCGTCTACATCATCCGGAGGCTCCTCCACAGGCACTATATCAGCAGGATCTACAGGAGGATAAACGGGCTCGAAATGCTCTGGTAGTGCCTCCTCTGTCCATATGCCCCCGGTCTCGCGGTTTTTAAACCGCGGGCCAACTGGAAACCTCTTGATTACCTTCATCCCCCACAGCGACTGCATGCCCATCCGCGTCGGCATGACTGGCGGCGTCTGTAGATGTGGGTCCTCTTGCAGCACGAGGCCAAATGAACGGGCAATGACGGTCACATACGCCCCGCCATACAAAAATCCGCGCTCCTGCCGGTGATGGGCGGAGGCGTAGTACTGGGCTAGACCGTGTGCTAGCGCGCACGGCCTCCTATACAACAAACAGTAAAGGAAAAAAAGATCTGTGGTCGTACACCACTCACGGCTGTACCCGCGCGCTGAGATAGAAGTAGCGAGCAAATGGTGCAGATACCTGCAGATAGTGTTAGTGTTAGCGAAATACAGAAATAGAGATAAATAAACAATGCACATAATCACAATAATTGCCGTAATAAACGTACGTACCTGTATAGTGGGTCCGCAACAAACGACACCCTCCCCTTCAACTTATCGTGCTCCCAATGATCTGGCCCCGCAATCACCTGCCAAAACCCTAGAAGAATGGGTTTTTCAACCACCACTAGCCCCGCTGTGTAAACCTCAGTCTCGATCTCCCCCTGCATGTATAAACCAGAACGCACCGCAAAGTCTGCTAGCGTCATCGTACGCAAAACGCCAGCGAGCCTGAAAGAAATCTCAGGCGGAGGGGGAGCACCTGGGTACGGCAGCGGCACTGGGACCCCAGGAGAGTGAAATGTGAATGACGAAAGGAACTCGACCAGCAGCTCCCTGTAGGTCGGCGTGTGCGCCAAATCGAAAAGTCGATGCCACGGCGAATCGAGAGGTACAAACCGACGCACTCTATCCGTCTCAGCAAGCTGGTCCATCGCATCCCAGTCGATCGATGCATGCGATCCAATGTACATCCTCCGAAGCTTCTGGCAATGGCGGGCGGCATCGGTGCCCGCGGGAAACTCTAGATACGGACAACCCTGCAGCGTATCCAGAGGCGGCCGCCGTCTCCGTCGTGGACCCTCCTGAACCGGGTGAATGTGCTGAGCCGGCTGACCCCCCTCAATCTCTATCTCAATATCATCGCCCTCCATAATCAATCTGCAAATAATAATAATAATAATAATAATAATAATAATAATAATAAATAACAATAACAATAATAATAAATAATAGTAATAATAAATAATAATAATAATAATAATAAATAAAAATAATAATAAATAACAATAACAATAACAATAATAATAAATAATAGTAATAATAAATAATAATAATAATAATAATAATAATAATAATAATAATAAATAAAAATAATAATAAATAACAATAACAATAATAATAAATAATAGTAATAATAAATAATAATAATAAATAAAAATAATAATAAATAACAATAACAATAATAATAAATAATAGTAATAATAAATAATAATAATAATAATAATAATAATAAATAAAAATAATAATAAATAACAATAACAATAATAATAAATAATAGTAATAATAAATAATAATAACAATAATAATAATAATAACATTAACAATAATAATAACAACATTAATAATAACAATAATAATAAAACTAATAATAATAATTAATTAAAAAAAAAAAAAACACAGAGCCTCGTATAGCCCTCGTATAGGGCTATACTCGGCGTCCTGTTCTTCCACATTCATCTTCAACCTCAAAACTCAAACCCCCAAACCCCACAAAAATCAAATTTCAGGGCAAACCTACGGTCTAAAGGCAAAAACATGGCAAAAATACTAAACTACGGGGCGAAATACGTACCGGTGATGCTTCAAATCTTCGAAAATCCGGTCGAGATACGTATCCGAGGCGTATAGAGGTGTATTCTCCGTATGTGTGTTTGTTTTTTGTTTGGGGGTTATAAGCAGCCTCGTCTAGACCCCCCCTGTGTTATACGAGGCCTAGACGCCTCGTATAGCTCTATACGAGGCGTCTTCCTTTTTTATTAAATGACCATTTAGCCTCTGGTATGCCCCCAGTATAGGCATTATTCAGGGGCAAAATGGTAATTAACCATTCTAAAAAGATATTTCTGGAATGGTTAATTACCATTTTGCTCCTGAATAAAGTCTATACTGAGGGCTTTACAGGGGCAAAATGGTAATTTAATAAACTTTTTTTAATAATTAAAAAACAAAAAATCTCAAAAAGTTGCCGCCTCACAAGACGACACATATAGCTCTATACGCGGCGTCTGGGGTTCCAAAATTACCTTTAAGCCCCTGTTAATGGTCTATACTGGGGGCTTTACAGGGGCAAAATAGTAATTAACATAAAATATTTTCAAAATTCAAAATTTAAAAAAAGAATTGTTGCCGACACTGTAGACGACTCGTATAGCTCTATACGAGGCGTCCTAATTCAAAAATTCAAATTTTGATTTTCAAATTTTCAAAATTCAAAATTTCAAAAACCCGCTCAAATAGACGTCTCGTATAGATATATACGAGGCGTCTGTGGATTCGGAAATGACCTTTTAGCCCCTGAAATAAGCCTAGATTGGGGGCCTAACAGGGGCAAAATGGTCTTTTGGGGAAAGCTATACGACGCGTATAGCTCTATACGCGTCGTATATTTTTAATTTTTTTAAAAAATGATATTAAACTGTTTTAATTATTGAAAAATGATACAAATTATAAAAAAAATTATAGAAATTGTAGAAAATTATAGGAATTAATAAAAAAAATACATTCAAATTACAAAAATCATTCTTCCGTATCACTATCGATGTAATTAAGACTGGGGTTTGATCTTGGCGGAGGATTCATTATCGATGTATACCATTCTAGACGTGGCAAGTACATATCTTCCCATTGTTTCGTATGGGGTGTTCGGTTGGTCAACCATAGCCCGTGTGCTGGTGGCATTGGATAATCCCCTTCCAGCTTAACATGTATGAAGTGGTTCTCGTTTACATGTGTAAGCGTTATGAACAATGGTTGTTTATTAGCTGGAGGACTTAGTATCGGGAAGAAAGTGGAACTCGCACCCATGGTTGTCGTTAACAGGTGCACCCCGATACCGTACGTTTGTGTAATAAGAAGTCCTGCATAGGGGAAGTCCATCCAGTGATCCCCCCCACAACCGGACACTGAATCCCAAATTAGGCCCTGACGATGCGTGTAAAAATAACCTTTATCCCATGCTTCAAATATTGGGAACCAGATCGATTTGTTCTTATCCATTTCTTGAACAAGGTGCCTTCAAATGAGCCCCCATGAACTCTGTTCCATACCTAAGCCCACAGCCACAGACCGAAACCCACAATGACCGTCCGGCATCACATCTCGTATGCACGAGACGTACGGATGGAACACTAGCGGAATGTCATCCTGAAACTGTTCGATGATTCCCACGTACTCGTCCCCAATGATTAACGGAAAACCGTGAGCATCTCGTGTCTCTTTCTTCTTAGAACTCTTTGAACGGCTTAGGCTCGCTTTGGGTTTTTGGGACCTTATAACCGACTGTTGAGAGGCCTGTGACGGAACGTACGAGCTGTGACGAGGTTTGTCGTACTTACTTTGTCGGGAACCTTCAAAGCACGTGTTTGCATCACCGAATGAGCTTCTCCTCAATTCTTCATCTATACGAGAGGCCTCGTCCAACCTTTGTTGTACCTGCTTTGTTGGACAACCGGTGGTTTCTTGGTAGATTTCTTTGGAGTCAACACTGCTTTAATCTTTGAAATCAGGCTTTTTTGCTGAGCTGGGGGGTGCGACTCTAATTGTTGTCTAACAATATTTAGCTCTTCGACCACGTCCACGTCATCGTCTATCAATTTACAACTTTGGAAGTTAAGTTTCCGCCAGAAGACGTCCACGTCTTCGAGTTGAATCGGACACTCTGCACGGTTAAAAACAACATTGTTTAAGTCACATGATTAACGGAAATATATCACACAAGTGTTGTACGTTTAACAATTATTACCTTCAAGCATGTACTTTTCTATCCTGCAAGCACAGGGCAACCCACAGTTGTGCCACATTTGGCAACCACATGATGAATGAAAGCGCTCCAAGACATCTAGCTTCCTAATTGCCTCGCTCCTCAACAAGTCAAGGGCTGTATGGGATACTTTACCAAGTAGGTGTTGAAACAACGGGTGTTTGTGGTGGGTCATTGTTTTTTCGATGCTATCTCGAAAAGTCTTCCTTATTTCACCGAACTGTGTCTCAACTATATCATGGACACAACCAACTATACGGTCGAGCGAGCTCCTATCTTCAACGTATCTCTTTAAGTTGGCGTGTTGGCTCTCAACTCTGTTTGTGGTACGATTACCAAAGTTGCGCCTCTTATCAGTCCACGTAAAGACGAACATCTCCTTATAGTCTTTTAGCCAGTTATCGTACACGTATTTGAAGACCCCTAAAACGTAAAAATAATTTAATAAAATTTGCATAGGTGAGTCGTATGTTATTATAAAAACTTACTAGAACGTTTGCACTCCACAAGTCGTTGTCGCATGTTGCGCAAGTGGTACTCGTAGATGAGTATGGATGGAGACTCAATCAATGTCCCCCAGAATGACAAAAATTTCTTCCAGTCTTCGTCTGTGAAGGCACCCTTGCAGTGCTTCATAACATTCTGTTGTATGTGCCACCTGCAAAGAAGCCTGGAGGCGTTTGGAAATACTTTAGCACACGCGCCCATAAGGGCTAGGTCTCTATCGGTTAAAATCACACGTGGCTCCATGCATTCATCCAACATTGACTTGACCCTCTCAAGCACCCACACAAAGTTATCATCCCATTCTTTACTAACAACGGCATGCGCGATAATAAACGATTTGTTGGTAGGCGTCATACCAACAATCTGGATAAAGGGCATATTGTATATGTTTGTCTTGTACGTCGCATCGATCAGCATGACGTGGGGGAATGCACGCCACATGTCTCTCGAGTACCGATGAAGAAAGAAGATCTCTGTTACGATCTCTGTTCCGGGTTCCTCCCGTGTCTCGTAAATAAAGTCGTTGTTTATCAGCTTGTCTTCTAGTGACTGCATGGGAGTCAATCCTTGTCTTTGTTCGGCTCTAATCTTCGCCACAACGTTTTGAACGCCTTTCAGAACATGAAACCTGTCGGGGTCCTGCTTCCTTATCGTTTGAAATATTTTGCGCGACTCCATGTTTTGAGCTGTCAGCTGCTCGATCAGTTTCATTTCGCTTGGAGTAAACCTTCGCACAAACGCGTGGGCCGACAGGTCCTCACAAAGTTCGTGGTTATGTTCAATTTTTCCGTCTTTAATCTCCCAGGTTTCATACGGGTGGTTTCGCACAGCCAGCAGGTAAAACGGGCAACCGGTTTTTTTGCTTCCGGCTTTTCTAAGTGTTGCTGTAGTCTGGTGCTCACCAGCACGATCACATTCAAGCCATACCCTCCGGATTCTTCCACCGGTTTTCTTTGATCGACGGGTGACAATAACGAAACCATCCGCGTTTGCTATTTCTTGTATCCGATTCTTTAGTTCATCTAAAGAGTTGAAAACCTGTAACATCGACAATAATAATAAATAATTTTAATAAATAAATAATAATAATAATAATAATAATATTAATAATAATACTAATAATAATACTAATAATAATAATTAAATAATTAAATAATACAAAAATAGTAATTAATACCTGCTTTTTTAAGTACGGACTGTCCTGGATGGGAGGTGTCTCACCACCATATCTACCATATCCACCATAACCACCGTCTCCTCCGTATCCACTGTATCCACCATCTCCTCTGTATCCACCGTCTCCTCTGTATCCACCGTCTCCTCTGTAACCACCGTCTCCTCCGTATCCACCGTCTCCTCCGTATCCACCGTCTCCTCCGTATTCACACCCGTATCTATAATCCGGATACCCTTGTTGCGTCAGATAACTTGGTTGACAAGCATGGTATGAGTCATCTACAGGGGCTGTTTCATCAAAAGGGGGATGATTGTTCAAATCTAGAAACGGTTTGTTTTGTTCTCCTTGTATACTAGACACAACCTCCTCTTGCTCATTAGAATCGGGAACGCAAGACTCCTCCAAAATAAAGAACCGTATCATCATTAGTAAATAATAAACTAAAACAAAAACTAATTAAAACATTTAAGTACCTGTACCGTTACCGGATCGCTTTCGGGCACCCAGTTCTCGCTATAATACTGCCCGAAGACATAGTTACCGTCCCAGTATGATGACATTTAAGTACCTGTAATGAAAGAAGAAGAAGAAGCAGAACGATGAATAAGAAGAAGCAGAAAGATGAAGCACATTTAAATGTTGAGGATGCTCGGGTGTGGACAAAGCATAACTGTATGTTGCACTTTTTCATAAGTCTTAGACGCCTCGTATAGTTCTATACCCCTCGTATACCTTTTAGTCACTTGTCAAATGTACAGTAAAGCAGCCACTCAAGACGCCTCGTATAGGGCTACGTCTGAGTACCTCGTATCCATCCCTCGTACAGACCTATACTCCCCGTCTGATGTGACTGATTTGACATTGTGCTTTGGTGCAGAGATGGTCGGAAAAGTAACCCTATACGCCTCGTATAGGTCTATACGAGGCGTCCTGAAGGGTGTCAAAATAGGCATAAAGGTGTGTAAATATGTAGACCCAATATTTAATTACTACATGTATACACATACAATTTGATTGATTAATAAAAGAAAACTTGATTACATTACAAAATAATTGACTTTATGTTAAGAGCTACGAGAACCACAAAAACAAAAAGACGCACTGATGATTTAATGAGATATGAGGTAAGCAGATATGTAACCTCCTTTGGTTTCAAACTTACAGGAAAAGATATAAGTGTATTATGTGTCTCTAGCCCTTCTTAAAGTTTCTATGCCCCTATATCGTGTATGTGTATATTCACTTGCAATTCAGATATATTTATGTGTATTTTTTCACTTATTATCTATACCTAATAAATAAGTAATCGGTTGCATCACGTGTTACAATTTTGTAAGTCGTCTAAGATTCTTTTCTAGCTTCTTTTATTTCACTGAATAATATTATATTTCTTAAATTAAAAAAGCTGAATTTATAAATCACATGTTATCTCCGAAATATCATTTTATAACTCCTAAATCTTCATCATTAACTATTTTATATGTCTTTTATTCAGTATTGTAATACACATATACAATTGTATTTTCTGGTTAATATGTTTGTTTCATTTGAGGTTGTTGAAAACCCTGTCTTTTGGCATGCTCCATAAACACCACAAGGTGACTAATATGATGTTTCATTTGTTGGGTTATATATTTAAAAAGAATCCAACGTTGTGCTAGCAAGACAAAACGTGTATTTTGAATCAACGATCTATGACCGAGGTGGGACAACCTTGGAAACTACATATCACTTGCTCATTGACATGGTTGAAGAAATCGCTAGTCACTAGTCGGCCGGTAGGGGTGGAGACTAACGATTAATCAACGTCTCGTCGGGATTTTTATAACCATGCCAATTGATTGTGACCTTGTGGTCTTGCTTTGGTAGCTTGTATCTTCTTGGTGTAATATGGCAGTTGCTATAGGGAATTCGGTGAAAGAAAGGATTTATTTCAAGGAGAAAAACTTATGGAAGCAATGCTTAAAAGAAATGAGTCAAAACATCATATTAGTTACGTTATGGTTTTTATGGAGGGCGAGAGACGACAAGATTTTCAACAACATCAAAAGGAGGCCGGATAAAATCTCGGAGGAGATCAAGGCGAGCTCTTTTGCTTGAATAAAATTTAGAGCAAATTCCAGTTTGGTTGATTGGAATGATTGGTGTAGCTTTATTTTACATTTGTCAAATCTTCTTAATACTCTCTCTACCCGTTAACAAAAATCATTTGGTATTCATGTTTTAGCAACTTGCTAGCATGGTTTTTTCTATAAAATTAATAATCCTTTGCCGCTCAAATAAATAAATAAATAAATAAATAAATAAATAAAATAAAATAACTTGTTAAGTTTCAACTGGATTATATAATTTTGTCAGTTAGATTTATCGAATTAAAAGCTAATAACCTCAATATAGTTTAAAAAGACCAAAATATAGTAAAAAATCTTCATTTGGATATGACTTCTCTAAGTCTAAGACAATCTAAGTTAAATTGCTCAAAATTTGTTACTCTTGAACTTAAATACTATCCTCACAAAACGAATATTGATGCTCTAAGTGTATTCACAACCATTATAAATATGTGTTAGGGTGATGATGGTAAGACAACGCATGAAAGAATAGAAGAAAATTTAAGAAGGTGATAAATTGATTGTGTGTGTGTGTGTGTGTGTGTGAGAGAGTGGAGCTCATGCGACCGTATCACTACATCCAAAGTTCACTGCTGGAGCCAAGGCGACCGTAATTACTTCCCAAGGAACAGTGAAAAGATCATACATACACACACGCAAATATACATATATTAATTTGATGCATTTTGGAGTATAGTGGTATGATGGGAGACAACATCTAACCCTAATTTCATGGCCTTGTCCTTTTGGCTCTATCCTGTTACTTACTAGTCCCCCATCTTCTGTCTATACCCATATAGACCCAAAATTTTATGCATCAACCAGTATTACACTTAATTAAATGGATTGTTGACTAAAACATATTACTTTTTAACATCTTTATCAATGAATGTAAAAGGCTAGCACAGATAAGGGTACGGGACTGGGGTACGGAGACGATACGGGTATGAGGAACGGCAAAATTCAAAAATACAAGATATGGTACGGTAAAAAAAATATTAAAAACAAAATTATATTAAACAATGTCCAAAAAATACAAATATATTAAACAAAGTCCAAAAATATATTACAAATACTAATCCTAGTACCTATTGAATATTAAAATTTATCATGAGATAAAGAAAGCAATCAACTGTGATTCAAAATTATCAACATCAAATATGCAAATACACATCAAATATTCTAGTCAAAATTATATAAACAGTATGTGAAGTGTGAACATATGCAAATAAACAATCAATTGATTATTCTATTCAAAATTATCAACATCAAATATTCTATCAACTGTGAACATCAAATATTCTCTGTTCAACAGAATGATAATTCGAGCAAAACAAATAAGCAAAACATCCAAATAATGGTGTCGATTGAAACAAATAAGCAAAACATCCAAATATTCTCTGTTGATTATTTGTTTTTTAACATAATTATCAGATATTCTCGCATACAGAATGATTATCAAAACATCCAAATACTCTCGCATACATAATGATTATCAAAATTATCAACATCAAATAAAATCAAATACATATGAATCAAATACTTGAATAGAGATGATGATCCTACTGTTGATACTTGATAATTCGATGAATGATAATTCGATCATACTGTTGATACTTGATAATACAATGTACGTGAATGTTGGAAGTTAAAAGGCCGAGCATATGTAATTTCATAAAGGCTGACTATTCGTATTTTGGAAGTTAAAAGGGTTAAACCCTAAATATTTTAGGAAACATCCCCAATACTTTGTTTTGGAAGTACCCGAGCCATCCCCGAGCATATGTAGAAGTCCCCAATATCCGGGTACGTTTGGGAAACGTCCCCGAGCCGACCCAGGGACGGGTACCCGACATAAAAAGGCGTCCCCGTTCTTCATAGGCTATAGGTTAGGCTATGCGGTATGGTATGGTGATGGACCATCCTTGGAAGATGATCCGCCACGTAAGCGTCATGTAGATCAGGTGTGAGGATGAGGCAAAGAGGATGGAGGTAAGGAAATGGGGGATGGGTCTAAAATATATATGTATATATTGTATGTATAGGTGTGTGAGAGAGGGGGAGGCCCGTCTCCAACGTCTGGATGTCGACGTTCAGGACACCGGGGGGGGGGGGGGGGCGCCGATCCAGAACGGGGCGGGGACAAAACCCGTACCTCATAGCCTTATACCCTTTGGTTTAATATAATCAGCGGAAAATCATTATCACGGTACTTCTTATTACTGGTTATATCATGTTGGAAAACAAACTTCAAGTCACATTTTCCAAATAATAGTATGTAGTTTGATAATGAGGAAAGCACTTACAAGATTTGTTATAAAGAGAGCAATAAACCCTTAATTTAAATATTATATTATATTATATTATATTATATTATAAGGAGAACATAAAGCTAATTTGCATATTCTTAATAATTTAAGTAATTATAATAGCACTTTTAACAACAAACCTCAAAACCACTACAAATCTCTACCTTAGCATGCAACATTAGATTTAAAAAAAATCAAGAACCTCGGTTTTTACCTCCACCAACAAAACCTTCACAAACCTCAACCTTTGCATCCACATTCTCACCTAACTTTTACAATTACTTAATTTTTATATTTCGTATATATTATAACAAATAGAATAACTTTTAAAACTGTTAAATAAAAGAAATTCAAATTTGGATAATAATAAAAATATACATTAGATAAATAAGAACAACGTTCATTAAAAAAACATACAACAAAGAATAAAATAAATGAAACACATAATATTAAACAATATTAAAGATGCGCGATTGATTCAAATGTGCAGTACGAATCCATTGAACATTCGTCTTCTCATGGGTCAAAGAACCTCCAACGATTGTTTTTAGAGTCAGTGGCGTACCCTTCCTCTGAGTTGGGGACGTGTCCATCTGCAATTTGGAATTGGTCTGTCCAAATTAATGGTTCATCAGATGGAGGCAAACAGCTTGCCTCACGTATCGGTAAATGTGAATGGGTGTAAGTTTAATTTTCTTTTAAAATTATACACATTGTAGTTTGGTAAGTAAAATTGTTTTTTTTTTTTTTCATTATCAAGAGGATATGGGTTTGTGATTGTGGACTAGTGGGAATGGACTTTCATTCGGACGAGGTCTTCATTGGTGTTCCAAGTCCGCCCGACTGGTCCTTGTTTGCATACCACCCCATATCACCTATGTTAGAGGTGCTCCAACTTTTAAAACGTTAATATATATTTTTTAAAGTGACAACATAAAACTGAACATTTTCTTTTTCTGTATTTTGAGTATTGTATTTCTATAGTTTTTTATCTAATAAAAATAACATTTTACATGATTACCAGTGTTTGTGTTGTTAGTCGCATTACACTGACACTCTTATAGTGTGTGTGTATGTTTGTGTGTAGAGAGAGAGAGATAGAGAGAGAGAGAAAGAAAGGTATGTTCAAATAAGAAGTTTGTTTACCTTAAAAGGCTTAGAAGTTAGAAACTCAATATCTGACTTAAACAAACTCCTTTTAAACTTATTCGTGTTGGAACCGGCTTATCAAGTTTTATCATCTTACCTTCTAGGATTTAGCTTTACGGTTTACCCTTTTCTTTTACTTATGGAATTTGTACACTGTTTGGGTTGTAGGTTTTAGCTTTGAAGTTTAGTTTTAAGGATTAGGTGTTAGGGTTGGACAAGCAGGTTCCAGCACCTTTGAAATGAGTTTGATCTGAATTTGTTTGAACCGTATTTTGAGTTTTTAAAAATCCTTCTTAATCTTCTTAGGCAAAACAAACTTCTATGAGGACCTTTCCCTTATATACGTTTGTGTGTATGTATGTATATTAGAGATTAAATGATCAACAAAAGACGATTTTTTCTAAAGTTTAATATTTTTATGAAAAGTGGCAAAGAAATTGACAGATCTTAACAGTTTTTAGTTCTCTATATATGTTTTATAAGTTCAATCTATTAATTTATGTGAAGCATCCATCTTTATTTACCAATTCGAAAGATGCTTTTATCTTTTAACTAACAGTGTCCAAATTTGTTTCAAGAAATATTATTAAATTTTGGCAATTTCATGTTGTTGCAGGGTAGTCTCCGAGATTCATAGAAAATTCAGGGCCCCGGGGCGAGTAGAAAAAATGGGTCATTACTGGTAGAATCCGGGCATCAAAGTGTTGTAATTCTAAAATGGTAACTGAACCGGTTGCTACGGTCTCGAAAGATACAACCTCACCACCTTCGAAATCGTTAGGGCTATAAGAATAACGAATACAGACTCACCATCATTACTTGTGATGTATGATCTACAACCTATGGATCCAATTGATCAAGAAGAATTTAATATTATTGACCAATTTGCCATACTGTGTAACACCCTAAAAATATTAAATTATATATATTTGTATATATGTATAATTAATAGAGTTGCTAATAACCTTCCAAAAATAAAACTAGGAATATTTAACCTAGTTAATTAGATGTTATAGAATGATAAAGAATCAAGGGATTCAACCCATTTTACAAATCTTAAAAGTAGAGGGACTAAAAAGGGGCAAACTTGAAACATATTTGATAAATAGAAATTTAAACATAAAAACACACACTTGTGTGTGTGCTTCTGTTCGACCAAAACCTAGAGCCAAGAGAGTTCTTCTCTTAAAACCCTAAATTCACCAAAACCTCTCAAAATCAAAGAAAGAAACAGATTTGAAATCAATTCCAACCTAAATTCGTGATCACTCTAGTCAGAAGATCATAAGGTATGTCCAATTTTGATATTTGGTGATGTTATGAATTTTCATGAACTCTCATAAATGCAATTCTTGAATGAATGTTTGATGTTATGGCAAAATTGAGATGATTATAAGTCTAGGAACAAACCCTAGATAAGAATTTAGTGATTTTGTATCATAATCTAGTGGTTGAATGATTAATCATATATGTGCTATATGAGTTTTATGAATAAAAGGATGAACACTTGAATTATAATAATAAATTGGTGTTATTTGATTGTTATGATGCAAGTTTAAGTGTCGTTTATGCATACTAGACATATGAGTATGAAAATGATTATTTAGCATGGTTAAAAGATAAAATATGAACTTGATAATGTTAGTAAGATAATCTCACCTATAAGACGTTCTACAAAATGTCTAAATGATCTTGGAAATATTGAAAAATATGAAAGGATCGCTTAATTGACTTGTTAGAACGCATTTCGTGTAAAATATTGTAACAAGAGTTCTAAACAATAAATTCGAATTGAACTCTATAGGCAAATTGAGCCAATCATTGAGTGGTCAAGGCAGAACGGATAATCGCTTATAGGGAAAGCTTTAAAGGTATGTGGCTATATGCTTCGTAAATTTTCGTTAGTATTTTTTATGACTATTTACGTTGAATGGCAAATGAAATGTTATGAAGTTCGGTTGATACTAAAACGGTGGATTCCATATGAACAAACCGAGCAGATTAACTAGAGTCTAGCGATAAGTTAGAATGTAAAAGTGATAGATATCACTATAATATTCACACGGGTCAAAATTACTCGAATAATGAAGGTTTGGTAGTATGAAAGTGATGGACTTCGCTAATAAAAACCAAACGGGTCAAAATAACTAATGTAATGATACTTTGGGTATGTAAAAGTGATGGATGTCTCTAAGACGATCGAATGGGTCAAATGTGAGTCTTGATGTAAATTGGGAAGGTTGCATAGTTAATGCCCCGATATAATACCCGGTTATGGTTAGAAAGTTATTATGCGCGTTATCCGAGAATCGGGAATGCGGATTAAACGTCAAAACTCAGGTGTTGAGTATGACTAAAGTAATTACGAAACTTTCTGGGAAATACAGGGTGTCGCGCCCCGTGACGGGGAAGACCATTTATGGTTGCGGCCTGCCACGGACTTCGCGTCACGCGAAGGGTAATTCAAATCCCGTCGCGGCACGCGACGGGTCTCAAAACTGGCAAAAGCTGTTGTGATGTTTATTTTGCTTTGCGGACTCATTTAAATATATTATAAACTTTCATATATGACGTTTATGACCGTTATGATTATAGGTAACTACAAAAATATTTTGGATGGCGATCAAGCTTGCTCGAGAACCGAACACACATTCAAATGAAGCTTCCGCACTATATTAGTTTCTTTTGTTACTAAACACTGGTGTAAAACTTTTTTAAATGTATTTTGTATGTTTTAAAAATTATGTAAACAGCGTTACACTGATGTTTTGTGAAAGGGCATGTTTGTATGTAAATGCGTACTTTGTTACATGAATTATAAAATATAATGGTAAAGATCTTACAAGTTGGTAATCAAAGCTTAAGGTTTAAGATGAATGTGTTCAATTCAAGGCTTGAACAAGACATCCGCTAAGAACTAATTATAAATGAGTTTAGATTGAAAGATTTAAAAGAAGTAAAAGATATAAGAGTGTATGGGAGGAGTGTATTAATACGTTCGAACCCGGGAAACACACTAAGTATAAAAGGTGAGGCAAGTTATATACTTGACTAAACCGAAAAAGAATAACACATCACTTATGATTAAGTGTGTGGGGTATAAATTTCCATGTAACGAAATGGAAATGAATTGAATAAGTTATTAATCAAATATTATGGACATTTCAGTTAAAGAAATGTCAGGTGCAACCGGAGGTGATTTGGCATCTCACTTAACTGAAGAGATGTAAGATAAGATTTCCGAGGACGTCGGAAAGGCTTTAGAAGCTAGTCTACCGCTGTTCATCGATAGACTACAAACCATGATCTTATCGGTGGTGGATGATAAGATGAGTGAACTGAAAGAGAGTCTCACGCAAGAAAGAGACATGGGTAAAACAAAAGCATGTTCATATAACAAGTTTATGCCATGTAAACCCCTAATCTATAATGGTGAAGTTGATTCGATCGTTTGTCAACGATGGATTAGCGACATAGAAGGGGTTTTCGAGAGAACCCATTATGATGAGTCCGACTTCGTGGCGTACGGGACCGGTCAATTAAGAGGTCAAGCGAAATATTGGTGGGATAATCTTAAAAAGGAACAAGGAATTGATGCCATGAGAACTATGACGTGGGAGGAATTCAAAGCACCGTTCCTTAGACACCATAGCCCAAAAGCCATGATCAACAAGATCAAAGAAGAATTTATTCAATTCAGGCAGAGGGGCGAGTCGATAGACAAGATTACTGGAGTGTTACTAGACAAGCTCAGATTTTGTGAAGAGCTAGTTCAAAGAGAAGAACAGAAGATCTACTATTATTACAACATGTTAAGTGCGGAGTATCGGGAGTTTATGGCTCCCTTGAAATACGGACATCTTATGGAAATTGTAAATGCCTCACGGGAAAGAGAGATCGAACTGAAGAAACAAATTGAAAGAGGCGAAATGAGGGTGTTGGATATGAATCCAAGTCCCACGAAGAAGCAAAAGCCTAACGGAATTCCGAAGAAAGAATCACAAAAGGGGGGTCACCTCAATGCAATATATGTGGGAAAGCTCATCGGGGCGAATGCTATTTCAAGAATAAACCATGTCCTACTTGTGGGAAAGTGGGACACGTGGTTTCAAATTGCCCAGGAAAAGTGTTGATGTGCTATAAATGCTACAAGCCGGGATATAAGAAGTCCGAGTGCCCGGAATTGGTAGGAAGCAAAGAAACAACCGACACGAAGTCCGAAACTCCGAAGTCAAGGGCAAGGTCTTTCCACATAACAGCCGCAGAGGCCAAAGTTGAACCTGATGTGGTTTCAGGTACATTTCTTGTAAATTCAATTCCAGCATGAATTTTATTTGATACGGGTGCGAATAGATCCTTTATTTCACATCGGTTTATTCAACACCCTACATTTACGTTAACGAAATTACATGTGCCTCTAGAAGTAGAAATAGGTAATAATAAAAGTTTTATTGTTTGTGATATGTGTCGGGATTGCAAATTGAGCATTCACAATAAAGAATACTTCGTCGATTTGATTCCCATGTCGATGAGAGAATTCCAAGTGGTAATCGAGATGGATTGGTTATATCGACATCACGCAAAAGTAATATGCTACCGTAAGGAGATACAACTAACATCTCCGAGTGGGAAACATGTTACTATCTATGGGGAGTAGAGTTGTAATCCCATAGTATGCTCGTAAGCTTGTCCAACATGGATGTAAGGCGTATTTGACTTACATACATGATTCGACTAAAGAGTTACCAGAGATTAAAGACGTACCGGTCATACGGGAGTTTGAATATATTTTTCCGGAAGATCTACCGGGGATACTGTCACACCTCGATATTTCCACATATTACCGGTGGGCCCGGCGGGGAGTATCATGACGTAGTTGATATCATCATGGTCAAATATACACAGTTTATAGCACAGCAGAAGTCTTGGTAGAAATTACTATTACAAACCGAAATGTAAAGTATGAATAAAATATTATACAGAAGATTGTAAGATAGGATCCACAGGCGGATCTAAAATATTATACAAAAACTTGTTCAACAGACTTAAGGCATGCGAACTTGCAAGATTCACTATTTACGCCCAGAAGCTCCCAGCCACTTACGAATAGTACCTGCCACTTAGCCTTTTTGAAAATACGTCAGTTTACACTGGTAAATACATTTAACCAATTCTTTTGAAAGCATTTATGAAAATTGATTTAAATGCACAAGGAACAAATATTCTTTTATAACTTGGGACAATTATATAATGATAATCTTGTATCAGATTCATATGGTTGTCATACATTAGGGCCCGGGATACACGCAGGGACTAGATTAACCAACACACCACTAATATAATCCCACGGCGGGTTACCCCAACAAGTGAGTATATCTTTTACATGCGCAACTGTCAGGTGTATGCCTACACCTCGTGCTTAAGTCGTGGCCATTTCCAATTTAAATGAGCAAAGGATATCTAGGACACGGTCGTTAACCCCCAATGTTTATTGTTATCAAACAACACTGATTAAAACAGGATTATGCCATTTAACCATATTCGATTAAATGATTTTTACACCTGACCAAGCGGTAATATTTTACCGTATCCAAAGCCCGTATAAGGAAAAATATGTTAAAAGTATTTACCTGAGCTTAAAATGCAAGTTTTGTATACTCAGCCGTATAATCTACTCAAACAAGTGCAAATAGCTTTTACCAGGGCTCCTAATCTGGAACGAAGGTTTTATTAACCTATTAGATTACTAACGGGTCTTATTTAAGTTGTAAACTTTAGACCGGTTAGTTTAAAGAAAGGTTTACGGTACGAAACGCTAGATTAAGCGATGACCGAATTGGAATGTGATTTAGACCAGACAAGTATGGAGACTTGTATAAAATGGGTAAACTAAATACATTCTGGATTTTGAAGTATAAATGATAAGAATTGAGCCGTTCGGCTAATTTATGCAAAACTAGTTACATAAACCGTACCGAACGCGTATATGCATAACGGGTAACCGGGTGAGTCATGTACAAGTTCCAAAAGTTTTTATGCTTAAAATATGTTGTGATATCAGTAGGATATCAGCAAACATGCCCAAAAAGATTTTAAAACCCAATTAAGTCCCGTAAGGGCATTTTGATCATTTTAAGATTTATAAAAAAGGTTTTTAAAGTAAACTGATGTTCTGGTCTAAAACATTCTGTAAAAATATTCATTTTATGATGTTATAATAGTAGGATATCATACATATGTGTGGTTTACCATTTATGACCAAACTATGCCCCGAAAGGGTATTTTGGTCATTTCACATATGCTTTTAGGGACAAAATTGGAAGTCTGAGTTCGTGGCATATACCTACTGTAAAAATATTTAAAAATTATTTATAATTTAAGTAGGTAATAAGTCTTGGCTGCTAAATATGGTTGTAAACCATACTATGCACCTAATTAGCGTAAAAATCGATAATTGACAATATTTGCGATGTTTATGTGATTATGAGATTTTGACCAGCCTTGAATGATTAAAATATTTTATTTTACATATTTAATCAGTAGAAAAAGGTTCGGCATATAAATTATATGCAAATCACAATTTATTAGCAAAAAGGACATTATCGTCAATTATATAATTTATACGAGAACTCAATGGTATGGTCAGTTTATAATCTGACCCAACATTCCAAAAATCCCTAAAAATAATATTATAAGAGTGGGTAATGAGTTTGGTGCCAAAATTTAGGCTTAAACATGATTTATGCACAAAAGCGTAATTTAATTATAAAAAGTTAGATTTTACGATATCTTACATAACATTAATTTGAGACCAGAAAATTATGTCGAATTAATTTAGACATGTTTATATATCAGTATCTAAGTTATTTGCATGCTTACATATTCAAAAATCTCGTTTTTTGACCATAAGGGCATAATAGTCAAAATTTAAGCACAATAACGGAAACAAGCAATAACTCAGATTTGTAAGGGACCATGTAATATAACCTCAGAGGGTTATACTACTATATAATATGGTCACAAAGGAACCTTAATGCATAAAGAAACTAAGCTAATTCGGGTCAGAACTGAAAGTCAAAGCAAAAGTCAGCTTTTGCGACTTTCGGTTGCGAACCAAGCCTAAACTCAGAATTGTCAGGTTGAACATGTCTAGACATGTTCTAATAATATTTACCAAGTTATTAAAGTGATAAAACATATTTTTTAGCTTCTGCATTATCAGATGTGAATTTATTTAAAAACTGACTTGTTTGACTTTTTATGTTAATACTTTGACCCGACAATTAATTAAGTAAACGTGGTAATTAGGAGGTGCCCTTTTGAGGGATTATCACCTAACTAATTACGATCACGTAGCCACTTTCGTTTCGAATAATGGCTGCACCGACAAATTTTAAACTAAAGGTCAAAGCGTATTTACGACAACTTTGACTTTCGGTCTTTAAACATCTAAAAACCGAACTATTGAAGCTAAGAACACTTACACAAGGTCCTAGCACAAAGTTTGAACTTAGAGGAGGCTCCTTTAGATCCAGGAAGCTCCAGAGAAGAAGTTAGAGAATGAAATCTGAATGTGCAAGTCCAATGGTGCAAACAAGGGACCTATTTATAGTGAAATGAGGCCCCTCAAGATTAATCCAGCTGTTATGAGAAGCTCTCAGATGTTTACAGGTGTTATGGTGGCAGTAAAAACCATTAAACAGCCCCTGTTATCGAGTAGAAGCCATGCAATGGCGGTGACAGACCTGAAACATGCAGCTGCCAGTCTTTTGGATGCTAGCAGCTCTCTCGTGGCCCGCGTAGACTATAAGGGGTGCCTTCGCGCCCCGCGACACTCCCTGTTCCGGTTAAAAAGTTTCAATAATTGCATTTTCAGTCCCTGGTCCTTATTAACTCCAAATATCTTTCATTTTTAGCACTTTTAACCCCCAAAGTTTGTATTTAAAGATCTTGGGATATATAACAAACATCGTTAGGCTTCCGTTCAGTTACGAGATCACCCGAAAGGTACTCTTTTCTTTTGTTGATGCTTTTAATCCCTTTTTCTTGCAATCGTGCACAACTTTATGAATAATGATGCCGATACTTTATGTAATTATCATCTAGCATTCTTGGAAATATAATTGGACATTACGAAGCTCCGGGATCGTTAAAATGTCACTCAGAGGTGAGAATTAACATGTTGGCACATTTAACTCCTTCGTCTTATAAGTTTCACTTGTTTTTCATGAATGGCTTCTCATTCCCAATAATTTAATCGTTTAAGAATACAAACACCATATAAGGGTATTTAAAAGCATAGTTTTCACATATTGACACTTTTAGTCCTTCCACATATGTCTTTTATATGTTTGACAACTTTAGTCCCCCAAGATCAACTTTTTACATGTTTAGGGTTTATGACACGTGTCTTCACTTCATTGGTCATGATTTTGCGAGGTGTTACAGATACCACTTGAGCGTGAGATGGAGTTCGGAATCGAGTTAGTTTCGGGCGTAAAACCTGTAGCTAAGGCACCGTATAGATTAGCCCATCGGAGCTACAAGAATTATTTTCGTAATTGCAAGATCTACTCGACAAAGGATTTATTCGGCCCAACGTTTCTACGTGGGGAGCGTCGGTATTATTCGTAAAGAAGAAAGGCGGAAGCATGCGGATGTGTATTGATTACCAGGAGTTAAATAAACTCATGGTAAAGAATCGATACCCGCTTCCGAGGATCGACGATTTGTTCGATCAGTTGCAAGGCTCAAGTCGGTTTTCAAAGATCGACTTAAGGTCGGGCTATCACTAGTTAAAGGTGAAAGATGAAGACATACCAAAAACGGCATTCAAAACGCGTTATTGATATTACGAATTCTTAGTAATGTCTTTCGGATTGACGAACCCACCCGCGACTTTCATGGACCTCATGAACCGCGTTTACAAACCAATGCTAGACAAGTCGGTATAGTATTCATCGACGACATTCTAATGTATTCAAAGAGCGAAGCAGATCACGTGCGCCATTTGCATGGAGTACTAGAAACGCTTAGGCGGGAAAGACTTTACGTGAAGTTTTCAAAATGTGCCTTTTGGCTACGCAAGGTGCAGTTTCTAGGGTATGTTATAAGTTCCAACGGGGTGTTGGTGGACCCGTCCAAGATAGAATCAGTGTTAGAATGGAAGCCTCCGAAGAATCCATCAGAGATTAGGAGTTTCCTAGGACTTGCGGGTTACTACCAGAGATTTATACAAGATTTCTCCAAAATCGCGACGCCATTAACTAAGTTGACCCGCAAAGATGAGAAATTCATATGGGGAAGCGCACAAGAGGATGCCTTTCAAGTACTCAAAGAAATGTTAACTAGTGCAACGGTATTAACTTTACCTGATGGAACTGACGACATGGTCATATATTCTGACGCATCCCAGCTTGGTCTCGGGTGTGTACTCATGCAAAGGGGAAAGGTGATTGCATATGCTTCAAGGCAATTGAAAGTTCATGAACAGAAGTATCCGACTCACGACCTTGAATTGGTAGCGGTTGTTTTTTCCTTAAAAATTTTGAGGCATTACCTGTATGGTGTGAAATGTACTATTTTTACCTACCAGAAGAGCCTTAAATACATCTTTGATCAAAAGGAGTTGAATATGTGACAAAGACGTTGGCTAGAGACGGTGAAGGATTACGACTGTGAAATTCACTATCATCCGGGAAAAGCCAACGTAGTGGTAGACGCGTTAAGTCGAAAAGAAGAATTCTCACCCATTCGGGTGCGGTCAATGCAACTAATAGTGACCTGGGTTTTACTTGAACGAATCCGAGAAGCACAAATTGAAGCAGTAAAAGAAGAGAACTAGAAAAGGGAACGAATAGTGGGCCAGTTAAAGGACTTGATAGATGGTAATAATGGATTAGAAACCCATTTCGGCAGAACATGGGTTCCAAACACATGTGGTGATAAAAAAGCTTATTCTTGATGAAGCTCACAAGTCATGTTATTCCATTCATCCGGGAGCTACCAAAATGTACCAAGATTTGAAACAAAACTATTGGTGGCCCGAAATGAAAAGAGACAAAACTAAGTATGTCGAAAAATGCTTAACTTGTTTACAAGTAAAAGCGGAACACCAGAAGCCTTACGGTATACTTTAACCGTTAGACATTCCGGTGTGGAAATGGGAACACATCACTATGGATCTATTAACCAAACTACCGAGAACAACCCGTGAATTCGACACCATTTAGGTAGTCGTAGATAGATTGACGAAGAGTGCTCACTTTATTCCGATTCGTGAGAAATACACATCTGAGAAGATGTCAGAAGTTTATATGAATGAAATAGTAGCCCGCCATGGAGTGCCGATGTCCATCGTGTCTGATAGAGATACTCGGTTTAGTTGAAACTTTTGGTATGATTTTCAAGAAAAAATGTGTACTAAGTTTTTTATTAGTACCGCATATCACCCTCATGTAGACGGGAAAAGCGAAAGAACAATTCAAACTCTAGAGGATATGCTACGGGCATGTATCATTGATTTTGGTGGTAGCTGGGATGTCTATCTACCACTACTTGAATTTTCATATAACAACAGTTACCATTCAAGCATTGGAATGGCTCCGTACGAAATGCTTTATGGCAGGAAATGTCGGACCCTAGTATGTTGGGGTGAAATGGGTCCTAGTGAACTTGCCCACAAAGAGATAGTTGGGACCACTAATGAGAAAATTGAAGTGGTCCAGGCTCATTTAAAAGCTGCCCGAGACCGACAGAAGTCTTATGCTGATAAAAGACGAAGACCAATCGAGTTTCAAGTTGGTGATAGGGTCATGCTCAAAGTATCTCTGTGGAAGGGGGGTCATTCGATTCAGAAAAAGAGGGAAGTTGATCCCAAGGTTTGTTGGGCCATTTAAAATCATTGAACGTGTGGGTAAAGTAGCCTAGAGGCTTGAACTACCAGAGGAGTTGAGTGGTATACATAGCACTTTTCACGTTTCGCATCTTCGGAAGTGCCTAGATGATGAAACGGCTTAAATAAGCTACGACGACATTGAAGTAGATGATAAACTGAACTATGTCGTAAAGCCTATTGCAATTCTTGATCAAAAAGTCAAAGGCTTAAGAAATAAAGAAATTGACCTAGTGAAAGTCAAATGGGAACATCGGAAGAGGTCGGACACCACTTGGGAGTCCGAAGAAGAAATGAGACACTTATACCTTTCTCTATTTGGTACGTATTACGATTTCGAGGACGAAATCCTCTTTAAAGGGGTGGACTTGTAACACCCAAAAATGTTAAATTATATATATTTGTATATATGTATAATTAATAGAGTTGCTAATAACCTTGCAAAAATAAAACTAGGAATATTTAACCTAGTTAATTAGATGTTATAGAATGATAAAGAATCAAGGGGTTCTAACCCATTTTACAAATCTTAAAAGTAGAGGGACTAAAAAGGGGCAAACTTGAAACAAATTTGATAAATAGAAATTAAAACATAAAAACACACACTTGTGTGTGTGCTTCTGTTCGACCAAAACCCAGAGCCAAGAGAGTTATTCTCTTAAAACCCTATATTCACTAAAACCTCTCAAAATCAAAGAAAGAAACATATCTGAAATCAATTCCAAGCTAAATTCGTGATCACTCTAGTTAGGAGATCATAAGGTATGTCCAATTTTGATATTTGGTGATGTTATGAATTTTCATGAACTCTCATAGTTGCAATTCTTGAATGAATGTTTGATGTTATAGCAAAATTGAGATGATTATAAGTCTAGGAACAAACCCTAGATAAGAATTTGGTGATTTAGTATCATAATCTAGTGGTTGAATGATTAATCATATATATGCTATATGGGTTTTATGAATAAAAGGATGAACACTTGAATTATAATAATAAATTGGTGTTCCCTGATTGTTATGATGCAAGTTTAATTGTCGTTTATGCATACTAGACATATGAGTATGAAAATGATGATTTAGCGTGGTTAAAAGATAAATCATGAACTTGATAATGTTAGTAAAATAATCTCACCCATAAGATGTTCGACAAAATGTCTAAATGATCTCGGAAATAGTGAAAAATATGAAAGGATCGCTTAATTGACTAGTTAGAACGCATTTCGCGTAAAATATTGTAACAAGAGTTCTAAACAATAAATTCGAATTGAACTCTATAGGAAAATTGGGCGAATCATCGAGTGGTCAAGGCGGAACGGATAATCGCTTAAAGGGAAAGCTTTAAAGGTACGTGGCTATATGCTTCATAGATTTTTGTTAGTATTTTTATGACTATTTACGTTAAATGACAAATGAAATGTTATGAAATTCGGTTGATACTAAAATGGTGGATTCCGTATGAATAAACCGAACAGATTAACTAGAGTCTAGCGATAGATTAGAACGTAATAGTGATGGATTTCACTATAATATTCAAACGGGTCAAAATGGCTCGAATAATGAAGGTTTGGTTGTATGAAGGCGATGGACTTTGCTAATAAAAACCAAACGGATCAAAATAACTAAAGTAATGAGACTTTGGTTATATAAAAGCGATAGATGTCGCTAAGAAGATCGAATAGGTCAAATGTGAGTCTTGATGTAAACCGGGAAGGTTGCATAGTTAATGACTCTGAAATAATACCCGATTATGGGTAGAAAGTTATTATGCGTGTTATCCGAGAATTGGGAATGCGAATTAAACGTCGAAACTTAGGAGTTGAGTATGACTAAATATGCACAATTCCGTATATGGGAAATGTGTTAAGTAGGTTCAAGAAGTTGTAGTTAAATTGGTCAAATAAACATAACACATGATTGATAATTGGCGCATAAATCTCATGATTTAAGCCCCAAGCACTAGAAACATTCATGGTTAGGATGTTAGTATGAAATTGTAAGTAATTAGACAAGTTGTTGTTTAAAAACATGAACGGGCCAAACAAGTTGAATGTAATTATAAAGCCGAAAGCTAAAAATCAAGAATTTTGTTATTTCGAATGTAGGATTTTAACTCCATATGATGGGGGAGTGAATTATAATCACGTAGGAAGAAACGAGACGTAAATCAGATAAAATTTGAGAGAGTTATGTCCGTTTAGGAGAAAAATGAATTTGCTGAAAATATGCAGCGGCATTTCAAAAGTTTCTGGGAAATACAGGGTGTCGCGCCCCGCGACGGGGAAGACGATTATGGTCGCGGCCCACCACGGCCTTCGCGTCACGCGAAGGGTAATGCAAATCCCGTCACTGCACTCGACGGATCTCAAAACTAGCAAAAGCTATTGAGATGTTTAGTTTGCTTTGCGGACTCATTTTAATATATTATAAACTTTCATATCTGACGTTTATGACCCTTTTGATTATAAGTAACTACAAAAACTTTTGGATGACAATCAAGCTTGCTCGAGAACCGAAGACACATTCAAATGAAGCTTCCGCATCTATATTAGCTTCTTTTGTTACTAAACACTGGTGTAAAACTTTTATAAACGTATTTTGTATGTTTTAAAAATTATGTGAACAACGTTACACCGATGTTTTGTGAAAGGGAATGTTTGTATGTAAATGTGTACTTTATTACATGAATTATAAAATATAATGGTAAGGATCTTACATACAGAGTTTCAAAATGAATTAATTCTATATCAAAACTGGTAGGAAGTTTCTTGGTTTAGATGGAAAGGGTAAATTTAAGAAGGATAAATCTAGTGTTACAAGTGTCATAGATTAGGACATTTTGCCAGGGAATGTGAAAATTACACTCAGAACACCTCACCCTTTTTCATATATCCTAGTTCACCAATTTAATTCAATTCACAAAACTCACATCAAAAGTTTTCCCAAAATACCCCTTATCCAAACACACTGACTACAACTCATTTTTCTCACACACCCATTCCAACATCTGTTCAGTATGCTTATTCACCTGGTCAAAATCAGTATTTTCAAGCCATAATGTCACATGTTCCATCACATGCTTCCACATCTATGCAAGCTGTATCACAGACACATGCACGTCTTGTACCAGACTCAAGTCATCAAAGCTTCTTAACTTAGAACTTTGTATACTGGAGTAGTATGTCTGATGATGTTCTAAACAATAACCTCGCCATGTTTGCTGCAAACATCAAGAAACATGTATCTGCAGATAAATCAATTGCATCTGAGGAATTTTCTTTAAAAGAAAATGTTGGGATTGAACCCTATCAAAGGAACAAATAATTAAAGCCAAAACTGGATCAGAGCAGTGGATCCAGAATAAGCAGATGTTCATACAAGTCTCTCCCCTTGAAAGTGGTTTCAACATCTGCTGACCTCCTATCTACTGATCTTGCAAACTGCTGACCTACAAACTGCTGATCAAGTAAAGGCCTGATGAAAGACTAAAGCTCTGCTGCTCAATCTACTGCCTTGAGTCAAGCTCTGCTGATCCGGACAAGTACTGCTGGGTTCACAGCAGTGGAAGGAAACATCAGTTATTTAGATGTCTTTTATGTAATAAAATGTAATAGCAGTAGTTAGCATAGCATTGTTTGTATTGATCAGAGGTTAGAGTTTGTTAGGAGGTTAGATGTCACTTTCATGGTGACGTCAGCTTAGATGCTCAGTGGTTTGCTAGTGCCTATAAATAGAACAGTGCTCTGTACTGTTCTATCAGCTCTTGCAAAATACTTCTTCCTGCACGAACAAACACTGAGCTCTGGCTGAGGGGGAGTTTGTATTCAACATTGCATTGTAATCATAATTGAAATAAATCCAATCATTCGGTTCTTTGTGAAAAATGTTTGATCAAAGCAATTCTCTCGTTTGATTGTGTACAAAGTTTGTTTCCATCTTAATTCCGCTGCACAACTCATCCATCTTCATCTATTTCAAACGTAAAAACACAATCAATACCAAACTCAGATCCAACAATTAGTATCAGAGCTTGGACAGTCAAATTTGATTTAACAATCATTTTGACATAAATAGTTCAACTCATAATCGTTGATACTGATAGTTTGTTCGTTTGTTGAGAAACAGAGTAAGGATTAATCACCATCAAAGTTGATTAATCAGTACCTGTAAAACAACCAGGATGACGTCACAATCACAAGATGATAAGAATAACATTGGCTCTCTTTTTAAACCACCTCTGCTTAAACGTAATGAATACAACATCTGGGAGAGAAGGATGGGTCACATCCTTGCTCAACAGAACACCGGATGTTGGAGGTCTGTTGTTTTTGCTCCCCATGTTCCTATGGTGCCAAGTGCTGAGGATCCAAAGAAGTTCGTTCCTAAACCAACTGAAAACTATACTAAAATTGATTTTCAAAAGTTCGAACTTGATGCCAAAGCATTTAGCATCATAGCGTCTGCATTACCAAATGAAATCTATGCTGGACTGTTACATTGTAACAGTGCCAAAGAGCTATGGGATGCACTGAAGGAACAGTTTGGGGGGACAGAAGAAGTCATTGAAAACAATAGGGAAATTCTGAATCAGCAGTATGAAACATTTTGTCATATTAAGGGTGAATCATTGACACGGCAATTTGAGCGATTCAGTTGTCTCATTAGTGAACTAAGGCTTGTTAAAGTAACATTTCCAAATTCAACTCAAAATAGCAGGTTCCTTAGATCACTACCAGAAAAATGGGATACCATAGCTTTTGTTACTAGAAACTCTGCTGAGTTCAAAGATCTGACCCTGACCCAACTTCATGGTAGACTCCTGACCTACGAAAGGGAGTTAAACCAGAAAAAGAAGTTGCAAGAGTCTGGCAAAGTTGCTGATGATTATTCATTCGGTAGCACAGCTCTTTTTGGTCAGGAAGAATCTGGTAGCAGTGGTAAGGATCAGGGTTATGATCACTTTATTGATATAACTGCTGGTGGAAACTTTAACAACCCTGATCCTCACTCTGCAAATTATGCTTTCACTGCAAATTGTGAAAACCAAATGTCAGATAACTTGTGCTTTGAATTAAATGATTTGCAACACTTTGATCCCACTGACTTAGAAGAGATGGACATTTTGCATCAATTGGCTTTGCTTAGTGTAAGAACAAGCAAATTCTACAAAAGAACAGGGAGAAAATTCTCAGGGTTACATGGGAATTTAAGGGTGGGGTTGGATAAATCAAAAATCAAGTGTTACAAGTGCAATAGGCTAGGTCATTTTGCTAGGGAATGCAGGAGTCAAACCATTGGTCCTATAATCACTCATCCAAGCTCAAACCCTAGACCACAAAGTCAAAGCATTGTTCACTATACCCAATATACCCCTGCAGCCCATGTTAACACTGCTCACTATGCTGCAACCTCTGTGCTTGTGCATTATGTCCAAACCACTGTTCCACAAATTCAGTACATTCAAACCCCTGTCCCTCAGGCACAAGTGCAACCTGTTGCACCTCAAACATCTGCTCCAGCAGTGGCACAACCAGATTAGCAAAGCTTCTTCACTCAAGGCTTTGTTGACTGGAGCAGCTTGCCTGATGAGCTTGGTGATGAAAATTTTGCACTCAATGCTTTTAATGAACCTTCTAATGATGAATTTTTTTTGATGGCATTAGAGTCAAAGGGGGTAGAAACTGAAGGTGAACAGCTAAGTGATAAAACAGTGGATGAGGTGACTGAAGCAGTTGTTAATGCAGTTGCTGGTGAACTGCTGCTGGGAGAAAATTCAGAAACCCTGATTGAACCACTGACAGACCCCTGGTCCAAAGAGGACAAAGAAGAAGAGGAAAAGAAGAGAGCAGGTGAGAAAGAAATAAGAGCTGATGATGAAGAAAATCATCAATGTGATTGTGCCATGATGGCTGCTGCCAAGGTATCTCCTCAAGTTCTTAAAAAAACTGTGTTCAGACAATTGCATTATTGCTTTTGCTAACATCAAAGAGGTAAATTGAAACCTTAGGGATAAAATCTTAACTGATGAAGTCAAATTTGAAAGATCTTTAAAAGAACTTAAAAACAAATTGGCTGAAAAAGAGAAAGAGATCAGCAGCTTGAAAGAAGAGCATAGCATAACCAAAACTCAACTCCAAACTATGGTAGAAAAATACCAAGTTTGCAAAAAGGAGTTGGAGTCCACCCAGATCACCTGTGAAAAATGGGTGGAATCATGCAAAGGGTATGAGGTTATGCTTGAAAAACAGATTAAAAGCAATGTGAAATTTGGTGTTGGTTATAGAAAACATGATGATGAAAACACTGCTTTTGAAAAATCTGTTCAAACCACTGATGTTACAACTGAGTTCATCCCTACAAACAAGAATGGCCAAGAAGTGAAAATCACTGATAAACTTGGTAACAAAATCACACTTGACAGACCAATGGGATCCTCTACTTTTGAGGAGATTGAGAAATACCAGTTTAAACCCACATGGTCTGATGAGTGTGACATTCTTGAAAATTTCAAGCCCATGGACTTTACAACCACTGACGGTGTTAAAGCTCCAAAAGCAAAAGTTATCCCTCTTAAGGACATCCCAACAGAGGTTAAAAACTCTGTTACAAAGGAGTCTGAGAAGAGAAAGAAGAGAGAAAAGATCAATAACTTGTTTTGTGAATTTTGTGAAAAAAGAAACCATCTAACAAAAGACTGTTTTCATTTAAAAGCATATGATCTAAACAAAACAAGTGTCATTGTTCCTGCTGAAAGCTGCATTGTCTGTGGCAAAACAAACCACAAAACTCAAGCATGTGTGTATCTCAAAAACTTTGATGTGAAAAAGAATGAATACACTGCTAAAACATCCTTGAGTCCATCAACATCATCTGTCAAATTCACCAAGAACCAACCACTGTTTGTGCCAGTTCAAACAGCTGTCACAAAATAGCTGAACCAAACATCTGTCAAAATAGATGTTCAGGTTACTGATGCACCTCCTGCTAACCAGTTCAGAAGAGGTAAGGGACAACCATCTTACCAAAGGATCCCACACGTTTATGAGGCTTATAAAAAACCCTCAAAACCTAGAGTGAATCGGAATCCCTTTGGGTATCAACAGATCATTGGGCAAGACCCCCAACAGTGGTTAGAGAAAATATGTTCCAAAAATGTCCAAACACCTGATCTAACCACTGCCCAACCATCTAAACTTAACCAAGACACTGCTGAGACCCCATCCAAAGCCATATTGGCTTTGGAGACCTTAATGAACTAATCCTTTACTTCATGTGCAGGGAGCTTCTGTATGCTTAGATAGTCTTTGGTATGTAGATAGTGGAGGCTCCAGGCACATGACAGGATGTAGAGCCCTTCTCAAGGATTTCAAAACTCATGGAGGGGGTGATATATCCTTTGGCAATAATAGTAAAGGAAAGGTTCTGGGGTCTGGTACTGTTCAGTCTGGTAATGTTAAGTTTGAAAATGTCAATCTAATAGAAAATCTAAAATTCAACCTTCTGAGTGTGTCTCAAATGAGTGACAAAGGGTTTGGGTCATTCTTCACAAAAGATTGTTGTAGGATTGTTGGACCAGAAATGGTTAAAAAGATTGAAGAAATAATAAAAACTGGAAAAACTAAACTTGTTGCTCAAAGAAGTGACAATGTTTATGTTGTTGATATGTCAAAAGAGTGTCCCAGAGCTGATGCCTGTCTGTTCTCAGCTGCCTCTAACAAAGAGACAGAACTTTGGCACAGGAGACTGGGGCACACAAATCTCAAGACAATCACTGAAATTTCAAAAAATGAGTTGGTAAGAGGCTTACCGCAAAAATTGTTTTCATGTCCTGAGCATTGTGTTTCCTGTTTAAAAGGAAAACAACATAAAAGCTCCTTTAAGTTCATTGAAGAGTCCAAAACAACCAAGTGCTTGCAAATGCTGCACATGGATTTGTTTGGCCCAGTTCAAGTCATGAGTCTCAAGAAAAAGAGATATTGTTTAGTTATTATTGATGACTTCTCTAGGTTTACATGGACCTTCTTTTTACACTCAATAGATGAGACTGCGGGCATTTTGCAAGACTTTGTGACACAGGTTGAAAAGCAATTTGACCTTCCAGTAAAAGTCTTCAGGAGTGACAATGGCACAGAATTAAAAAATAAGGAGTTGGATGCCTTCTGTGTGAAGAAAGGGATTGTAAGGCAGTACATCATCCCTAGAACACCAGAGCAAAATGGGGTTGTTGAAAGGAAGAACAGAACTCTGATTGAGGCTGCCAGAACCATGCGTGCTGATTCAGGTTTGCCATTAACTTTTTGGGCAGAGGCAGTAAACACTACTTGCTATGTCCAAAACAGAGTTTTAATAAACCCCAGGCACAAAAAGACTGCTTATGAAATTCTGTATAAAATCAAACCACTGATCTCATACTTTAAAGTATTTGGCTGCCCATGCTTTATCCTGAATTTAAAAGATTCCATCTCAAAATTTGCAGCCAAAGTAGACAGTGGTTATCATCTGGGATACTCAACCACTGCTAAAGCCTACAAAGTGTTTAATACACGGACCAAAGCAGTGGAGGAGACTTTGAATGTAAAGTTCAATGAACTTTCATCAATGAAAATCCCAGCAAATCCTGCAGATTTGTTTGATCTTGAAAAATTCACTTTTGCAAATACTGCTGTCAAGACTAACAGTGCAGGTCCATCAGAGGATTCAACACCAGACTAAGGGTATGAAATCATCATCCCTCAAAAGTCTGCCACAATGGGAAAAGCATCAGTTGTTCAAAACAGCTGTCAAAGCTCAACCACTGCTACCTCAACAGTTGTTGACCAAAGTGGCCCATCAACCACTGCTGACAAAAGT
Source organism: Helianthus tuberosus (assembly GCA_030545235.1). Taxonomy (NCBI): domain Eukaryota; kingdom Viridiplantae; phylum Streptophyta; class Magnoliopsida; order Asterales; family Asteraceae; genus Helianthus; species Helianthus tuberosus. Next base: position 35,665,428 of record CM060370.1, on the reverse strand, counting down.
CCCCAAACAGTGGATAAAAGTCAGCATGTGTCCTCACCACTACCTCCTATTCCACCACCTTTTGAAGCCACTGCTGGGTCATCAAAGTCACCAGCAGTGGTTAGCTCAGATGATACATATTTGCAGCCTTCACCAACAAATGCCATCATACCATACCAAGGAGATTTAATCTTCTTGAGATCTCATTCACCTGATCAAATCATTGGCAACATCAATGAAGGGGTGCTCACAAGAAGCCAAACCCAAAACATTTGTCTCTTTGCTGGTTTTCTATCACTCCATCAGCCAGTCAAGTACCAAGACGCACTAAAAGACAACAGCTGGGTAGAAGCCATGCAAGAGGAGCTCCAACAGTTTAAAAGACAACAAGTATGGGAGCTTGTACCACTGCCAAAAGATGTGAGTCCCATCGGCACAAAGTGGGTCTTCAAAAACAAAACTGATGAAAGGGGCATTGTTTTCAAGAATAAAGCCAGGCTTGTGGTTCAAGGTTACAGACAGGAAGAGGGGATTGATTATGATGAAACATTTGCCCCTGTAGCAAGATCCGAAGCTATAAGACTGTTCCTGGCCTTTGCTGTCAACCACAACATGAAGGTGTTCCAAATGGATATCAAAAGTGCTTTCTTTATGGTACAATTCAAGAAGAGGTGTATGTTTGTCAACCTACAGGCTTTGAGGATCCATTTTATCCAGATCATGTCTACAGGTTAAACAAAGCCTTGTATGGCCTGAAACAAGCACCAAGAGCCTGGTATGAAACTCTTTCCAACTTTCTACTCTCAAATGGTTTCAAAAGAGATACCATTCATAAAACACTGTTTTTAAAATGGAGAGGAAAGGATTTAATGATTGTCCAAATTTATGTGGATGACATTATTTTTGGAAGCACATGTAACAAAATGTGTGAAGAGTTTAGGCAACTCATGACAGCTGAGTTTGAGATGAGTGCAATGGGTGAGCTGCAATGCTTTCTTGGTCTCCAAGTTCAGCAAATGCAAAATGGAACATTCATTCATCAAAGCAAATATGCTAAAGAACTTCTAAATAAATTTGATATGAATGATTGTAAACCATGCAGCACACCCATAGCAACCAATAAGCTAGTCATGTCTGATGAAAAGGATGAGCTGATTGACCAAACACTATATAGAAGCATGATTGGGTCTTTATTGTACCTAACTGCATCTAGACCAGACATTATGTTTGCCACGTGTGTCTGTGCAAGAAGTCAATCAGCTCCCAGAAAATCAAACCTCATTGCTGTAAAAAGGATCTTCAGATACATAAAAGGTGCTCCCACACTTGGTATCTGGTATCCAGCTAATGGGAATATCAAGCTTTCAGGCTTTTCAGACAGTGACTTTGCCGGATGTAACACCACAAGGAAGTCCACTTCAGGAGGGTGCCAGTTTCTAGGTGATTGCTTAGTTTCGTGGCAAAGCAAAAAGCAAGCAGCTGTTTCAACATCCACTGCTGAAGCTGAATACATTGCTGCTGCAAGCTGTACAGCCCAACTCCTGTGGCTTCAAAATCAGTTGCTGGATTTTAGTATCACTACCTTAAAGACACCACTTATGTTGGATAGCCAGGCAGCAGAAAATATCATCAAAAATCCAGTTTCCCATTCAACCACCAAGCACATCGACATCAGACATCACTTTGTGAGGGATTGCTATGAAAAAGGTTTGATTTCTCTGCATCATGTTCCAACTAAAGACCAGCTGGCAGATGTGCTCACAAAAGCATTAGATACTGCCACCTTTGAAAGCTTGCTCTCTAGGATTGGTATGCTAAACATGGAATAACAAGCAAAATCTTGTTTTTCTATGCATAAAAAGCATTAAAATGTTTTCAGAAAATAAAAAATCCATCCTTAAAAATAGCTAAAAATGAAGTTTTCATTAAAATCCTTAAAAGTCTGCCATAACCACTGTTTGTTCAAAAGTTTGCTCTACTCCAAAATGTCGGTCCACTGCTGAAAGCTATCCCCTGTTCTCTCATCTCCTTGATAAACTCTGTTGTTCAAAAGCAGTGTCTTATCCACTGATATGCTATCCACTGATAGTGAAAATCATCCACTGCTTTCATTTGTTACCGTTGAAACCACTGCCTTCATCAGTATCTTTCATAAAAAGTACTGTCCTTCAATTCACCAGGGGTTGGCATGTGGGCAGTACATAGTGGTCAGACCTTTTGTAACTGCTGCCACGTCAGCATTCACTTTTTCCTCCATAAAACCCCCTTTCAAAACCCAAACAGGGTTTTACTGTCGAATTGAATTCTTAAAAATTCTCTTCTCAAAGCAGTTTTTCTCAAATTCCCTCAAAATCTTCTTCGATCATCATCTCCAAAATGACAAAATCGAAGTCATCTGCAAAATCCACTTCCAAATCATCTTCAAAAGATGCCTCTCACAAGGCAACACCCACTGAAATTCCACACAAACCGTCTCACAATCTTCTGGGTCTTCTCACAAAACCCGGCACCACAAACATTTTTGACTCCGTCATTGATACCATGTCTGCATCAAAGTATAAAACTTTGTTAACAGCAGATGCACCAATATACTTGGCGACCCAAAGAGAGTTCTGGAAGAATGTAACCCTTGACAAACAAGGTGACACTGTTATAGCCATCAACTCTACTCTAAAGGGTTGTCAAGATTACACCACAATTAATTTCAGAGGTCTTTCAACTCGATGATCAGAAAGGTACAATTTCTTTCCCCAAAAACGAGTTAAAAAATGATTTTCTGGAAAGAGGGTATAATACAGAAGTAAAAAAGGACACCTTACAAAAAGGTTACTTCCCTTCTGCAACACGATTTTTATTTCATACCCTCCTAATGTGTGTTTCCAACAAAACCACTGCTTTTAATGAAATACCATTAAAAATTCAAAATCTGGGATATGCTATTCTTCAAGGAGAAAATTTTAATTATTCTCGGGAAATTTTTAATGATCTGGTTAAAAATGTTGAACCAAAGGCATTCTTACTATTTCCAAGATTTTTGAGTTATTATTTTGAAAAGGTAAGAATGATCCTGCTGTAATAAAACAAGGTGACTCATTTCAAATAAACAGCTTAACTGCTGAAACTTTTACAAGGATGTCAACACCTTGCAAAACACAAGCAGAGGTGCCTGAGCAGAATTTAGCAGCTACCACTGCTCCTCAGGTATCTGCTGCTGAGCCCACTGCTCAAGGTGATCAAAGTAGCAACACAACTTCTTTGAAACCCACACCTACAATCACCAAAAAGACAACAAAAAGAAAAACTCAAAAACCCCCCAAAGCCATCAAAAAGGCATCTCTGGAGGATGAGATACCAGAGCTATTGCCAATGACAACACAAAAGTCACAAGCAACCACTGCTGCTACTTCCTCATAGCAGTTTGTACAAATATCTCAACCCATAGCCGAAACTCCTCCTGCTTCTTCACAAAAAGAACAGGTTGTACATATTGGGACACCACAATATGATGCTCTGGAATCACTTGCTTCCATCATCCACAGCCCAATTCCCGGGGCAAATTCTCTTCTCACACCAAACCTCACCTCCACAATTCCCCCACCAACTAAACTTTTGTTGGAGGCTATTGATTTGAACCAGGCACAAACCAGTCCTTCTCAATCACCTATCAATGAGAATATACTTCATCAAATGACTGGGTCTGATGCATCAATCATAGTTAACCCACCAACAAGACCTGAGGAGGTTACACCCCTTGAGTTACACGTAACTCTTGGTGGTAATCCAAGTAAAGCAGCCACTATAAATGTTGAACCCACTGGTTTACATTTGGACAGTGGTTACATCAATAAGACTTCCTTGGAGGCAATTCCTTCCATAGCACCTCTGACATCTACCGGTGGTTTTGTTTTAACCACTGGCAACATCAAAAGATTGTCAAGTGTTGAAGGAAGAAGACCCCAGTACCAAGAAAAAGGGGCATCAGTGGTAGATGTTTGGAGTACACTCCCTACCTCATCCACTGATAAAACCACTGCTAGTGGGAAATCAGATGATCCCATTAAATTGGGTGATGGTTTAAAATATCAGGATTTGAATGAACGAGTTAACAAACTGGATACCGCTGTTGCAGATATCAAAGAAATGTTGCAACAGGTGTTGAAAGTACAAAAGATGCAATCCACTGTTGTTCCACCTCAAGCACTTGCTCCACCACAAGCACCTGCTGCAAATGAGCTCTGGAATCTATTTCAACCTTTTCTCTAACAACAAAAACAAATGGCTGATCAGCAACATGAAATACATGTACAAAAGCTGAGAAACATCAAGGAGTCTAGGTTCAAGAAGACACAAGCAGACATCAAGGCACTCAAGGCCCATTTATTGGAAACCACTGGCACTGCTCCTCCAACTGTTCTCTTCATTGATCAATTACCCCCAGATAATGCCAAAAAGGGGGAGAAAATTAAAGAATGGAAGAAAAAGGGAGTAGATGATGGTCTCTACATAGAACCAGAAATGGAAAATATGACCAAGCAGATACCTTTGCCAGATGGTAGCAAAAAGGTTGATGTTACTCAAAATGCACTTGATGATGCTATAGCAAGTGTAAAAAGAGACAGAGAGGCAAAGGATGTGTCAAGGTGGAATGAGGAGAAAAGAGCTTATATGGAGCTGTATGCGCAGGGTTGTTCTGAGCCAAAAGATGTTAAAAATCTTAAGCCAAAAAGAAATCTCACTAGAAAAGTGAGGGAACCCAAGTCCACACCATCCAGACTCTCTAAGCATACTCCAAAACCACCATCCAAAAGCCCCCTACATCAAACCTCCACCCAAACAGTTGTTGTAACTCCTGCTGTATCAACATCTGCTGGTACTTCAGTTGTTTCAACATCTGCTATCACTTTAACACACACCACTTCAACACACACCACAACCACTGTCTTACCATCACCACCATCACCATCAAAAAAAATCTCACCACCATCTCCACCTGCCAAAAAGCAGAAGACAACAGATGTTACAACATCTGTTGTAATGACAACAGTGGTTGAAGCACCAGTTGTTTCAACAGCTGTTAGTCAAACACAAACCACTGCCACCACTGATCCACCCAACACATCATATGTCCCTCCTGCAATAAAAAGGAGAAGGATTCTTATACCAGATGATGATTCACCATCACCACCACCAACATCTTCACAAACACTTGCACTTATTCCAAACCCTGTTCCTCTTTCATCAGCTCCAGTACAACAACCAATCCATATCATCACTCCTGCAGGATTTCAATATCCTCTTGAACTCACACAAGTCAGATCCTTAGAGCAATTTGCAAAAAATGTATGTCAGCAAATCTCAGAGAGAGCAGATGAAACTCTGAGAAAAGACTACATTGGAAGCATTATGGCAACAAAGAAGTACAAGGGTGAAAAGTATATGTACAAGGAGTGGACCATTCCTAAGCTTGAACAAGAAGCAGCCAGGATTCAAAAAATGATAAAGAATAAGGTCAAACACACTCCTCCAGATTGGGCAAAGTTCAAAAAGAATGTACCTGACAAAAAGGAGGAGCTGAGAAGAATGAAAGAGGAATTAGTTGCTGCTGACTATGGGTCAAAGAAACAAGTGGCAAGGTGGAAAGAAGATATAGTCAGGGCCACCTACAAAAGGTTGGAGGAATTGAGGAAGAAAGATCCCACATTTCCACAAAAACCTGACTATCCTGATGCAGAGGTTTCAAAAAGACCATCAAAGCTGCAAATTAGGAGAGCCACTGCTCCAACTGGTGCAGCCATCTATAAAAGAAGGCCACACAAACAGTTGGGTGCTGAAACCATTCAAGAGCTGATAAAAAGGAGATGCCCTTGTAAAAGAAGGCATAAAGAAAATGATTATAGAAACTCTTGGTTTGGATCAAACTGCAAGTGCTGCTCAGTCAGTCATCAATAGGCCAGCTTCACCAAAACTCCTCAGTTAATAAAGATCTCCCAAGAAACCCACCAGGCTCAAAAGTACTAAAGTGGGAAACTGACAAACAGACCCATGTATTGACTATGTTCAGGTCTGGTGGAGAAGTGAAGAAAATAACAAGGGAACAAGCTCTTGGCCTGAGTCTTGAAGATATGCAGGATCTCCTTGATCTTCCACTTGGTAGGGATGAAGATGACACAGACGCCCTAGACTTTGAGTTACAACTTAAAGGTCAGATAAGGGAGCTGTTAATGAGGCAATAAAGTTACACAATAATGAAGAGTTTTGGCATTATCTGTTCCAAGGGGAGATTGTTGGGATTGAACCCTATCAAAGGAACATATAATTAAAGCCAAAACTGGATCAGAGCAGTGGATCCAGAATAAGCAGATGTTCATACAAGTCTCTCCCCTTGAAAGTGGTTTCAACATCTGCTGACCTCCTATCTACTGATCTTGCAAACTGCTGACCTACAAACTGCTGATCAAGTAAAGGCCTGATGAAAGACTAAAGCTCTGCTGCTCAATCTACTGCCTTGAGTCAAGCTCTGCTGATCCGGACAAGTACTGCTGGGTTCACAGCAGTGGAAGGAAACAGCAGTTATTTAGATGTCTTTTATGTAATAAAATGTAATAGCAGTAGTTAGCATAGCATTGTTTGTATTGATCAGAGGTTAGATTTTGTTAGGAGGTTAGATGTCACTTTCATGGTGACGTCAGCTTAGATGCTCAGTGGTTTGCTAGTGCCTATAAATAGAACAGTGCTCTGTACTATTCTATCAGCTCTTGCAAAATACTTCTTCCTGCACGAACAAACACTGAGCTCTGGCTGAGGGGGAGTTTGTATTCAACATTGCATTGTAATCGTAATTGAAATAAATTCAATCATTTGGTTCTTTGTGAAAAATGTTTGATCAAAGCAATTCTCTCGTTTGATTGTGTACAAAGTTTGTTTCCATCTTAATTCCGCTGCACAACTCATCCATCTTCATCTATTTCAAACATAAAAAACACAATCAATACCAAACTCAGATCCAACAGAAAAACTCACTTACGAGGTTCTAAGAAGACTCCTGGTAAATCTCTAGAAATCATGTATGCCAATCTGGCACTTGTCTCCACAAATGAGATTATTAGAAATGGACTCTCTCACTTTGATAACTTATGGTATATTGATTGTGGAGGGTCTAGACACATGACTGGCTGTAAGAATCTTCTTTCCCATTTTAGAGCACATGGAGGATCAGATATATCTTTTGGAATTGACTCTAAAGGAAAAATTGTAGGGTCTGGTGAGGTATACACTGAAAAACTCAAGTTTGAGAATGTCAATCTTGTTGATAACTTGAAGTTTAGCCTTCTGAGTTTGTCACAAATGTGTGATAAAGGGTGTGGCACATTTTTAACTAAAAATTCCTATAAAATTGTTGGCCCATAACTTTAAAAGAAGATTGAGTGTCTAATTGTCAATGATGCTCAACTTGTGGCCAACATGAGTGAAAATTTGTATGTAGTTGATATGCTAAAAAATAACCTCATGCCGCAAAATGTATGTCTATTTTCTCAGGAATCTATAAAAGAAACTGGACTGTAGCATAGGAGGTTAGGTCATATCAACTTATAAACAATCAATGATGTATCCAAGAAAGGTCTTGTGAGAGAACTTCCAAAGAAATAGTTTAAGTGTGATCAACACTGCATCTCTTATTTGAAAGGAAAATAACATAAAGACACTTACAAGTCCATTGAAGAATCCAAAACTACTGGATTTCTTCAGATGCTTCATCTTGATTTGTTTAGGTCTGTTAAGATAATGAGTCTGGCCAAGAAGAGATATTGTTTAGTCATTGTTGATGACTACTCAAGATTCAATTAGACGTATTTCTTACACTCCAAAGATGAAATTGCTGAGATCAAAAGGAACTTCATCATGATGGTAGAAAAGCAATATGAACTTCCTATTAAAATTCTCAGAAGTGACAATGGAACTGAATTTAGAAACCACACATTTGACACATTCTGTGAATCTAAAGGGATTATGAGACAATACAGTGCCTAGGTCACCCCAGCAAAATGGTGTGGTAGAAAAGAAGAACATAACTCAAATTGAAACTACAAGATCCATGCTAGTTGATTGTCTACCACTTTCCTTTTTTGCCAAAAGCAAATACTGTCGGATATGTACATAACAAAGTTCTAACTAATCAAAGACATCAAAAGACTGCTATGAAATACTCTTCAAGATCCGACCATTAATCTCTTTCTTCAGAGTATTTGGGTGTCCTTGCTTCATCCTAAACTTAAAAGACTCCATCTAAAAATTTGCAGCCAAGGTAGATTGTGGATATTTTATTGGATATTCTTCAATTTCAAAAGCCTACATAGTGTTAAACTACATAACAAAATTGATAGAAGAGACATTGAATGTAAAGTTCAATGAAACGTCCAAACTCAAGTTACCTGCCAATCCAACTTAAATATGTGATTTGGAAATCTTAAAATATGAACCAAGAAATGATCCAGTATTTTATAGTGTCAATCAAACTGCTGGTGATGCACCAGTAGATTATAGAATAGATGTCTTCATACAACCTTTGACATCCACAAACAAGAAGGACCAAAATACAGAAGTTAGCTTTGCCTTTGCACAATGGTTCTAACACTTGATGATGGTTCAAATGAGTACTCTCCTACCAAGTGTTCTGAGAAACAAACTACTGGTGTTTCAAAAACAGCTGTTAACTTATTTACTAAGCCACTTGGTCCAATGCCACCACCACCACAATTCTCTAAGCCTCCCAATGACTGTTTAAATAATCAATATGAACCTAGCTTTTCAAATACCATTACAAATATTGTACCATATGTAGGAGGACATCCTTTCTTGAAATTTCATTTGCCAGAGCAAATCATAGATGACATGAGTAAAGGAGTTCTCACAAGAAGTTAAAGAGAAAACATCAGCTTATATGTTGGTTTTCTATCAACGGATGAACCTCTAAAATATCAAGATGATCTGAAAGATAACATTTGGGTTGAGGATTTACAACAAGAATTGCTCCAATTTAAAAGATAAGAAGTTTTACAACTTGTACCACTGCCTGAAGGAAAATATCCCATTGGAACCAAATGGGTTTTCAAAATCAAAATTGATGAAAGAGGTATTATGGTAAAGAATAAAGCAAGGCTGGTGGTTTAGGGGTTCAGACAAGAAGAAGGGAATGACTATGATGAGACTTTTGCTCCTATAACCAGATTGGATCAGGCTGTTCCTTGCATTTGATGTGACTCACAAGATGAAAGTGTATCAAATGGACATCAAATGTGCATTTCTCTATGGGAACATCAATGAAGATGTCTAATATATTAGCCCCCTGGTTTTGAAGATGCTCATTATTCTAATCATGTCTACAAGCTTGAAAAAACTTTGTATGGACTCAAGCAACCTATCGCAACCCCCGAACACACCCTGGACGGGAGTCGTGAACAATCAAGTGGTGCCGATGGTTATTTCGAAAATATTGCAGCGGAAATTTTCACCAGGACCGTTAGTTAGGAAAAATATCAGAGTTTAGAAACACTGGATTTTGTTTATTAAACAAATGGGAATAAACCCATGTTTTACAAATGTAGCTTTAATAAGGGATAAACCCGAATACATAAAACAACGTTTCTTAATTTAAATTAATTTAATTGATAAAATAAGCCATTTCTTTAAGCCTTCTTGGTGTCGTATCACAATTCTTATTTAGATCTACTATAATCACCTGAAACATGTTTAAAAACATTTTGTCAGTAGGAAATACTGGTGAGTTCATTAGTTGTACAAAAACACATTGTTATAATTACAACATTAAAAGTTTTTACATTTGTTTATATCTTTCAATTACCCACAGTACTTGTCACTTGCCCATTTCGGTGACTATGGTCTTATTACTGTTGGCTAACCTTTTGTCCAATAGTAAAGCTTATCAAGTAATGTATACAATACCCCACATACCAGCTGTAATATCAGAATACAAAGACTTAATCACTGTAAATACAACTAGAAAACATTTACGTTTTCGAAAGCATTTAATAAAATAGAATGACTCACCTTGTCGGTTTATAGTTCTTGATTTAAAAAGGCCTCCTGATTCTAAGCCTTCTGATAGGTAAGCGTCTACTTTTATAGTTCTGAATCTTCTGGTAATTAAGCATATATTTTGATTGTAAGTTTATAGTTCAGTGTTTTCTGATAGTTAAACATTTAGTTTAATAGAGTGGAATACGTATTAGTGTAAAACCAAATCAAACCTAACGATGATCAGAAGATCAGAACCATAACGTAAGTAAACAAAGTATAGTCTTCTTCAGACAACACTTTGGCATTCGTTAGTTGGTTCCCAGATCGATCAGATAGAATATCGTATCGGTGATTATTGGTTAGAATACCAACGTATAGAGAGAAGAAGAAAATGAATGACCAAGGAAGAATGAATCCTAAGCTTCCTATTTATAGGTAAGGTATATCTCTTTCTTTTCTAGGAATATATAATCCCTAGATAAAACCTTCCCTAGAAACTAGCTACCAATATACACCTTCCGCGGTTGATATCTACCCATATATAGCTTCCCCAGTTTTTTCCTACCTCTTAAATACCTATTTAGATGTTATGTTATTAATTTAATCGATTTGTTGTTTAAACTTAGTTGTTTAACTGATAATTTACTTCAACTGTTTAACTGATTAACTTATTTAGCTGTTAAGTTTCCTTAGCTATTAAGTTTTCTTAACTGCTGAGTTTTCTAACCTTATAAGTTTTCTTACCTGCTAAGTTTTCTTAACCGCTAAGTTTTCTTAACTGCTAAGTTTTCTTAACGACCAAGTTTACTTAACCATTAAGTTTACTTAACCACTTAGATTACTTAACTACTAAGTTTACTTGACCATTAAGTATTCTAGTTTAGCAGCACCCTGGTTAAGAGTTCTAATTTCTAGATACAATGGAACTCGTATTAGTGTATTAACTAAATTCAACTTTAACGATAATCATGAGATCAAAACCTACAAGGTGATGACAAAGTATAGCCTTATTTAGGCAACACTTAAACATCCGTTGGATTGGTTTCAATTCGATCGGACAGAGTACCGTACCAGTTATTCGAGTTAGTACGCTGATTACGGGCAGAGGTTTAGAACTCGGGTATAATAGCAACAGAGCAATGCAGAGCGAGAGAGAAAGTGAAAGAAAGAAAATGAAAGTGAACAACTGAAATTGTCCAGGGCTCGTCCCTTTTATAGCCGACTTTTGACCTAGTCGCATCGCGCGTCCAATTTCTTGTTTAACCACTGTGTAGCGCGATGGGGTTAAGCTAGGCATAGGCTGCCACACGTCCAACATAGGTCTGACACGTGGCGCGATGTCGTGACATGTGTCTTTAGCCGCCTTTTTCGTCCAATCGCGTGTTTTCTTGATTTTCATGATGATACTTATCGCGTATGCTCGGGTCTTGATCCTAAATAGTTTGGTTTATAATTATGATTTTAGTAAGGGTACTTTTGTGCGGGTTGGTTCATCAACCGTCAAGTTTTCTGATTGAGCATTACAAGTTTCGTCACGCGCACTTGGGGTTTTGATTACGAGTTGTCTTTGGGAATATTTTAGAGGGTCGTTACATCCTCCCTACCTTATTTTAAATCTCGTCCTCTAGACTCATTGAAAAAAGTATGGCTATTTTCGTATTATCTCCGATTCCAATTCCCAAGTATATTCTTGTCCACGTTTTAAATCCTACTTCACTTTGACCAGAACTAATCTATTAGGCTTTTAGGATTTTCATCTTCAACCTATAAAGGTCTTTAATGGACACAGATTTTTCGTTTATCTCTATATCTTGAAGAGATACTACTAAAGATTTATTAGCTAAGTATCTCCTTAAATCATGTATACCTGTCATTTCTTCTAGTAACTTTTAGCTGATAGGCTACTGATCCAATTCGCTTAATGATTTCGAATAGTCCAACAAACCTTAGGCTTGATTTTCCTTTCTTTCCGAATGGGACTACTACTTTTCATGGAGAAACTTTTTATAGCATTCTTTCTCTGATTTGAAATTCTAATGGCTTGTCGATCTCATGGCCGAATAATTGCCTTTTCTCCTATTTTTTCCTACCACACTGGATGGTACTTTCATCTATAAAGTGCTTCAAATGGGGCAACATAAATATCTATCATACATGCACTTAGCATATCTTACTATGTTTGTATTGTTCTTTTATCTTGCTCATAAGATGTACTCAAATTCAGTCGAGTTTCCATGGCTTTGAAAATTTTCCTAGAATTGAAAAGTGAAATGACTATCTCAATCTGATACGATAGATAACAGGATTCTGTGTAAGGAGACTATTTCACCCATGTAAAGCTTAACTAAGCGTTTTATACTAAAGGGTTCCTTCATTAGTAGGGAAGGAGCTGACCTGGTTAGTCGATCCACAATCACCCAGATTATGTCGTTACATTTTAATGTTTTGGGTAATTTGGTAACAAAATCCATTGTTATCAATCCTATTAGCATACTAGCATTTCTAATCGTTGAGGTAAACCTAAAGGGTTCTAATGTTTAGTTTTAAGTTGCTAATAAATTAAATACTTAGAGATATAACTTGCTACATCCTTCTTCATTCCTATCTATCAGCAATTATTATTCAAACCTTGATACCTCTTATCACTTCTATGATGCATCATATACTTAGTTTTTTGAGCTTCTTCGAGAATCCTTTCTCATAGGTTTCCTTGAATAAGTACTCAAATTCTCTGTGGTTATGATCACTCCTCCTGTTGGATTACGAATCTTAACAAAATTCTGATTACTTAAGATTTGAGCATGATTAGATGCTAATCATTCCATTTCTAACACTACATTGAATCCAACGAGGTTCATATGAAGTAAAGTATAACTAAGTTTGTGTCCTAGCAATTATCTATTCTTCCCGAAGTACTCCACGAATATTGGTTGGGTTCCAGACTTGCCTCAGGAATCATTTTCGTCTCTTATGTTGTGAGAACAATGCCCTCGCGTTCCTCTTGGGATCTTTGGTCGTTTTCATCTTGTTTTCAGGTATCTATGTCAGTTCGTACAATCTTGACGGATATAAGTTGCTTTCCTAATGGAAACATGTACGACTTTTCTTTTCCATGTTCTTCCTCCTTGTGTCCAGGTATCAATCATGTGGTCAATGTATTTGCTAACTCATCCATATTACTAATGGTTTGTGGTCTGACTACCGTTATCAGATCACAGATCTTACTGACAAGTTCCAAATAAAATGAGAAATTAGTAAATATTTTGGCAAAGCTAGAACTAGTACCATTTTCGCATATCCGAAGAATTTTGTCGTATACTCACGAAAATTTCCACCAATCATTTGGTGATTTTGTTGCCATTTGTTCTTTTTATGAAGCAGACAAAATTTCATTTCTGTCAGTTCTTTTCATTCTTTGCATTTCATGGCATATGTCTTGATCTTGTTCTTGGAAGATAAGGTCTCACCATCTTAATGCCTTATTTTTGAAGCATACATTACTTCATCCATCTCGGCATATATACTAATGGACAACTTTAGTCTTTAGCAGCCCATGTATTACTATAACAATTCCTTTATTACTGGTAATCTTAGTAGAATTATTGGTGAAGAAAGTCTTTGTAAGTACTTTTAGTCATGGTTACTCTTATCTTCTTAAGAGTTCTTAATGAAAGTAGAATTCCTCTCATAAGCGTAAGTTTTAGACGTTTTGTGCCTAGCACAACTTTTAGTTACAGGATTCCTAATGCGTCAATAATCTAAGGTAACTCATGGGAAATTCTTATACTTTTGATGGCGTCCCAACTTAAAGGATTCCTCTAGTTCATATTGTCACACAAGTTACGAGATGGATGATTAAATGGAATAGTGTTTGATATCAGAATTGTTGATGTATATGAGAGGTTCATGATAAAGAAATCTAAAATTATCATTGACACACAGGCTCGTGATTCATCTTAAATTGTCAATTATTATGGTCTTTGGACTTTCTTATATATAGACATACATATCTATACAATCCTATGTTTCATATACTGTAATATACATAGCATTCGTAAGGTTAATGTATTTAACAGGTTCATATTACCAAAAACAGGTCAAACATCAAGTCATGATACTATTTACGGAATTCCATAAATTTAAAATAACATATACCCCATCTTACCCGGTCTCGCCAGAGAGGCAACCCCATCTTACCCGGACAAGCTGGACAGTGTACCACACTATACCCAGTCTTGCCGGAGAGATAATTATCCTTGTATTTCCTATAAATAGAATTTATCAAATCATGATTTTAAAGTTGCAACTTTTATTAAGGCTTTCATCAAGGAACAAGGAAATTAGTATTCACATGTTAGATCATATTCCAGAACCGAGTAGTACCAATAAGCAAGAAATAACGGTGATCAAGTGGTACCGGTGGTTATTTCGAAAATATTGCAGCGGAAATTTTCAGCAGGACCGTGAGTTAGGAAAAATATCAAAGTTTAGAAACACCGGATATTATTTATTAAGCAGATGGGAATAAACCCATGTTTTACAAAGGTAGCTTTAATATAGGATAAACCACTTCTTTAAGCCTTCTTGGTGTCGTATCACAACTCTTATTCAAATCTACTATAATCACCTGAAACAAGTTTAAAAACATTTTATCAGCAGGAAATACTGGTGAGTTCATTCAGTTGTACAAAATCACATTGTTATAATTATAGCATACAGAGTTTTTACATTTGTTTATAACTTCCAATTACCCACAGTACTTGTCACACGCCCATTTCGGTGACTGTAGTCATATTACTGTTGACCAACCCTTTGTCCAAGAGTAAAGCTTATCAAGTAATGTATACAATACCCCACATACCAGCTATAATATCAGAATACAAAGAGTTAATCACTTTAAATACAACTAGAAAACATTTAGGGTTTTGAAAGCATTTAATAAAATAGAATGAGTCACCTTGTCGGTCTATAGTTCTTGATTTAAAAAGGCCTCTTGATTCTATGCCTACTGATAGGTAAGCGTCTAGTTTTATAGTGCTGAATCTTCTGGTAAATAAGCATCTATTTTGATTGTAAGTTTATAGTTCGGAGTTTTCCGATAATTAAACATTTAGTTTAATAGAGGGGAATACATATTAGTGTAAAACCAAATCAAACCAAATAATGATCACGAGATCAGAACCATAATGTAAGTCAACAAAGTATAGTCTTATTCAGATAGCACTTTGGCATTCGTTAGTTGGTTCCCGGATCGATTGGACAGAATATCATATCGTTGATTATTGGTTAGAACGCTAACGTATAGAGAGAAGAAGTTAAAGAATGAGCAAGAAAGAATGAATCCTAACCTTCCCCAACTGATATCTACCCATATATACCTTCCCCAGTTGTTACCTAGCTCATAAATACCTATTTAGATTTTATGTTCTTAATTTAACAGTTTTGCTGTTTAAACTTAGTTGTTTAACTGATAATTTTAACTGTTTAACTTATTAACTTACTTAGCTGTTAAGTTTCCTTTCCTGTTAAGTTTCCTTACCTAATACGTTTTCTTACCTATTAAGTTTTCTTAACCACTAAGTTTTCTTACCTGCTAAGTTTTCTTAACAGCTAAGTTTACTTAACCGGTAAGTTCACATAACCGCTAAGTTTACTTAACCATTAAGTATTCTGGTTTAGCAGCCCCCTGGTTAAGAGTTCTAATTTCTAGATACAATGGAACTCGTATTAGTGTATTAACTCAATTCAACTTTAATGAAAATCACGAGATCAAAACCCACAAGGTGATGACAAAGTATAGCCTTATCCGGGCAGCACTTAAAAATCCGTTGGATTGGTTTTAATCGATCAGATAGAGTACCGTACCAGTGATTCGAGTTAGTACGTTGATTATGGGAAGAGGTTTAGAACTTGGGTATAATAGCAACAGAGCAGTGTAGAGCGAGAGAGAAAGTGAAAGAAAGAAAATGAAAGTGAACAACTGAAATTGTCCAGGGCTCGTCCCTTTTATATCCGACTTTTGACCTGGTCGAGTAGCACGACCAATTTCTTGTTTAACCTTAGCGTAGCGCGACAGGGTTAAGCTAGGCATAGGCTGCCACGTGTCTAACATAGGTCTGACATGTGGCACGATGTCGTGACACATGTCTTTAGCCGCCTTTTTCGTCCAATCGCGTGTTTTATTTGATTTTTGTGCTGATACTTATCGTGTATGCTCCGGTCTTGATCCTAAATTGTTCGGTTTATAATTATGAGTTTCGTAAGGGTACTTTTGTGTGGGTTGGTTCATCAGCGGTCAAGTTTTCTGATTGAGTATTACAAGTTTCGTCGGGCACACTCGGGGTTTTGATTATGGATTGTCTTCGGGAATATTTTTTAGGCTGTTACATCCTCCCTACCTTATTTTAAATATCGTCCTCGAGATTCATTGAAGTAATTATGGGTATTTCTGTTTTATCTCCGATTCTAATCCCCAAGTATATTCTTGTGCACATTTTAAATCCTATTTCACCTTGACCAGAACTAATCTCATATGCTTTTAGGATTTTCGTCTTAAACCTTTAAAGGTCTTTCAATGGACATAGATTTTCGTTTATCTCTATATCGTGAAGAGATACTACTAAAGATTTATTAGCTAAGTATTTCCTTAAATCATGTATACCTGTCATTTTTTCTGGTAACTTTTAGCTAATAGGCTACTGGTCCAATTCGCTTAATGATTTCGAATAGTCCAACAAACCTTAGGCTTGATTTTCCTTTCTTTCTAAATCGGACTATTACTTTTCATGGAGAAACTTTTAATAACATTCTTTCTCTGATTTGAAATTCTAATGGCTTGTCGATCTCATGGCCTAATAGTTGCCTTTTCTACTATTTTTGCCTACCATACTGGATGGCACTTTCATCCATAGTGCTTCAAATGGGGCAACACTAATATTTGTATGCTAACTATATGTTTATTGAAGAATTCTTATGAGTGGCTAGATTGCCTCACGTTTACTAATATCTATCATACACGAACTTAGCATGTCTTACTACGTTTGTATTGTTCTTTTATCTTGCTCATAAGATGTACTCAAATTCAGTTGAGTTTCCATGGCTTTTGAAAATTTTCCTAGAATTGGAAAGTGAAATGACTATCTCGATCCGATACGATAGATTACGAGATTCTGTGTAATGAGACTATTTCGACCACATAAAGCTTAACTAAACGTTTTATACTAAAGGGTTCCTTCATTAGTAAGGAATGAGCTGACCAAGTTAGTCGATCCACAATCACCCAGATCGTGTCGTTACATTTTCTTGTTTTGGGTAATTTGGTAAAAAAAATCCATTGTTATCAATCCAATTTCCATACTGGCATTTCTAATCATTAAGGTAAACCTAAAGGGTTCTAATATTTAGTTTTAACTTTCTAATAAATTAAATACTTAGAGAAATAACTAGCTACATCCTTCTTCATTCCTATCTATCAGCAATTCTTATTCAAACCTTGATATGTGACTCCTGTGCCTCTACGACCATCATACAAATACAAATCCAATGAAATCTTTTATTTCATTCTTGGGATTTGTATAAATATGTGTATCATTTGCATATACCAATTCTTGTTCGATTTCGAGCTTTAAATCGCTTTCTGGAAGGTTATACGCGAACTGATGCGTAAATGTAATCAGTTTATCGCAACAAACACTCCGGAACAGTGACATAGGCTTAACATACCTTAAATAACCTTTACATAACTTAGAAATAAGTTTTGGAGGGTTTGGTGTGTCGAAAACAAGTTTATTCGATCGCAGGGGCTAATTTTGACAAACTGCGAAACTATGCTGATTTGTATAGTAACGAACATTCCGAAACTTGATCATAAGCTAAACATACCTTTAATATCCTTTACATAGCTTAGAAATAGGCTTTGATGGGTTCGGTATGCTAAAATAAACTTATTGGTCAATCTGGGACTAAAAGCATCAAAAAATGCATAAGTTTGCATTTTCACGCATATCATACGTTCTGAACATATCCGGATATCCAAAAATTTTTGTAATCATTAAAATATTTTATTTTAGTGATTGGAATTCAAAAATACCACTCGTCGGGTAATTTGGATCGGTTTCGCGTCCGTTTGAGTTTTCGTCGTGATTAACCGAACAATGCGACCGTACGGCCAAACGAACCGACATCATAGATGTTTTCAAGCATATTTTAAGTCCCCTATGTTTTAACTTCATTTTGAAGCCTTGAAATGGGGTAATGGGGCTTAAACGCGTCAAAAATGCATCGAAAACCAAGTTTTGGACATGCAGGGACTAAACTTGACATACAGAAACAATGAATCTGGTCTTTGAGCTGATTTTGATGGTTTTAATCCCTGTTTTGTGATACCATTTGATGGTTTTAATGTTCCCCTTGTATCATAAACCATGGGCAACACTTGTAAGGTCCAGATCAAAGCACAAATTACGAGAAATGATCCTAACGGTTCTTGAAAATCTATAAATACCCACCTTGTTCAAGCACCATTCCTCACATTTGATCTGATTTTGCTCTAAGTTGAAGCCTTAGCTTCATACCTGAGTATTTTAGATCAAATTTTTCATTGCTTGGACCTTTTGTAAGCTTCTTTCATGTTTTTTATTGCTTTTCAAGCATGAAAGTCAAACAATGTTTGACTTTCTGCTTTGACCAGTCTTTGGTCAACACAAAGTTCATTTGAACTTTGCAACGTGAGCGTAATCACGATGGTTATAGTCCCTTGTGAGTATACCTACTGATTACCACGTTGATTAGTCGAAGTGACGAGTCAAAGTTTCGGTCAAAATACGTGTTTATGCGTATTTTGTGTTGAAACTATTTTCAGGTATCAAAACACTTTGTTTTGATATCAAGCGGTCTAAACCACCGCTTAGACTTTCGAACCCGACCCGGTTTGGTCAATCTTTAGGATCTGACCAAGCATATTATGTGACCATAGTTGTATAGCGAATAACCTTCCGAGGTTATACCTTATGGTCACTTAGTTTAATTAGTTGTATGATAGGTAGTTTATATGCCTTAGGTAAATGACCAAAATGCCCTTTTCATGCATAATTGGTATTTAAGCATATGTAACTTAACTTTTGTCACTTAAACTGATTATGCAACGTATTTAAACATGTTAGGGCATATAATACTTGTCATAGGACTAGTTAGGCGTCTCGAACGCGCATTCGCGCGAACGTCGCGTTAAAGTAGCGTAAGCTACCTTAGTGGGTCGTAACGGGTCGTAAGCACTTAGGATAGGTTCGGATTTAGCATGTAGGTTTTGTTAAACCATATCACATGAGTTCCAATACTCATTTGGTTTACGAGACCTCATTCTACCCGATCTTCCGATTTATATACCGATTGTTTAATGTAGTGATTCCATACTAGGTTCCACTTGATTCCTTGAATTCCGAGCTTTCTTAGGACACTTAATCGAGGATACTTACAATCTCAAGTGAGTACATAGTCCCCTCTTTTATGTTTTCAAATGTTTTGGGGTGATTCATATGTGCCTATTCATTATTTTCATGATTTCGACTATATGATTACACATGCATAAGTACTATCTTTTGATGAATTGAACTATTATCCAAAGTTTAAACGACTGATTTCCAAAGTTTGTTAGAACTAATTGTTCATTTATACTGTTATTTAAACATTCATTAACAATGATCAAGCCGATTGGTAGTACGATATAGCGCTATAGGACTAGACACCCATTCCGGTTGTATGGAATGTCAGAAACCAAATTTTAACCAAATAGAATTTGCCTTTGTGGTATTTCTATAGTCTCTAAAGTGTAACTTGATGCACTAAGGTTTGAATGTATTGCTAAATCGCGATTTATGGTATATTTCGATATACTACCAACGTGATATTGTTTGCTAAAGCATAATTTGATATGCTATTGTTTACTAAAATATAGTTTGATATATTATCAAACCACGATTTAGGTATGTTCCGACATACTACTAACGTGATATTATTTATTAAAGTATAGTTGATATACTACCGACTTTGTTATTTCACAAACTAAAGTATATTTTAATATACTACCAAAGCATAGTTGATGTGCTATTTTCAAATCCAAAGCATAAGTTGATATGTTACTTACAAAACCAAAGTATAAAGTATTATACTTATGATGTTTTACATTCTTAAACCAAAGTATACTTGTGATGTACTACCAAATCTATTATTTCCGAAACTAAAGTATATTATAATATACTACCTATTTAACTATTTCAAAACTAAATTATATTTAGATATACTACTCATCCGCTTATCTCAAAACCAAAGTATATTTTTGTATATACTATAAACATTTTACCAAAACGACGCATTTTAGAAATAAAACTTTTTACAAGGATTCATGGCTATTTTTGAAAACATAAAACCTTTTCTTGTGTTATTCAAAGCCATGAATCTAATTCACAAAATCCTATGTTACTCATAGAAAATTTTATGCTGACGTACCTATTTTCACATATGTTTCAGGTGCTGCTATTTGATGATTTATTGATGCATGCTACACATAGGATGGACTTGTGCCTTAGCGACTTTAAAACTTGAGAGACAATTATTTGTATTTATCTGATTTCTACTAAAACAATGAGTTCAATAATTCAATAAAACGAAACATTTAATCCATGGTTGTGAAACAATGATTCTGTTACGACACTCCCCGACGTTTCTGCCATGATTTGTTGTTTTACGTGGTCGGGGTGTGATAGAAAAGTTGGTATCAGAGCCAATGGTTTTAGGGAATTAGGTTATTAGTAATGCTTTGACCTAGACTATAACCTTCCAAGGACCCTAACACAAGTTATCTTGTGTTTAGTCTTAAAACAATACCGTCGCCTATCTTTAGGTGGCAAGCAAAACAAGAACACAAATTACAAATCTGTTTTTGAAAACCAATCATCTCTTCTTAGATGATTTATTATAAGGTTTTGAACCTTCAAAGTTTTCAAAATATCGTCAAAGTTTGGGTCTAAATAATGTGAACACGTGCAATCTGGAAGGGTGGATGCCTGTACCTCGAGTTTTCTGTCTAAGGCTAGAGTGTTCGTACAAATCCACATAATCGGACCAGTCACTTTTACCTGGGAACTCTTGGGGTGAGCGTCCACTTATAGGCTAAAGCATGTCTTTGCGATACATTAGTATGACCCATTTACTTTGATTAGTCACAAGTGTCATTTGTTTATTTTAGGTAACGAACAAATGATCACAATCTTCATGCTTTGTCTATATTCTTTTAAGCATTCAATTCTTACTATCCGATATCATCTCACTCGTTTCCTTTCCATATTTCTTTGCTCTTTTAGAATATGCCTCATCGACGTGATGCACAACCTCAAAATAACGCCGAACTCGCAGCTATTATCACTCAGAAAATCGCTGCTGTACTCCCAAACCTAATAACCCAAGTAAACCATGCATACAACAATAACAACAATGCTTCGTGCAACTATAAGACATTTAATTCAGCTAAGCCACTCACATTTACTGGGTCTGAAGGGGCCACTGGGCTCCTACAATGGTTTGAGAG
The DNA here is from genome assembly GCA_030545235.1 of Helianthus tuberosus. Lineage (NCBI taxonomy): Eukaryota > Viridiplantae > Streptophyta > Magnoliopsida > Asterales > Asteraceae > Helianthus > Helianthus tuberosus. The sequence goes on along the minus strand of CM060370.1, from coordinate 35,643,833 downwards.
TCTCGAAAGTATGTTTCGTCATGTACAATGCCCAAACAAACAAAAGGTTGAATTTGCATCGAGCGTATTCTAGAAAAGAGCACTTACATGGTGGAACAGTGTAATGAGGGATAGGGATGCCGACGTAGCATTGGCACAAACTTGGGAAGAGCTTCGAACTCTAATGATGAAGGAGTTCTGTCCTCGTCATGAACTCAGGGCGTTGGAAAGGGAATTTGACGATCTTAAGCAAGACAGTTGTGAACATCGAGCCTACACTGACCTCTATGAGGAACTGAGCCTGTTATGTCCTACCATGGTTACGCCTTTGGATAAGGCGATTGAAAAGTACATTGATGATCTCCCTGACCTAGTTCAGGACATCGTTACTGGTAGCAACCCTACTACTGTCAGACAAGCCATTGAACTATCTGCTACCCTGACTGAATCCCAGATCAGGAAAGGTAAGCTTTTTCAAAAGGGCGACCCGAAACCATCTGATGAGTCTACACAAGAAAAACCAAAGGAAAAACAGACTGAGTCCTCCAAAAAGTCAAAGAAGCGTAAGATTTCACAAAACTTTGCTGTAGTGGCTCAGAACAATCAGGTTGCACCAAAGCAGCCAGCACAACCTCGTACAAGGAAAAACTATGTTGGTACTGCACCTTTGTGCAACAAATGCAATCGTCATCATCTGGAGCAAACACAGTGTCACAAATGTACCCACTGTGGGCGATTGGGATATTTGGTCATTACCTGCCGTTATGCTAACCAAAACCAAGTTGCTGCAAATCCTGATGCTGTTCAAGCACCTTTTCCACCTGGGTCGTGCTATAACTGTGGTGATCTTACTCACTACCAAAACAATTGCCCAAGACTTGTTAACGTAAATCCAGTGCGTGGACGAGTGTTTAACATAAACGAGGCAAACGCAAACGACAATGCAGCAGTGAACAATTAGACTTTTGTATTTCCTTGTTTGTTATCTTTTGACGTTTAAAACAATTCAGCTGTTATATAAATAAAATTTGTTGTTTCAATTTTATTTTGCGAAACTGATACGATTGTGTGTATGTCTGACATACCCCTACGATGCCGACATCAAGGAACCAAGTTCCTTGCAAAACAAACTACTCGTGTGATTCTTTCACTTTATGATCACTCGTGATCCCCCCCCCCACCCGAAAAATCCTAAGTACTCGTTTCTTTTAAGAAACAAAGTACAAGGTACAAGTTACAAATCCTTAAACAAATACTTGAAATACCATTTCAAGTCCTTGATTTGATACCTAAAGGTACTTTCATGAATCCTTAATTGGATTCCTTATGTGCTTTAATACAAAAGATACGATACGACAGAAACAAATCCAAATCCTTATAAGATCTTCCTATCTTCATAGTTAGATTCTTGGGGATATCTAAAGTACCAATTAAAGTCCGTGATTGGATTTCTGGTGTACTTAAAATGCATTGATTCAAATTAATGAACGAGCTAATAACTAAATTAACAAATACGCGATTATGTGATTATGTGTAATTCTAAAGCTCGCTATCTAAGTCCTGGTAGAATCTTCCGTATTTTCATATGTTAGATTCTCAGAAGGATACTCAAAGTACTATCTTAAATTCCTTAAGGGGCTTTTCTATGCAAATAGTAAGAACCTTGGATTCCGAAGTGCTATTTCAAAATGATTATTGTTGGTGCACTAAATGTCTATTGATTACGTCATAATCAAGTCTTGTGTCTAGGATTGTTTGAATGATTACACATTAGGGTTTAAGTTAGGGTTTTTATGTGTTAAACAAGAGATTTCGCTTGAAAGGTTATGTGAATGCTTGAAGCGAAATCAACATCACATGATTTCGCTTTAGACTTCCTCAAGCGAAATCTTACACTCTATATATAGGTGGTCAATTCATTTGAAGCGTAATTACTTGGTCATTGTATGTGAGACGAAGTGCTGACGGATCTGTATCAGAAAACCTTGTATAAGCACTCAAATCAATCAGAAAAGAAAGATTAAAAGGATTAGAGTTGTTATGACTTAGTTTACTTTGATTCCGCCTCTGTAAACTGAGATGAACTGCCTTGACTGACATTTTAGGGTCATACAACGGTCCAACAAGTGGTATCAGAGCTCAGGACGAGGAGTTCATACCATAGCAGCGGATTATCTTCTTTCTACTCATTTCTTTTTACTTTTTTCAGATCTGATCAAGTTCTAACGGTCGAAATGGTCTAATTTTCGAGTATAACGTGTAAAACGTAGTATTAACAAAGCCTACAAAGATTCGGACTAAAATTCAGCTTAAAACATGTTAAAATTGATCTAAAACTAGATTTCGCTTGAAGTTGTTCGTAGGTTATAATTGATTTCGCTTCAGATCTGAATGTTTGGACTGTTTCGCTTGAACTGCTGAAGCGAAATAGATTGTGCTGGATTTCGCTTGAAGATTTCCTGAAGCGAAATAGTTGTTTTCGCTTGAAGGTTCTGTTTTGGTTGAAGCGAAATAGTTGGTTTCGCTTGAGAATCTGATCTTGTGTGGTTTCGCTTGAAGCTGAAGCGAAATAGTTTGTAGTAGTTTTCACTTGAACAGTATTATTGTATTGATTTCGCTTGAAGCTGATTACTTCAAGAATTTCGCTTGAACTTGATAAATTTTCAAAACATAAAAATTTTTTGATTGATTTTTCAGGTACGATCAAAATGGATGATATTTTCATGAATCCTTTCAGCGACATGTATGCATTCACGGGTAGTTCAGGAAACAACGATACTTCTTCAAGTGATGCAAACAAAAGTCCACCGAAAGAAAGAAAGAAGGAAGCTTGGGAGTCCGAAAGCGCATTTGGAACGTTTAACAAACCTCCTAAGCTGATGGCTATAGAAGATTATAGCAGGTGGGCAACAAAGTTCGAAGATTGGTTGATGGCATTTGCTTTTCCTTGCTGGAAAAGTATGAAAAATGGTTTTGCCCAAGGAAAGAAGAATGGTGAAGCATTAAGATCAGTTGAAGAGATTGATAATTTTGTGGCTGAGCAAAAATGTGTGGCATTATTGTTTCAATCGGTGCGTGAAGACATCATTTCGCTAATAGATTACTCCAATTCTAAAGACTTATGGGAAAAACTCGAAAAGAAGTGTCTTGGAAGCAAAGAGATTGTAAAAAATAAAAAGAAACTTCTTAGGAAAGAGTTTGATATGTTTAGTTGTATGAAAAATGAATCGGTGTGTAAAATGATTGAAAGGTTCGGTCATCTGAAGCTGGAGTTAGCAAGACATGATATCAGATATTCAGATGATGAGCAAGTAGACAAGTTGTTCGATTCATTGCCAGACGAGATGGAGTGGAGATATTATGCTCTCATGCTTAAAAACACTATTCCTTCTGAATTGTTGACTCCAGATATGTTGATTGAAAGACTGGAAAGTCATGAGCTAGAGCTGAAGAAAACGTTTAAAGTTAATAATTCATCTTATCAGCAGAATCTGGAACTGTACTATCCAAAAAGCATGATGCCGAAAGCTACTTCTCCAAAAACTGCATTTTCTGCTGAGAATGTTTCTACAGCTGGAAAAGAAAGTCAAAGTGGTCAAAGCAGTGGAAGTCATAGTGGTTATCACAGTGGATCTACGTCTTCTGCAAATCATTCTGATGCAAAGTTTTCTTGCAATATCGCGATAGATCTGAAGAACGCACAGAATTTTGATGCGGAGTCGGCTAAGCAACAAATGGTCTTTTTGGCGTCTGTTTTGGAATCCTACGAAGGATTGGTGGCTGGAAAAATCGGAAATACAAATCTGACGAAAGAAGACTACGATCAGATAGACCCTGAAGAAATGGAGCTGATCGACATTCGTTGGGCAATGGCAAGTGCAGTTCGACGTGCACAACGCTTCATGGAGATTACAGGGAGAAAAACGATTGGTGGTCCGTCTACAAAACTGGGGTTCGATAAGTCAAAAGTGACTTGTTTTAAATGTAAGCAGAAGGGTCATTTCAAACGGGAATGCAGGAATGCGTATGCTGATGAGTCAGAGAATCCGTTTCGAGATGATTATTACAAAAAGGCAATCTACCATCAGAATAAATCTGAGCCGCCTAGATTGAAGCAGTCTGAAGATAACAGAGACAAATCAAGGGCTCTTGCTGTGATTTATGATGATGAGGGGTATGATTGGAGTAAGGAAGTTCTACCGGAAGAAGATGCGGTGGGTTACGCATTCATGGCAAGTAATGATGAACCTAAGCCATGGAAAGATGATCGTACTGAGGAAGAGAAGTATCACTACCGGAAGATGACTGCTGAAACCAAGATTATCAGACTTTCTGGTATCTTTCTGGAAGCTAGAAGAGCAAACAGATGGGATCCAGATAGAGAGTGCTATCTTGATAGGTATGGCAACATTGCAATTGATGACAAAACGCTAGATATCGAAGCCATTATCAAGGAGTACAAAGAAGAAGATGAATATTGGCAACATAAGTGGTGGGGAACTCCAACTTCGAAAATGATTGAAGAAGAGAAAGAGAAAGAGAGAAAGGAGAAAGAGGAAAAAGAGAAGAAAGAAAAGCAAGTTGATACAGGCATAATTGATACTACGCAAGAGTTGACAGCTGAGAACCTGGGAGTGATGGCTGATAAAGTGCTAGCTGCAAAAGCACTTGAGGTAGATCCTAATTCTGTTACTGAGTCAAAGGGGTCGGTCAGTCAAAGTGTGTCAACAAATGCGTCAGGTAACAAGATTGAGTCAGGTAACAAGTTTGAAGGAAATGCTGACTGCAAAAATTGCACCAAACAATGCAATTTTTGTAGCACTGTCACATATCTTAACAATGAGAAAATTCAGAATCTGACAACTAAGGTTAGAAATGTTGAAAATCAGATTCTCGATCGTGACAAAAGTGTAAGAGCTTCAACTGAACGGAACAATGAATTAATGGCTCAAATTGAAAATGATAAAACTGAAAGTGAGAAATTAAAATCTGAAAATGAAAAGTTAATTCTTGAAAACCGTCAAATTTCTGAAAAGTTTGAGAAATTGAAAAGCATTGTCAAAGATAGTGATGATCGTAATGGCAAAACATTTAAAGAAAACGAACATCTAAGAGCTGTTTTGAGATTAAAAGAAGAATCGATTAATGAACAACTGGATCAAATTGCTAAACTGAAACTTAAAGTTCAAGAAGCTGAAATTGAGAATGAACGAATCCAGTTGAAGCTTAATAGCTATAAATCAGCAAGCTTTGTTTTGCAGTATATTGTTCCTAAACCTATAGGGAAAAACAAAGATGGCGAGGATGTGTTTTCTGATGGAACGGGTGTAGGTTTTCACAAAGTTCCACCGCCAATTTTAGACAACTACACGAAAAAGCAGTCTAGTTTGGTGGAAATTGAGGAAGAAAGTGAAGTTAAACTTCCTGAAAACATTGATGTCACGTTCACATCTTCCAATGACGAGGGTGTCCAAAATGATGTGATGAAAAGTGTGATAGACAAAGTGCTTAAACCGGATTGTGACACTTCTGAGGAGGATGGGGGTTTCTTGGACAAATACATTCAGAAATCAAAGTCCAAAAACAACTTAAGTGATGAACCGGGTCTTGTGATGTACAAGATGGCTGGATCTGATAAGTTGTATTCGGATTCTGAGTTTCCCATTGAGAATGTTAATGTGAAAAAGTTGACAAATGTTTTCAAATTGGTTGAAGTTGAGTTGTCAGAAGTGAACAGTTTGAAACAAACAAAAAGGCAAATGAATTTTGAGAAAGATAAAGCTTATTACAAAAAGCCTATTGTTCCACCACGTTTTTATAATAACAATCGAAACAGTTGGTCGGGTGGTTATCAAGGTGGTAGGAGTTATCAGAAAAAGAGTTTTCAAAACAGAAGGTTTGCTGAAAAGAAGGTGTTTGTAAATGGTTCAAGTTCACTTTCTGATGAGGAAAATGAAATCTTTTCAAAATCAAATGAAGAGTTCTTTGAGAAAAGAGCTTCACAGTATCAGTCTGAAGGTACGAGTCGAGTAGCTGATACTCGTACTTGTTTTAGATGTGAACAAGTTGGTCATATTGCACGAAAGTGTACATATGTGAAGCCTAGGACTGAAACTGTGAAGATTCAACAAAAGAAAGATGATGTGAAGGGTAAATCACCAATGTATGTTGAGAAGAAAGTGGTTGAGAAGCAAAAAGTTACAAATGATAACATCAAATTGAAAAATGAACCCGTAAAGAAAGTGGTAACTAAAAATGACAAATTTTACAAGAGGGTTGCATTATCTCAACAAGTTTGGAAACCAAAAACTGAAATGAAAATTTCAACTTCTGAAGTGAAAAAGGCTGAAGAATCGATTACGGTTGATTATGATGCAAAGTTTCCACCTTTGAAGGCTGAAAATTTCAAAATTCAAATTGCTAGAGTCAAGGTTACACCTAAGGCTGATGAAGCCTGGGTGGACACCATGTTTGAATAAGCAGTTTGAAATGCCGGAGCTTCCTGGATCGCGAAGCATGAATCGGCATCTTTATTGAAATGTTTTGAAATGAACTTGTGGTATATGCAGGATCTTCCAAGAGCTATTTCAAGATGGATAATGGATAGTGGAGCATCTAGACATATGACAGGAAAAACTGCGTTGCTGTATGATGTGAGAAACATTAATGGTGGTTATGTGGGATTTGCTGGTCATGAAGGTGGTCGAATTGTTGGTGAAGGAACGTTATCCAATGGGATTGTGATGTTTGAGAGAGTTAACTACATCACAGAGCTGGAGAACAATCTGCTTAGTATCTCGCAGATTTGTGACAATCAGTATACTACACACTTCACTGATAAGGAATGTTTGATTTTGAAACCTGGTTTTGTTGTTCCTGAAGAATGGATTATTATGAGGGCACCTAGAGTGAACGATTTATATGTGTTAGATATGTCTGTAGCAACTACAACTACTGGTCAAGCACATTGTTTCGTGTCTAGAGCAACTGAGAAAGAATCAAGATTGTGGCACCGCAAGATGGGGCATATTCACCTAAGAAAGATGAATCATTTGGTGCACAATGATTTGGTATTGGGAGTTAATATCAAAGGTTTTCATCTGGAAGGGGAGTGCATTAGCTGCATCAAAGGCAAGCAGAAGAAAAAGTCACACCCTACAAAGCAAGTCAATTCAGTTTCAAGACCGCTGGAAAGACTTCACATGGATTTGTTTGGTCCAGTGAATGTCAAAAGTATTACAGGAGATTCCTATTGTCTGGTCGTTACTGATGATTATTCCAGATTTTCGTGGGTTTCTTTCTTGAAGACAAAAGATGAATCATTTGACAGTTTGATGGCGTTGTTCAGGAAGATAGAGAATTTGTACCAAAGGCGTATCAAGAGAATTCAAAGTGATAATGGTACTGAATTCAAGAACAGCAAGATGGAAGAATTTTGTGATGAAAGAGGTATTTTGCATGAGTTTAGTGCTCCGTACACTCTGCAACAGAATGGAGTCGCAGAACGCAAAAATCGGACGCTAATCGAGACGGCTAGAACTATGCTCGCAGATTCAAAGTTACCGATTAATTTTTGGGCTGAAGCTGTTTCTGCCGCATGCTATACGCTCAACAGGGTTCTTACTGTTAAGAAGTTCAACAAAACATGCTTTGAGCTAATCAATAACCGCAAACCGAATTTGAAGTATCTAGAACCGTTTGGGTCACCTTGTACGGTTATAGAGCCTTTTGGAAAGTTTGGTCCGAAGTGCATTGAGGGTATATTTGTTGGTTATTCAAATCCATTGCGACGTGTTTTCGTTACAAGTGAGACGCGGATTATTGAAGCTGCAAATGTTGAATGTCAAGGTTATACTATGCCGCCGCAGAATCCTGGTGATTCATGGCGTTATCATTATGACAAACTTTGGGATTCGTTTGACATGAGAGAAGAATCAGAGGATGATGAAGATTTCTTTGATGAGTTGGATATTTTGCGTGAATATGAGTCGCAGCTAAGATTCCCAGCTGAGTATTCGTGGAGACCACGGGAAACTTCAAATAATGATGAAGCAGGTCCAAGTAATGCTGGTGAACATGATGATGTCCAACAGAATGAAGTTGCTCAGGATAATCAGTCGGTTCAGAATGATGATCTAGAAGCTGAAAACATGCCAGTATTTGACCATGGTGATTCAGATTCAAATTCTGAGGGGGAGCAAATTCAGATTTCAAGTCAAACAAACCAAGTTGGTGAACAAGATGCAGAGCAGAATGTTACTAATCTGGAGGGAAATGTAGATGTTCCAAGCGAAGTAATGCCGCGAACTTTTTCATATCATCCAGAGGAGTTGATCATAGGAGAATTGCAAGCTGGAGTTCGCACTCGAAATCAGATTGATAAAGGACTTACATGTTTTTATACAAAAGTTGCTCCTTTGCAAACTGAATTTTCTTTGAGTTGTTTTATCTCGCAGGTTGAGCCAAGAACTTACAAAGAGGCGCTTATTGAAGATTCTTGGGTCAACGCAATGCAGGAGGAACTTAGTCAATTCGAGAAATTGGGAGTGTGGAAGTTAGTTGATTTGCCGGATGGTCAAAGGAAAATTAACACTAAGTGGGTGTTTAAGTGTAAGAGGGACGATAGAGGAGTTGTCGTAAGGAACAAAGCTCGACTCGTTGTTCAGGGCTTTAGTCAACAGGAGGGGATTGATTTTACCGAAGTCTATGCTCCTGTGGCACGACTAGAGGCAATCAGAATTTTTCTTGCATTTGCGTCTTGGAAGAATTTCAAAGTATATCAGTTGGATGTTAAATCGGCGTTTCTTTACGGGAAGGTTAAAGAGGAGGTTTATGTTGGTCAGCCGCCGGGCTTTACTGACCCAATCCACAAAAACAAGGTCTACTTATTGGACAAAGCGTTGTATGGTCTACATCAGGCACCGAGAGCCTGGTACGAGACTTTGTCTCAACACCTACTCGCTAACCAGTTCATACGTGGAACAGTGGATGCCACTCTCTTCACTAAAGTCGTTGATGGTCATCTTCTGATAGTTCAGATTTATGTGGACGATATAATCTTTGGGTCGACAAATGAAAATCTATGCAAAGATTTTGAATCAGTGATGAAGCAAAAGTTTGAAATGTCATCAATGGGGGAGATGAAATTCTTTCTGGGATTACAAGTTGAACAACTTCCTGAGGGAATTTTCATTCATCAGTCAAAGTATGTTCATGATATTCTAGAGAAATTCGGGATGTCAAGTTATACTCCAGCTGCTACCCCACTTGCAACAAATCATGGAATTCACCCAGATCTCACCGGAGACAGGGCTGATGAAACTTTTTATCGATCCATGATAGGTTCTTTAATGTACCTAACTACTTCACGTCCTGATATTATGTACCCAACGTGCCTCGCAGCAAGATTTCAGTCTAATCCGAGAGCATCGCACATGATTATTGTGAAGAGGATATTGCGCTACCTGAAAGGAACTCCTTCATTGGGGTTGTGGTATCCTAGGAAAGGTGATTTTACGCTCGAAGGGTATTCCGATTCGGATTTCGGATGCTGCAAAGTCAATTCAAAATCAACAACTGCAGGATGCCAGTTCTTTGGTCCTAGATTGGTTACCTGGCAGTGTAAGAAACAAACGTCTGTGGCGTTATCTACTTGTGAAGCGGAGTACGTATCTGCTAGCAGTTGCTGCTCTCAGATCTTGTGGATACAGCAACAGATGCGCGACTACGGTTTGCAGTTTCTTAACACACCTCTTTTTGTTGACAATGAGGCCGCTATAAATATAACAAAAAATCCAGTACATCACGCTAAAACGAAACACATAGAAATTCGTCATCACTTTATTCGCGATTGCTTTGAGAAAAAGTTGATACGAATTGAGAAAATCCACACTGACGAACAGAAAGCTGATTTACATACCAAAGCTTTTGATAAAAATCGGTTTAAATATCTGTTAAAACTGAATGGTATGAAGCTTCTGTCGGTGTCGGATGGCATAATTGGCGTTGATGAGAGTACTGTTGTGGATGAAGATGAGAAACAATCTGCAATGGTTTGTCGAATTTTTACTTGTTTTGGTATTTAGGGGGAGTAGATGTTTGTACATAGTTTATTTTCAGAAAATACAAAAACAGTAAAAATGCATAAATACAAAAACATGATAAAATGAAAAAGAGCTTGTGTATATAGGGAAAATGATAGTACATCAGCTAGATGATCACAGTATGCTAAAGATTTGAAAAGTATAAAAGAGTTAAACAATCTTACTGATGATGTGTCGATAGGTTTTCGTACATTTAGTAGATTTATTCGGGATATAAACCTAAAATTCAAACTTGTGAATTCGTGGGGAACACTACTTGGATATATAGGTAACCCCTGAAATCTCGTTTGAAAGGTCTCGTAATCTGATATACTAGGTCTTTATACTCTATGATGTCTGGGGTATTATTCCGGGACTTCTGCTGAACGGTAGTTCTGACCTAGTCCCTGGCTAATACTTGCTGTAATGCTTGAAACACAGCATTAAACCCTCAGCATGCTGAAACAATTAAAATTGATATATGCTGCTGTTGTAAGCAAAAAGATCCTCTAAAGGGGACACACCGAAAAGTCGAAGCTGATATCTCTCTGCGTATACGGAAGTATCGATCTGAGATCCCTCGGCCCTCGCATACCTAAATTATATACAGATATCATTGTAGTATTCTCACCTGTAAGACTGATTATTGAGATTCTGGATACGGGAGTATATTCAAGAGGTGGGACACATGAATGATCTAAGTTTTTAATTCATCTAAATCGTATCCTGAGTAAATTGAAATTTGTGTGGGAATTTAAGATGGATCAGTATATCGACAATCGAGGTGAATTGTTTAAATCTGAGTATGTAATATAGCTTAACGGTACTTGTGATTTGTCTGAAAAGCTGATATGATTCCCTGACACACTCACCAAAAATATGTTTGTAAATAGTTTACTTTGTTTATTTTCTTGCAATTTAAGTTTTCTGTATTTCATTTCTTAGTTTAGATCACTTTGATAAAATCCAAAAAGATTTTATTTCTGCTTTATTTTCCAACAAACCAAAGTGGAGAGTTGATTGTTGGATTCTCAGATGTTTGAAGCAGATGCAGGAGGTTCTGGACTGAAGAATGAGGAGAGCTTACTTTGTTGAAGTTTGATTTGTTTAAAAAGTCAAAAACAAGTTCTTTAACTTGATACTTGTTATTTTCAGAAATTGTTTGAAAATGTTGTTTTAAAATCAGTTTGATTCGTCAAAAGATCAACCAAGGTCATTAAATTGGACTTGGTAGATTAATTGAGTAATCAGGATCATTAACTTGAACCTGAATACTTGAGTGGATTGCTATAGCTGATTGAGTTTGTGTTTTATTGTTGAAAAGATAGATTGGTTATGTTTGTTGGTTGAGTAACAGGATTGGACTTCATTATTCCCACGGAAGCTAATTGACAAAGCTTGAACCAGATATCTCAGATTCTAGCATATCGAGAGGGGGAGTCTGTGAAAGGGGGAGTCTGGATCAACAGTCAAAGGGAAGATTGAAGTTTAAAGTTTAAAGTTTAAAGATTGAAGATAAAGATTGATGAGAGTTTTTACAATGTTTGAAGATTGTGAAAGACAAAGACTTGAAGCCAAAGACTTCATCAACATCCAAGGGGGAGTCTGTTGGTGCACTAAATGTCTATTGATTACGTCATAATCAAGTCTTGTGTCTAGGATTGTTTGAATGATTACACATTAGGGTTTAAGTTAGGGTTTTTATGTGTTAAACAAGAGATTTCGCTTGAAAGGTTATGTGAATGCTTGAAGCGAAATCAACATCACATGATTTCGCTTTAGACTTCCTCAAGCGAAATCTTACACTCTATATATAGGTGGTCAATTCATTTGAAGCGTAATTACTTGGTCATTGTATGTGAGACGAAGTGCTGACGGATCTGTATCAGAAAACCTTGTATAAGCACTCAAATCAATCAGAAAAGAAAGATTAAAAGGATTAGAGTTGTTATGACTTAGTTTACTTTGATTCCGCCTCTGTAAACTGAGATGAACTGCCTTGACTGACATTTTAGGGTCATACAACGGTCCAACAATTATTTGATTCAAAGTTACAAAGATCCTTTAGTGGTCTATTTAAAGAGATCGTACGACGGTCTAGTTAAGGAGATCATGTGTTGATCTAGTTAAAAAGATCGTTCGTTGATCTAGTTAAAAAGATCCTTTGGTGGTCTAGTCAAGTCATTACATGTTTGTTCGATTTTTCCCCTACGCATTATGAAATGAACTGTGCAGATTGTGCAAGGAATTACGTAATTATGGATGCATATATAATTATGGAATTCAGTGCACAGAAACCACGGCAAGTTTTGTCATGTGTTAAGACCTATAGTGATAAGAATAACGAGACAAGAACAATGTAAAAAGGGCATGGTGGATACGCCGCTGGTACTTCCTATATATAAGTGTTCCTTATTACATTGCGAATGTAGCGTTATTTAAGATACTAGAAGTCCTGGACCTTGACCAATGTTATTTTATCTTATACTCTCAGACTCTGATTTCGAGCACACACAAGTTTCCTATAATAGTCTTCATAGGAAACATTCTCCTATCCGTTGTTCAAAGCTCCATGTTTTTGTTACAACAACGAAAACACTTTGACAATTAACAAATTTGCTAAAAAAATCCAAATGTGGCCCAGAGTTTCACTTAGGGTACGAAGGATTCATTCGAAAGCGAAACAATCACAGTTGTCTTCACAGGTTTCCTCCAAAATTTAAATTTCGGGACGAAATTTCCTAAAGTAGGGGAGACTGTGACACCTGTGCCTCTACGACCATCATACAAATACAAATCCAATGAAATCTAGTATTTCATTCTTGGGATTTGTATAAATATGTGTATCATTTTCACATATCAATTCGTGTTCGATTTCGAGCTTTAAATCGCTTTCTAGAAGGTTATACGCGAACTGATGTGTAAATGTAATCAGTTTAATGAAACAAACACTACGGAATAGTGACATAGGCTTAACATACCTTAAATAACCTTTACATAACTTAGAAATAAGTTGTGGAGGGTTTGGTGTGTCGAAAACAAGTTTATTCGATCGTAGGGGCTAATTTTGACAAACTGCGAAACTATGCCGATTTGTATAGTAACCAACATTCCGGAACTTGATCATAAGCTAAAAATACCTTAAATATCCTTTACATATCTTATAAATAGGCTTTGAGGGGTTCGGTATGCGAAAATAAACTTATTGGTCAATCAGGGACTAAAGGCGTCAAAAAGTGCATAAGTTTGCATTTTCGCGCATATCTTACGTTCTGAACATATCCGGACATTCAAAAATTTTTGTAATCATTAAAATTTTTTATTTTAGTGATTGGAATGCAAAAATACCACTCGTCGCGTAATTTGGATCGTTTTCGCGTCCGTTTGAGTTTTTGTCGTAATTAACCGAACAACGTGACCGTACGGCCAAACGAACTGACATTCGAGATGTTTTCAAGTATATTTTAATTCCCCTATGTTTTAACTTCATTTTGGAGCCTTGAAATGGGGTTAACGAGGCTTAAACACATCACAAATGCATCGAAAACCAAGTTTTGGACATGCAGGGACTAAACTTGACAAACTGTGAAACTGGTCTTGGAGGGGCGCGAAGACTGAGGCATATGTCTTCGCGGCCCACGACAGATGCCCAGTACAGAAACAATGAATCTGGTCTTTGAGCTAATTTTGATGGTTTTAACCCTTGTTTTGTGATACCATTTGATGGTTTTAATGTTCCCCTTGTATTATAAACCATGGGCAACACTTGTAAGGTCCAGATCAAAGCACAAGTTACGAGAAACGATCCTAACGGTTCTTGAAAATCTATAAATACCCACCTTGTTCAAGCACCATTCCTCACATTTGATCTGATTTTGCTCTAAGTTGAAGCCTTAGCTTCATACCTGAGTATTTTAGATCTAATTCTTCATTGCTTGGACCTTTTGTAAGTTTCTTTCATGCTTTTTATTACTTTTCAAGCATGAAAGTCAAACAGTGTTTGACTTTCTGCTTTGACCAGTCTTTGGTCAACACAAAGTTCATTTGAACTTTGCAACGTGAGCGTAATCACGATGGTTATAGTCCCTTGTGACTATACCTACTGATTACCACGTTTATTAGTCGAAGTGACGAGTCAAAGTCTCGGTCAAAATACGTGTTTATGCGTATTTTGCGTCGAAACTATTTTCAGGTATCAAAACACTTTGTTTTGATATCAAACCTGTTTTCTAACTTAGTTAAACGTGTTTTAACTCGTCACTTTTAGTCTAGTGCTTGTGTAGGGTCGTAAAATCAAGCGGTTTAAACCACCGCTTAGACTTTCGAACCCGACCCATTTGGTCGATCTTTAGGATACAACCAAGCATATTATGTGACCATAGTTTTATAGGGAATAACCTTTTGAGGTTATACCTTATGGTCACTTAGTTTAATTAGTTGTATGATAGGTAGTTTATATGCCTTAGGTAAATGACCAAAATGCCCTTTTCATGCATAATTGGTATTTAAGCATATGTAACTTAACTTTTGTCACTTAAACTTATTATGCAACATATTTAAACATGTTAGGGCATATAATACTTGTCATAAGACTAGTTAGGCGTCTCGAACGCGCGTTCGCGCGAACGACGCGTTAAAGTAGCGTAAGCTACTTTAGTGGGTCGTAACGGGTCGTAAGCACTTAGGATAGGTTCCGATTTAGAATGTAGGTTTTGTTAAACCATATCACATGAGTTCCAATACTCATTTGGTTTACGAGACCTCATTCTACCCGATCTTCCGATTTAGATACCGATTGTTTAATGTAGTGATTCCATACTAGGTGCCACTTGATTCCTTGAATTCCGAGCTTTCTTAGGACACTTAATCGAGGATACTTACAATCTCAAGTGAGTACATAGTCCCCTCTTTTACGTTTTCAAATGTTTTGGGGTGATTCATATGTGCCTATTCATTATTTTCATGATTTCGACTATATGATTACACATGCATAAGTACTATCTTTTGATGAATTGAACTATTATCCATAGTTTAAACGACTGATTTCCAAAGTTTGTTAGAACTAATTGTTCATTTATACTATTATTTATACATTCATTAACAATGATCAAGCCGATTGGTAGTACGAATAACGCTATAGGACTAGACACCCCATTCCTGTTGTATGGAATGTCAGAAACCAAATTTTAACCAAATAGAATTTGCCTTTGTGGTATTTCTATAGTCTCTAAAGTGTAACTTAATGCACTTAGGTTTGAATGTATTGCTAAATCACGATTTATGGTATATTTCGATATACTACCAACGTGATACTGTTTGCTAAAGCATAATTTGATATGCTATTGTTTACTAAAATATAGTTTGATATATTATCAAACCACGATTTAGGTATGTTCCGACATACTACCAACGTGATATTATTTACTAAAGTATAGTTGATATACTACCGACTTTGTTATTTCACAAACTAAAGTATATTTTAATATACTACCAAAGCATAGTTGATGTGCTATTTTCAAATCCAAAGCATAAGTTGATATGTTATTTACAAAACCAAAGTATAATGTATTATACTTCTGATCTTTTACATTCCTAAACCAAAGTGTACTTGTGATGTACTACCAAATCTATTATTTCCGAAACTAAAGTATATTCTAATATACTACCTATTTAACTATTTCAAAACTAAAGTATATTTAGATATACTACTCATCCGCTTATCTCAAAACCAAAGTATATTTTTGTATATACTATAAACATTTTACCAAAACGACGCATTTTAGAAACAAAAATTTTTACAAGGATTCATGGCTATTTTTGAAAACATAAAACCTTTTCTTGTGTTATCCAAAGCCATGAATCTAATTCACAAAATCCTATGTTAATCACAGGCATTTTTATGCTGACGTACCTATTTTCACATATGTTTCAGGTGCTGCTATTTGATGATTTGTTGATGCATGCTACACATAGGATGGACTTGTGCCTTAGCGACTTTAAAACTTGAAAGACAATTATTTGTATTTATCTGATTTGTACTAAAACAATGAGTTCAATAATTCAATAAAACGAAACATTTAATCCATGGTTGTGAAACAATGATTCTGTTACGACACTCCCCGACGTTTCCGCCACGATTTGTTGTTTTACGTGGTCGGGGTGTGACATGATACCTCTTATCACTTTCACAATACATCATACACTTAGTTTTATGAACTTCTTCGAGAATCCTTTTTTATAGGTTTCCTTGAATAAGTACTCAAATTCTCATTGGTTTGTGATCAGTCCTCCTGTTAGATTACGAATCTTAACAAAATTCTGATTACTTAAGATTTGAGCATGATTGGATGCTAATCATTCCATTTCTAACACTACATTGAATCCAACAAAGGTTTATATGATGTAAAGTAGAACTAAGTTTGTATCCTAGCAATTATCTTTTCTTTCGGAAGTACTCCACGAATATTGGTAGGGTTCCAGACTTGCCTCAGGAATGATTGTCGTCTCTTATGTTGTGAGAACAATGCCCCCGCGTTCCTCTTGGGATCTTCGGTTGTTTTCGTCTTGTTTTCAGGTGTTTGTGTCAGTTCATACAATCTTGACGGTTATAAGTTTCTTTCCTAATGGAAACATATACAACTCTTATTTTCCATGTTCTTCCTCCTTGTGTCCAGGTATCAATCCTGTGGTCAAGTATTTGCTAACTCGTCCATATTACTAATGGTTTGTAGTCTGACTATCGTTATCTGATCACGGATCTTACTGAGTAGTTCCAAATAAAACGAAATTAGTACATATTTTGGCGAAGCCAGAACTAGTACCATTTTCGCATATCCAAAGAATTTTGTCGTATACTCACGATAATTTCCACCAATCATTTGGTGATTTTGTTGCCATTTGTTCTTTTTATAAAGCAGACAAAATTTCCTTTCTATCAGTTCTTTTCATTCTTTGCATTTCATGGCATATGTCATGATCTTGTGCCTGGAAGATCAGGTCTCACCATCTTAATGCTTATTTTTGAAACATACATTACTTCATCCTTCCTCGCGTATATACAAATGGACAGCTTTAGTCCTTAGCAGCCCATGTATTGCTGTAACAATTCCTTTATTACTAGTAATCTTAGTAGGATTTTAGGTGAAGAAAGTTTTGTAAGTGCATCTAGTCGTGGTTACTCTTTTCTTCTCAAGAGTTCTTAATGAAAGTAGAATTACTCTCATTAGCGTAAGATTTAGACGTTTTGTGCCTAGCACAACTTTTAGTTACAGGTTTCCTAATGCGTCAATAATATAAGGTAACGCATGGAAAATTCTTATACTTTTGATGGCGTCCCAACTTAAAGGATTCCAATAGTTCATATTATCGCACGAGTTACGAGACAAATGATTAAATAGAATAGTGTTTGATATCGGAATTACAGATGTATACGAGAGGTTCATGATAAAGAAATCTAAAATTATCATTGACATACATGCTCATGATTCATCCTAAACTGTCAATCATTATGGTCTTTGGACTTTCTTATATATAGATATTGTCGCAACCCCCGACCCCTTGCCCCTAGAGCGGGCGGCCACGGTTACTCAGAGCGGGTGGTATCGGTGTTTATTAATTTGCCAGCGGAAATGAGACATCAGCACCGTAGTTAGGAAATATTTATCAGAGTTAAAACACCAAACTTTTTATGTAGATATAATAAGTAGACGGGATAAAACCCAAGTTTTCAATTACAATACATTGGTAGGGTTAATCCCTAATTTATTGAATTCAAAATCTCCTTTTTATTTAGGTAACTTTTATAGCCACATCTTTAAGCCTTCAGTGCTTTACAGCTGGCTTCTATTAGCTTCACATTAAGTTACCTGAAACGCGTTTTAAAAAGGTTTTATCAGCAAGAAATACAGACGAGTGTATCCCAGTTTAATCAAAATAGTTTTATAACTTTACAGTATTGAGAGCGTTAGCGATTACAATGTTTATATCTACTCAATTACTCATTCGGTACTGTCAATCCTAACTTGTGGTCATGCTATTATTTCCAATAGTAACGAGTGTCAAGTAATGTATACAAAACCCCCCAACATACCAGCAGTAATTGTAGAATACATATACTCAATCACTGTTAAGTATAATTTAAAAAGTTTAAGGTTATGGTAAAATATTTTGAATGATTCTCAAAAAGGGTTTACAAAAAGAGAATGTACTCACATTGCTGACTTAGATAATACTATGGCTTCCTGGTGTTTCTCCTGGTTATTATCTATTAAAATTTAAATAATGCACACGTGTTAGTAAGATAACCCAAATCACATTAGCCATACAACACGAGACAGAACTCCAACGAACTGAGTCAGGCAGAGCCTTGAAAATGCGTTACGGAGCCCTAGATCAATTGGGTAGGCTAACAAATACATGATCGGGGTTATAATACTTAGAACGAGGCAGAGCTTCGCTTTTTAGGGGTATAATACCCGAGTAATATTGCTATTATAGCGTCTGAGAGAAGAAAAGAAATTTGAACGGAGAAGAATGAGGCCAAAGGCCTCTATTTATAGTCTGACCAAAGGCGGCTCGTGCCCCGCGACGCCCCCTGGTTCCCTTTCGCGGCCCGCAAGGCTAGTAGACTAGGGCCTAGCCTTGTCGACTCACCTATCTAGCTTCAACACGTAGCAGGCCACGTGTCGCACCAGGGTGCCGCCTGGTGTCACTCCGTCGCGCCATACGACAGGCCCAGGGAGATGGGTTACGGCTCGCGAGCGACTTCTGTTTCTTGTTTTATTTGTATTCTATTAATATAAAGGTATTTTAGGCCCTTTAACGCGTGTACGGGATATATTAGGAACGTTAGGGATGGGTTAAGGGGTTTTTGGAGGTTTGTTATATCCTCCCCACCTTGTTTTAGATCTCATCCTCGAGGTCTACTGGAACAGGTGTGGATATTTCCTTTGCATCTCTAACTCGAGCTCCCAAGTGTATTCTGGTCCTCTCTTGGAATCCCATTTCACTTTGACCAGAAATAATCTCTTGTGTTTGAGATTCTTGATCTTCCTATCTGCAATCTGAATGGGTTTCTCTATAAACTTAAGTTTCTCGTTTACCTCTATGTCCTGAACAGGTTTTACTAATGATTCGTCTTCTAAGAAATTTTTGAGGTTACATACATGAAACACATCATGTATTCCTGCCATTTCCTCTGGCAGTTGTAGCTGATAAGCTACTGGTCCTACTCTTTTGATAATGTCAAAAGGTCCAGTATACATGGGGCTTAGCTTTCCTCTTTTAACGAATCTGACTACTCCTTTCCATGGAGAAATTTTTAACAATACCTTATCTCCAACTTGAAATTCTAAGGGTTTTGTCTGTTATCTGCATAACTCTTTTGACGATCTTATGTTGTTTTCAGTCTTTCTTTGACTTGAATTATCTTGTCCGTTGTTTCTTGTACTATCTCTGGTCCAGATAGTTGCTTTTCTCCAATCTCTGCCCAACAGATCGGAGTTCGGCACTTTCGTCCATAAAGTGCTTCAAATGGTGCAACATTAATGCTAGTATGATAGCTGTTATTGTAGAAAAATTCTATTAATGGTAAATGATCATCCCAATTTCCTCCGAAATCAATTACACAGGTTCTAAGCATATCTTCCATAGTTTGTATTGTCCTTTCGCTTTGTCCGTCCATTTGAGGATGATAAGTTGTGCTTAGATTTAACCTGGTTCCCATTGTTTTTGGAAACTTGTCAAAAAATGAGAAGTAAAACGACTATCTCTATCAGAAACAATAGATAAAGGAATTCCATGTAATGAAACTATTTCATTTACATATAACTTGGCTAATTATCTTATACTGAAAGTTTCCTTCATTGGTAAGAAATGAGAAGATTTTGTTAATCTGTCTATAATCACCCAGATTGTATTATTACATTTTTGCGTTTTGGGTAATTTAGTAACAAAATCCATTGTTATCAAATCCCATTTCCAAATTGGCATTTCTAGCAGTTGCAATAATCCTGAAGATTTCTGATGTTTAGCTTTAACTTGTGAACAAGTTAGACACTTAGCAACATAGGTTGCTATATCCTTTTTCATTCCTATCCACCAGAAATTCTTCCTTAAATCTTGATACATCTTATCATTACCAGGATGTATCATATATTTAGACTTATGGGCTTCTTCTAAAATTCGATGGCATAGGTTTCCTTGTTTGGGTATCCAGATCCTTTTCTTATGGAATCTCCAAATTCCATCTGTTCCTTGTTCTAATTCCTTAATCATTCCTTTTAATCCTTCAATATCGTCCTTGATTACTATTTCTTGTATCTCTCTAATTTGCTCATTTAAATCTATCTGTAGATTTAATCTGAGAGAACGTACTCGTTTTGGCTTTTCATGATACTTTCGACTTAAAGCATCAGCTACTACATTAGCTTTTCCTGCAAGATACTAGTTATCACAATCATAATCACTAAGAATCTCCATCCAGCGTTTCTGTCTCATATTTAATTCCTTTTGCCCAAAAATATACCTTAAACTCTTATGATCTGTGAAGACAACAAACTTACTACCGTAAAGATAGTGTCTCCGAATCTTAAGGGCAAAAATAATGGCTCCTAATTCTAGATCATGGGATGTATAATTCTCTTCATGATTCTTGAGTTGTCTAGAGGCATAAGCTATAACCTTTTGACGTTGCATCAACACACATCCATAACCTAACTTAGAAGCGTCACAATAGACTATTAAGTCTTCAGTTCCTTCTGGTAACGCAAGTAAGGGTGCGGTTGGTTAACTTTTGCTTTAGAATTTTAAAGGCTTTTTCCTGTTTTGGTTCCCATTCAAACTTAATTGATTTACAGGTCAGTTTGGTTAATGGAATGGCTATTCTAGAAAAATCTTAAATAAAACGTCTATAATAATCTGCTAGTCCAAGAAAACTTCTCACCCCCGTCGGTGATTCAGGGACTTTCCATTTGGTAATTGCCTCGATTTTTGTAGGATCTACATGAATTCCTTCATGATTAACCAGGTGTCTAAGGAATTGCACTTCTTGTAACCAAAATTCGCATTTTGAAAATTTAGCATAAAGCTTTTCTTTTCTCAACAAATTTAGAAGTATAAACAAGTGCTCTGTATGATCCTCTTTACTCTTAGAGTAAATTAGAATATCTTTTATTTACAATTATGAATTTATCCAGGTATGGTTTACATATCTTGTTCATCATGTCCATAAATGCGGCTGGGGTATTGGTTAAACCAAATGGCATGATGGTAAATTCATAATGACCGTACCTTGTTCTGAAAGCAGTTTTAGGATTGTCTACTTCCTGTACATTCAATTGATGATATCCTGAGCGTAAGTCAATCTTAGAAAAGAGTCGAGCTCCTTGAAGTTGATCGAATAGATCGTCGATTCTCGGTAATGGGTACCGAATTTTAATCACAACCTTGTTCAATTCTCAGAAATCAATGCACATACGCATCGATCCGTCTTTCTTCTTGACAAACAGTACCGACGTTACCCACGGCGATGAGCTAGGTTGTATGAAACCTTTGTCAAGAAGTTCGTCTAACTGTTTCTTCAGTTTCTGCATCTCCGTCAGTGCTAGTCGACAAGGTGCCTTGGTAATCGGTGCCGTTCCTAGTATTAGGTGAATTCTAAATTCAACCTCTCGATCTGGCGGTAATCCAGGTAATTCTTCTAGAAAGACGTCTGAGAATTTAGATACTACGGGAATATCTTTTAATTCTTTTCCTTTAGTATTAATGATTATGGAAATCATATACACTACTGCTCCTTTTCTTGCGTAGCTCGCAGCTTTCATCACAGAGATGAATTTTGTTGACCTGGTTGGCTTGTCTCCTTTAATTGTGATCTTTTCACCACTTGGTGTACTTACTTGCACTGACTTTTGATCACATAAAATACTGGCATGATTGGTTACCAACCAATCCATTCCTAATACAATATTAAATCCAGCCAGATTTATTGGATAAAGGTTAGCAGAAAAATGATGGTTTAAAATTTCTATTCTTGCTCCCTGCAAGATTTTACTAATCTTAATGGATTCTCCATTTGTCGTCTCCACCAGACAATCTTGTTGAAGTTTAGTTAATGGTTGGTTGAGAAGTTTGCAGAAATAAGTATTAATAAAACTTTGGTTTGCACCAGAGTCAAATAATACCTTGGCAAAAATATCATTAACTAAGAACGTACCGGCAATCACATCCGAAATCATCTTGGCTTCTTCAGCTGTCAAAACAAATGCTCTGGCATTCTTCGTGGGTCCTTCAGTTGTCGTAGCTTTGTTGGTTGTTGCTAGAGCTAGTTTCGGACAGTTTGGTTTTATATGACCAGCTTCTCCGCAATTGAAGCATAGCCTATTGCTAGCTTTCGATCGACATTCTTCTTCCTTATGCCCGGGTTTCTTGCAAAAATTACAATACCTTGCACATTTTCCGTAATGCTTCTTTTTACAAGACTTACAGTAAGGTGCAGAGGAAGAACCTGTATCTTTTCCCCGGTTGGTATTACCGTAGCAAAATTCCTGGGTAAGTCTTTAGGCTAGGTTCTTTCTCTGATTTTTCTCTTATGTGCGTACCAATTCATCAGTCAAGATATTGGCTAGTTCTACTGCTTCTTCTATGGTTTGTGGCCTAGCTGCCTTGACTATGTGTCTGATTTCACTAATTAATCCCCAACTGTAACGGGAGTTTAATACCGGCTCAGGTGAGGCTAAGGTTGGTACTATCCTAGCATACTCAAAGAATATGGTAGTGTAACCTTTGCAGTCTATTCCAGTCATTTTAAGATTTAAGAACTTATTGGCGATTTGTTCTTTTTCATGAGGAGGACAAAATTTTCTTTCGACTATCTCCTTATAGTTTGTCCATTCCATACTATAAACTCTGTCACTTCCTCTAGACTGGAGAATAGTATTCCACCATTCTAAGGCTGCATTTTTGAAAAGATTAGAAGCAAACTTGATTTTATCTTCATCTGCACATTTACTTATTTTTAAGACTGCTTCTGTCCTTTCTATCTAGCGTAAGGCTACAATGGCTCCTTCATTGCCTGAGAATTCTATTGGTTTGCAAGACCAGAATTCTTTATAAGAACAACCATATGAAACGGTTCTTCTTATTTTTGGAATAGGTACTTGGATCAGTGGTCCATTATTTTCGTTCACACTGTGACTTGGTTTAGTGGGTGGACGTTTACTTCCAATTACAGATTTATTATTTTCTGCTTCTTTAACAGTCTTGAGAATATATGGCATAGCATCTATAATTCCTTGTGCTACTATATGTTGGATGACACTGTTATCTATTTGGTTTCCGGCTTTATCATTATTCAGGTTTTCCTGATTTACTTCGTTGTCCATCTGGATTATAAACATTTATCAGGTATCAATATTACAGAATAAATAATCACATAAGCAATTTGATCCAAAAACGTCGAACACTGCGACTTTACTCTTTTTATATATCTATATATATGCGTTGATTTCAAACTATAACTGAAATTTAAACACACTAGAAGTTAGGCATCGGTATCTATTTTAGTCTGTTTATTCTAGTTGATTTTTGTTATCAAAATACAAAATTACACACATATCTATATATTATTTTAGGTTTCATGTATCCAATCATGTATTTCACGCTCGATATGATTCCACACGAGCTTCTCTCCTATTTGACGAATTCTGTCTCCTTCTTCAATTAACTCATCGCCCCATTGGCGAAGTTCCTGCATATTTTCTTCACTTATGGGAGGTAATGGTGCTTGTACTGGGTCAGGGTATCGAGGTATGGGGTGTCCATGAGGGTATGGGTTACATATTATACTTTGCTTATACCAGTCGCTATTCCAGAATAGGTCTAAAGGGTTTAGGTCGGTATACTGAGCTATGGGGTTTGGTGGGGGAATTCGGGGAATCTCATAGGGGTCGACATCTGGGATTGGGAAATGGTTTTCCTGGTTGGGTTCTAGCATTTGTTGGTATGGGAATAAGGGTAACAATGATAACAACCCTCCTAAAACCTCTTAACATAACCCTAAATGTCCCTATTATATCCCGAATATACGTTAACGAACTTAATTAATATATATATATATATATATATATATATATATTAATAAAAATCAAATAAAAACAAAAATATAATGCCCTTGCGGGGCGCGACCCCCTTAGGAGTGCGAGTCGCGGGCCGCGACAACGTGGCACCAGGCCGGACCCTGGTCCGCCACGTGTCTTGTTACGCGTCAAGGCTACATAGGAGACTCGCTAAAGCTAGGACCTACCCTAGGTCTCTCGCAGGCCGCGTAAGAAAGAGAGCGGGGGCTCGCGGGCCGCGAGCCGCCATTGTTCCAGCCTATAAAAGGGGCCTTAGGCCTCCATTCATTCTCGTTCAAAATTCTTCTCTCTCTCAAATATAATAGGCAAAACACTCGGGAATAATACCCCCTAAAAAGCGAAGCTCTGCCTCGTTGTAAGTATTATAACCCCAGAACACGTATTTGTTACCCAACCCGATTGATCTAGGGCTCTGTAACGCATGTCGAGGCTCTGCCTGACTCAGTTCATTGGAGTTCTGTCTCGGTAGTATGGCTAATATAAAGTGGGTTTACTTACTAACACGTGTGCATTGTTTAATTTTAATAGATAATAATCAGGAACATTAACAGAAAGCTGTAGAAACACCTAAGTCAACAATGTGAGTCATTCTCTTTTTCTACCAAACTGTTTTACCAAAAACTCAAATGTTTTTAATTATAACTAATAGTGATTGAGTCTATGTATTCTACAATTACTGTCGGTATGTTGGGGTTTTGTATACATTACTTGACACTCGTTACTGTTGCGAATAGTAGCATGACCACAAGTCAGGATTGAAAGTACCGTATAAGTAATTAGGTAGATATAAACATTGTAATTGCTGATGCTCTCAATACTATAAAAATTATAAAAACTTGTTTTGATTAAACTGGGATGCATTCGCCAGTATTTCTTGCTGATAAAACTTTTTTTAAAACACGTTTTAGGTAACTTAATGTGAAGCTAATAGAAGCCAGCTGGAGAGCACTAAAGGTTTAAAGAAGTGGCTATAAAAGTTACCTAAATAAAAAGGAGTTTATGTTTTCAATAATTAGGGTTTTATCCCCACGAATGTATTATAAATGGAAACTTGGGTTTTATCTCATTTATTATTTATAAAAGTTTGGTGTTTAAACTCTGATAAAATATTTCCTAACATCTGTCCTGATGTTTAAATTCCGCTACCAAATTAATAAATACCGATACCACCAGCTCTGTATAATCGCGGCCGCCAGCTCCCGGGGTAGGGTCGGGGGTTGCGACAGGAGGTGGTATCAGAGCTACAGCCACTAGTTTAAGCCACTGAGATGTTCTGCTAATACCTAAATTATAATCAATTGTGTTAGGAAATAATCTATGTGAGTATGTGTAAATATGTATATTATTGTTTTGTGTTATTTGATAATCTGTTAGTTTACAGTATGAGTGAGCAAGGTACATCCGACACTTACCGTCAATTAGCTAGTCCTCCAAAGAGTGAAGGAACCTCATCTCAGCCTACTCCTTCGGGGTACTCTGCTGATACCGAGGAAGGAATTTTTATCTTTAAGGCACAATCCGAGGAACCATTCCCTCCCAAAAAGAGAGGATGGTTTAGTAGGGGAGCGCATGAGAGGAGGAAAAGGATGAAGAAATTACAACAACATAGAGCGTTAGCAAAAGCAAATAAGGAAGTAAATGCCTAAACCCACGAAGCAGTTAATAGGCCATTGTGGGAAGAAGAACTTGATAGACAGTTAGCAGATTTTCATATGTTAGCAACCACCGCAGCGGATCCAAATCTGAACCAAATAGCTGATCCACAACCGTTGCCATTATTTCTCGACCAACCAATGGAGTTAGAAACTAACCAAGAAAACCAATTACCCACACCAGCATTTGATCCCAACAAGATACCTAGAATCCCAGCACCAGTTCCTTTAGAATATGATCCATGGGATGATGACAATATGGTATATCAGGAACAATATCCTCAGGAAGAACTGATACCAAATCCCATAGCACAGTATACTGATCTTAATCCTTTAGATCCATTTTGGAATGACGACAAGTATATTCGATGTGTGTTAAGCAACCCATACCCATACGGAGAACTTATACCTCGATACCCTGACCCAGTGCCAGCACCACTACCACCCATGAGTGAAGAGAATGTGCAGGAACTTCGCACATATGGCGAAGAGTTAGTGGAAGAAGGAAATAGGATACGACAGATAGGAGAGAAGCTCGTTTGGAAATATGACGAGCAAGAGATGCAGTATTGGATGAACGGCACCTAATATATATATATATATATATATATATATATATATATGTGTGTGTGTGTGTGTGTGTGTGCGTGTGTGTGTGTAGTTTGAAAAAAAACCAATCAACTAAAATAGATAACCTAATACCTATCGATGCATAACTACTAGTATGTTTATTTTCAGTAGTAATTTGTAATCGATGCATATAGATATAAACAGAGTAAAGTCGCAATATTCGACGTTTTTGATCAATTTGTTTGTGTGATTGTTTGTATTAAATTTCATTCTGTGGTATTAATACCTGATAAATGTATACAATCCAGATGGACAACGAAGTAAATTAGGAAAACCAGAATAATGATAATAACGAAAACCAAGTAGATAACAGTGTCATTCAACATATAGTAGCACAAGGAATTATAGATGCTACGCCATATATTATCAACACTGTTAAGGAAGCAGAAAATAATAAATCTGTAGTTGGAAGTAAACGTCCACCCACTGAAACAAGTCACAGCGTGAATGAAAATAACGGACCACTAATCCAAGTACCTATTCCAAAAAGAAGAAGAACCATGTTATATGGTTGTTCTTATAAAGAATTCTGGTCTTGCAAACCGATAGAATTCTTTGGCAATGAAGGAGCCATTGCAGCCTTACGTTGGATAAAAAAAGATAGAAGCAGTCTTAAAAATAAGCAAATGTGCAGATGAAGATAAGATTATGTTTGCTTTTAATCTTTTTAAGAATGCAGCTCTAAAGTGGTGGAATACCATTCTCCAGTGTAGAGAAAGTGATAGAGTTTATAATATGGAATGGACGGACTTTAAGGACATAGTGGAAAGAAAATTATGTCCTCCTCATGAAAAAGAACAAATCGCCAATAAGTTCTTAAACCTTAAAATGACTGGAATAGACTGCAAGGGTTACACTACCATATTCTTTGAATATGCTAGAATAGTACCAACTTTAGCTTCACCAGAACCTGTATTAATCTCTCGTTACATTTGGGGATTAATTAGGGAAATCAGACATGTAGTTAAGGCAGCTAGACCAAAAACTATAGAAGATGCAGTAGAACTAGCCAATACCTTGACTGACGAATTGTTACGTACGCAAGAAGAAAACCAGAGAAAGGACCTAGCCCAAAGGCTTACCTAATAATTTCGCTATGGTAATTCTAAACGTGGGAAAGATACCAGTTCTTCCTCTGTACCTTACTTCAAGTCTTGTAAAAAGAAGCATTATAGAAAATGTGCAAGGTATTGTAATTTTTGCAAGAAACCCGGGCATAAGGAAGAAGAATGTCGATCGAAAGCAAGTAATAGGCTATGCTTCAATTGTGGAGAAGCTGGTCACATCAAACCAAACTGTCCGAAACTAGCTCTAGCGATAACCAACAAAGCTACGAAAACTGATGGACCTAAGAAGAATGCCAGAGCATTTGTTCTGACAGCTGAAGAAGCCAAGATGATTCCAGATGTGATTGTCGGTACGTTTTTAGTTAATGATATTTTTGCTAAAGTATTATTTGACTCTGGTGCAAACCAAATTTTTATTAATACTTCTTTCTGCATACTTCTCAATCAACCATTAACTAAACTTCAACAAGGTTGTCTGGTAGAGACGGAAAATGGAGAACCCATTAAGATAAGTGAACTCCTACAGAGAGCAAGGATATAAATTTCAAACCATGATTTTATTGCTAACCTTTACCCAATGAATCTAACTGGATTTGATATCGTGTTAGGAATGGATTGGTTAGTAGCTAATCATGCCAGTATTTTATGTGATCAAAAGTCAGTGCAATTAAGTACACCAAAGGGTGAAAAGATCACAATTAAAGGAGATAAGCCAACCAGGTCAACAAAATTCATCTTTGTGATGAAAGCTGCAAGCTACACATGGAAAGGATCTCTAGTGTATATGATTTCTATAATCATTAACACTAAAGAAAAAGAATTAAAAGATATTCCCGTAGTATTTAAATTTTCCGATGTTTTTCCAGAAGAGTTACCTGGATTACCGCCAGATAGAAAGGTTGAATTTAGGATTCACCTCATACCAGGAACGGCACCGATTACCAAGGCACATTATCGATTAGCACCAACGGAGATTGTAACACCTTGCAAAATCATGACCAATAAAGTGAAGACACGTGTCATAAACCCTAAACATGTAAAGTTGACAAACAGTGAAAAGATGTATGTGGAAGGACTAAAAAGTGTCAACATGTTAAAACTATGCCTCTGAATAACCTTACACAATATTCGTATTCTTAAAAGAGTGAATTATTGGGCGTAAGAAGCCATTTGTGAAAAACAAGTGAAAGATATAAGACGAAGGGGTTAAATGTGTCAACATGTTAATTCTTACCTCTGAGTGACCTTTTAACGAACCCGGAGCTTCGTAATGTCCAATTATAATTCCAAGAATGCTAAACGATAATTACATAAGGTTTTGGCATCATAATTTATTAAGTTGTGCAAAATCTCAAGAAAGAGGGTTAAATACGTCAACAAGAGAAATTAGTGTCTTTCGGGTGATCTCTAACTAATCGGAAGCCTAACAATGTTTATTATAAGTCCCAAGGTTCTTAAAAATAAACTTTGGGGTTTAATAGAGCTAAAAATGAAATTTAAATAAAGATATAAAGGACCAGGGGCTGAAACTGCCAAGTTTAAAACTTATGTTACCGGAACAGAGGAGAGTCGCGGGGCACGAAGCCCACTCTGATCTTCTTCGCAGGCCGCGAGGAAAGGCCTAGTAGCGAAAAACTGGACAGCTGCATGTTGCAGCCTTGTACACCGCCTTTGCATGCCTGAAACTCAAAACCATGGATTGTTAGATGGTTTTTATCGACACTAGGACACCTGGGAACATATGGGAACACCTCTTAACACCTGGATTGATCTTGAGGATCCTTGTTTCACTATAAATAGGTGCATCCTTTCACCATTTAATCTTGCACCTCTCAAAAATTCTCATCTTCTCTTGCTCTGGAGCTTCCTGGTCATTAAGGAGACTCCCCTTAGTCAAGATTTCGAGCTAGGACCTGTTGTAAGTGTCCATAGCCTTTCTAGTTCGGTTTCTATGTGTTTAAAGATCGAAAGTCAAAGTTGTCGTAATAACGCTTTGACTATCGGTCTAGACCAAAACGGTCCAGCCATTGTTCGAGGCGAATATGGCTACGTGATCATAATTGGGTGTGTGTTAATCCCTCAAAAGTGCACATCTAATTATCACGTTTACTTAGTTAATTGTCGGGTCAAAGTAATTTAATAAAAAGTTAAACTAGTCAGCTTTTTAAATAAAAATCAAAACTGATAATGTAGAGGTTATAAATCATGTTTTATCACTCTAATAACTTAGTAAATATTAATTGAACATGTATAAACATGTTCAATCGACAATTCTAAGTTTAGACTCGGTTCGCAACCGAAAGTCGCAAAAGCTTGACTTTTGCTTTGACTTTCAGTTCTGACCCGATTAAGCTTAATTCCTTTGTGTTTTAAGCTTTCATTGTGACCATATAATATAGTAGTATAACCCTCTGAGTTTATATTACCCAGTCACTAATTATTATGAATTCTATGCATGTTTCCGTTATTATGCTTAATATTGACCAATATGCCCTTATGGTCTAAAAATGAGATTTTTGAATACATGAACATACAAATGAGTTAAGTACTGACTTATAAATATGTCTAAATTATTTTGACATTATATTCTGGTCTCAAATTGATGTTATGCAAAATATCGTAAATTTAACTTTTATAAAGTCTAAATTACCCTTTTACGCATAAATTATACTTAAACATAAATTTTGACCCAAAACTCATTACCTACCATTGTAATATTATTTTTAAAGATTTTTGGAATGTTAGTTCAGATTATCTACTGAGCATAACATCGAGTTCTCGTATAAATTCTATAATTGACGATAATACCCGTTTTGCAAATAAAATATGTTTTACATATGATTAACATACAAAACCTTTTCTTACTGATCTAATATGAAAAATAAAATATTTTGACCATCCAAGGCTGGCCAAAATCTCAGAATCGCATAAACTTTGCAAATACCGTCAATTATCGACTTTTACGCTAATTTGGTGCATAGTATGGTTCAAAACCATATTTAGCACCCAAGACTTGTTACCTATTGAATTTACAAATAAATTTTAATATTTTTACAGTAGATATAAGTCATGAACTCAGACTTCCAATTATGTCCTGAAAAGCATATGTGAAATGAACAAAATACCCTTTCGGGGCATACTTTGGCCATAAAGGGTAAACCACACATTTGTATGATATCCTACTGTTATAACATCATAATAATAAATATTTTTACAGAATGTTTTTGACCAAAACTTCAGTTGACCTATAAACCTCTTTTATAAGTTCTAAAATGACCAAAATACCCCTACGGGCCTTATTTCGGTTTTAAATTATTTTTGGGCATATATGTTAACATCTTACGGATGTCTTAACATATTTTAAGAATAATAATATATGGGACTTGTATATGGTTCATTTGGTTAACCGTTACGCTTGTATGCGTTCGGTTCGGTTTATGTAACTAGTTTACATGGATTTAACCGAAACGGGTTTAACCTTATCATTTAATCTTCAAAATCCAGAATGTGTTTAGTTTACCCATAGCATACAAGTATTCAAACTTATCGGGTTTAAATCACATTCCATTATGGTCTCCGCTTAATCTAGCGTTTTGAACCATAAAACATCCTTAAAACTAACCGGTCAAGTCTTCGACTCAAATAAGACCCGTTAGTATTCTAATAGGTTAATAAAACCTTCCGTACAGATTAAAGTAGCTTCGGTAGAAGATATTTGCTTAAGGTCTTAAGAATATACGGCTGAGTAGCATTATCTTGCATAAATAGCTCAGGTAAATACTTTTAACTTATTTTCCCTTATACAGGCTTGGGATATGGTAAATTATTACCGCTTGGTCGGGTATGAGATCATTTAATCAGATTGTGATGTAATAAATCTGCATAACCCATTTTAATTCGTTTTGTTTGATAACATAAACTTTGGGGTTTAACGACCGTGTCCTGGATATCCTCGGCTCATTTAAATTATTAATGGCCACGACCTATGCACGGGGTGTAGGTATACACCTGAAAGATGCAAATGCTAAATAATGAATTAACCCACAAGTTGGGGATAACTCCTCTTTGGGTTTTATAAGTGGTGAGTCAGTTAATCATGACCGGCTTCTACACCGGCCCCAAATGTATGACAAACATGTAATACTGTATACAAGATTTTAAATAAAATTGTCCCAAGTTATAAAAGAATCTTTGTGCCTTGAGCATCCAAACAAATTTTACAAATGTTTTCAAATGAGTCAGTTAATTGTATTTACCAGTGAAAACTGAAGTATTTTCAAAAGACTAAGTAACAGGTACCTCGCGTAAATAGGCTGGAACTACTCGGCATAAATAAAGAGGATCTTACAAATCCTTAGTGCCTAAAAGTCTGTCAAACTCTAACTTATGTATTTGTTCAATAGTCTGCCTGTGGATGTATATTACAATCCGTCTGTATATATATTCTTTTGTTCAACTTTGAACTTTATGGGTTGTAATAGTATTTAACTTCCAAGCCTTCCGTTGTGTTATAAAAGTGTTAAATTGACTATGATGATATCAACTGCGTCACAATACTCCCCACCAGGCCCACCGGAATATGTGGAAATATCGAAGTGTGACAGGTTGGTATCAGAGCCAACATTGAGTGAATTAAACACTAGCCTTTTGTGTTTAATCTCAATGACACATTAGCACATTCATTGACTTCCGAGTCTAGGTAAATAACCTAGGATTAATCCTAATCTTTTTGGTTTACATATTCTGCTTGTCTCTTTGTTTTTGACAGAATTACTTATTCATAATGCCGCCAAGAATGCGAGGAAGAGCAGGAAAAGGAAAAGCACCCATGATAGGAAGAGGGCATGGCGGGGAAGGGCCTTCACATCGGCGTACCCCATCCGCCTCATTTAGCTCTAACCCACATGAGGATTGGAGAAATTACATTGAACCGGCAAGACGTTCTGTCTCGCTCAGTACTTCGCCCTCTTACCATAACTCTTTTGGGCAACAACAAGAAGAAGAGCCCTAGAACTCGCACCACTCTCACCATTCCTTACCACGTTCTGCTTCTCACCACTCTCACTCCCACCATTCTTTCCAAAACCCCACTCCTTATTTTCAGGGTCATTTTAACCCTATTGACCAAATCAATGAACCAGCAGGTGATAACCTGTTGGGGCCTGGAGACATCTCCACCATCTGGGACGCCTACGCATCCCATCGACATCTCCACCATCTGGAAGTGGATGCTGATCCAGATCCAGCCATGCCACCATCTGGGACGCCTACGCATCCCATCGACATCTCCGGCGGTTCCTCATATGCGGGATCGCCATACCGAGGCCCAGATTTATGGGCTGAAAGGTGGAGTACCTACAAGTGCTAGTACACTCCCCCTCACCACAACGCACCACAGCAACAGGATTCCTCTGAGGATCCACATTTCCAAGCGGTTACACCGCCACCACCACCAGCACCAGAACAACTTCCGCCACCAGAACCATCAAGGCGAAGGAGAACTGCACGGATGTCCGTGCGAGGGGGTTTCCATTTCAGCACCCCCAATACTCCATCAACTACCCTCCCCTCTATGAGGACCCACAAATGGGTGGGCCCTCAAACGCAGTGTCAGAAATTGACACTGCACCAGTCACCTTGCCACCACCACCACCTCCATTGGGTTTTGAAAACCCAATTCCTGCTTACCCAGGTTCAGCTGGGTACAACCCGTATGAGCCACAAGCTTCTGCGGGTTATAACTATCATGCCCCTGCCATACACCCATACGTCAAGGCAGCAAATTTTAACGCTCTCTATACCTCACCTTTTCCTCCAGCTTACCCAACTGGGTACCCTACTTATGAGTATCAATACCCGCCACCTCCACAACCTCAACAGTAGCAGTAACCTCAACCACCACTTAACCAACCACAATCACAAGAAATATTACAACGGTTGGAAGAAGTGGAACAAAGGGTGGAAGAACGTGACAAAAAGCACAACAAGTTTCTTAAGGGTCTTGCAAGCCTTATCAAAGGGAAGAAGAAGAAAGATCATTGAAGACCCTTACCTTGTTTTGTAATTTTATTTTAATTAAGTCCCTGCGTGGACATCTTTTTAGCATCAGTCCCTACGAGGACTTGTTTCTTTCTTTATAGTCCCTGCGTGGATAATTTGTTTTCAAAGACCCGTTTAGGGCAACTTTTGTAATCCTTAGTACTATTAATGGTATTTCTTTTGAAATTCATATATATATGTACTTTCATTACAATAACATGCAATTAATCATTTCAATTTTTAATTGATCTACTTCAAAATTTCAAAGGAAAATCTTAAAGGTATAACCTAGCCAAAAAATAGAAGGCTATGATGGTATAACCCTCTTAAGACAATGAATCCCTATTAACATCTTGAAACATGTAAACACTCCTGGCAGTGTGACTCGAGAAACCACACCTGCCTTCCAAAGTACTTGGATTTTTCCAAGCCCTTACATAAGCCTAAATGATCAATGTGAATCACGGCTAGAAACGTCGGATATGATGACTTTACCAAAACATCCATTAGAGATGTTATTTACTCTGCCTACGAGCCAAATTATATTAATTACATAATAAGAATTGGTTATAGCCTATAACTTTTGTCAAAAGGTAATGAACTATGTTCGTGTCACACCCCGACCCGCAGCGGAAAGGTACGGGGCATGATGATTACCCATAGCTCATGACAACTAACATTGTTACGATATTTAAAGCATGTCCATTTAATTTGTCACATAGCATTTAATAATCAAAATTATTCATACATTGTCCAAAAACTACATATCAAATGATTTCAATTTAATTTCCTAAGGCCCATGCTACGTGTCCACGTCACTTGATCATCAACTTTGAAAACCTGCACCATGTTAGAAAAATATATTTTTGGGTCAACAAATATGTTTGTGAATAATTTCATTCGTTTTATAGAAAACAGTTTTATATTTATTTCTTTTTAAAAAAATATCTTTAACATGCACCTCAAGGTTAGTGTGTAAATGGTCTCATATCATCAACATAGTCAACATATCTATAAATCCAAATTTACCAAACAAGAATACACAATCAAATAACAACACAAACAACCAAAATAAACAGACTCTTGATAATAGCGTGCATTAGGCTCAAGCCCCGAGGAGCGAGTCTAATACCCTTGGCGATACTAGGCTACAACCCATGGCCGTGAGGAACCTAGTCAGCCGTGGATCGACTAGACACAATAGCATGCAATAGACATGACATCAGATAGCATATAGATTAATAGAATACACATAAGACCTTCACATAATAACACTTGATCATAGCATGTTAAGTAAATCAAAAAGTGTAACATGATGCACCCCAAAATTTGAAATAGTTAAAAAGGGGAAAGTGGAAGAAATTACTCACAGGTTGCGAAGAGTTAATCCACGAAAATGCACCGCACGGAAATGAACGATTTATATCTAAATAATAATCGCAATGCAAATAGATGAAATTCTAAACAAAAGGATAACCTATTGATTTTAGGAAATTGGGTTCTCCTACTTGAGGACTTGGAAATATATAAAATTATATTCGTTCAACAGAGAAATAACCAAAACAATAATTATATATATTTTAGAATTTATCAATATGGCAAAAATCATAGAATTGCTATTTTAATGGTTTTAGATATTTGATAATGCTAAATGATTAAATAAGTTCATCAAACTCATCTAAAAAAATATATAGATTCAATTCAATATTAATCCCCAATTTTATTTTAAAATAATAATTTTGTAATGGGATTTATTTGTCTAAACAATTCCACCAATTCTTTAGTTATATAATCATTAATAAAAAAATATAGAAAATCTATAATAACTTTAACCATCATATAATCGGTAAAAATCAGTAAGATTATTTATAAAAATTATTTATGATAACCTTGCATATATTTTTAAAGGATTAAAATATATAAACATATATGATGCAAATTAGATCTAAAAATTCCCAAAAAATTAAGGAAAGTTCTATAAAAATTACCTAGTGTTTATATAATCTGAAATAATCAATAAAACATCTATTGAATTTATTTAAAGTTGTCTTGTATTTTTATTTGATTTATCTAGTGATTAAAACACAAATAATTCATCAAACTTCCTATTGATATCTAAAAATTCTCAAAATTTACACATAACATACTAATTTGATATTTAACAACATTATACTTTCAATTTGATCAAAACACAAGTCTAAATCAAAAAGCCCCAAATTCTATGCATGAAGAACCCTATATTCAACTAAAATTAAATTCGGATAAATTATCCTTCTATCACTAAATTTGATAGAGGGCTTTTGAGAATTGAAGGAGATATGGTCCGCACAAGTTACGAGCCCTAGAATGTTCTTCGATTAAATTCGTGATGAAGAGGTGATGAAACAAGGTAATTTCAGTGGGGTTTTGCTTTGTTTTTGCTGGAGATTCGAGTGGTATAACTCTCACGAAACAATTTTATATTTTGAGAAAGAACCCAACATTGTTTAACAAAAACTCAAATGGTGTAAGGATTTTAGATTCATTAAGTTAATTAAAGGGCAATTTATGACATGAAACGGATCCCCCTTATTATTGTGACATGATATGGACCTGAAAGAAGTCAAACGTCATACGAAACTCAATCGGTTTGGTGCCACGTTCTCAATTCACGTCACATTGAAGAAGAAAGAGATGTAGGTCTCTGATAGGGTCAATATAAATAAATAATGAATGAGGCTTTGTCATCAGTGGTATGTAGTCCAGCTGGTATGCACATTGGTTGATATGTGAGGGGTTCCGGGTTCGATTCCCGTCCCACACTCTTTTGTTTTATTTTTTTTCCTTAAACTAAACCTAAGCTGTGTTCATAAGTAGTCAGGATCCATATCAGTAAAAAAGAAACATACAGCTCATTTGGTTTGTGGGTTGTTTGTTGTTTCAGAGGACTGAGGACTACTGGTTCGAGTCCCGCGACCCTCATATAGTTTTCTTTATTTTTAAGTTTCAATTATAACATAATCAGTCCCTGTTCTTTTACCAACCAATCTAACCTTAAACATCAACCTAGTTAATTAAAGTATATACTAACTTAACTAGGTTTAACCTAGTTAACCTATTATAGAAAATAACTAACTGAGTTAACTTAGTTGACTAACCTAGTTAGTTGATTTGTTTATTTTATGGTTTCCATTAATTACAAAACAACCCCCCTAACCTTGTAACTTTGATATTTTGACAATTTTCACCCTTTTAAGTTTAAATCTTGTTTTAACTACCATTTTTAACGTAGTTAGTTAATTCCTTTAAAATTTTAAAATGATCTAATCGGGTTTCGTTTATAAACCTCTATTGAATTCCGGTTTTAATACGATGCAACATGGGACGATTAATTACATAATAAAATAGAGTAATATAAATTCTTGTTTTTATTTTTATTGATAAAGGTCCGGTTTTACAATCCGGGTCGGATTTCGGAGGTCTGGTTTTGACGGATCTTACAGTCTCCCCAACTTTTGGAAATTTCGTCCCGAAATTAGAGGAAACTGCTCGTATAGGATGAAGTGTAGGGTCTTCCATAGGCATAAACAAAGTCGGTTCGATTATTAGTAGTATTAGGAACTCGAATCTTACGATCAGGCTGTTCTTTAGGGTAGTCAGAAATCAAGGGTTAAATACGAGCCCAAATGTTGCTGATTTTACACTCAAACTGAGATATATTAGGAGCAAAGGTTTTAGATTA
This sequence comes from Helianthus tuberosus, assembly GCA_030545235.1. Lineage (NCBI taxonomy): Eukaryota > Viridiplantae > Streptophyta > Magnoliopsida > Asterales > Asteraceae > Helianthus > Helianthus tuberosus. The sequence continues at coordinate 35,606,528 of CM060370.1, read as the reverse complement.
GACTGTGGCGGTAGCGTTCCTGACAAGGGTTGCATACCCAATTATAGGAATCACTTTAAAATGCTAAGGATGCAGAAAATCAAGGGTGTTAACTGTTATGTACGAGATAGCCGGTTATAGGCTCTATAATCATTACAATCACGAAGCCCAAATTTGGTGTATCGAGGATGTATTGTAGCTAAACAGAAAAAACACATCCCAAAGATGGCTTGTGACACGTGAGAGTTTGCAACCGAGTCGCAAAGGATACTCGTGATGTCAAAACTACAATCTGTGTCACGACCTAGGATCTTGATGTATTTCTCATAAAATGCGACAATTTGAGTTAGATTAGCGAAATCATAGAATTTGAATTCTCCAATCACAAAACCAAATCAAACTAACTAAAACACTCATGATTAGTCTAATGTGCTTTTGAAAATTTGATAGACACACTTATATATAGAAAGTACCAGCGGCGTATCCACCATGTCCCTATCAAATTTTCATCCACATCATTATTCAAATCATGTTTGGTGACTCAAACCAACTTCTCATGACCAGTCTAACGAGGCTTTTGATACCTCGATAAGAACACTTATATATAGGAAGTACCAGCGGCGTATCCACCATGTCCTTATCAAGTTTCATCGGCTTCGTTATTCGGATCATGACTGACGACATAAACACAACTTACATAGAACCTCTCTCGACCAATCTAACGAGGCTTTTGATAGTTTGATAAGAACACTTATATATAGGAAGTACCAGCGGCGTATGTCCTTATCAAATTTCATTGGCTTCGTAAGAAGTTTTAATTGGTTCTATGCGACAACTCAACTTACTAATTAAATAACCACAACCAAACCACAACCAACTAATGTATGAGTCTCGAACCCAAAAAGGGTGCGACTAAATGGTGGCAGTTCCTACATCCATAGTTATGGGGAAAAAGGGTCAGTCTATGAATAAGTGAGACGATACCCATATCACACAAATTATGGGAAAAGGTAAGTCGTGATGAGTGATGATGTGAAACTGCAGCAACATGAACTAGCAATAAAACAAATCATAAATGCATAACATAGTGATATATAAAAACGTCTGAGTAAAGGATGAAAACGACGACAAATAGTAACGTTGAAAGCGTGACAATGGCACAAGCTATCAATGGTACTGATTAAGAGTTGATATTTGTATCGATTGGCGTTAGTGCGAATGCCAAGGATACGAAGTGAGAGTAGCAGGTAAAGTCGTTAATGAGGGAAAACTAAACGTGAAGTCGAATGGCGGAGGAGATGAAGTAGCAGCATTGATTTACACTCCCACCAGTCGGGCGATAATTACGATTCGGACAAAAGTAGAAGGGTCCTAAGATAAATTAAAGAAACCATAACTTTGTTAATTTAACTCACATGCATTTCATTTTGTTAACTATTTTTACACTTTACCAAGTGTAGCACATTGGTATTACAAATTGTTCATGTACAAAAGCAACTTAGTTTATTTGGAAAAATATTTCGTTAAACTTCAGGGAAAACATTTTTTTGGCCTAAGGTAGAACATTTACAATATATATTTATTACATTTTATTATTATTTTATAAAACCAAATTTTGAGATCAGAAAAAAAAAATTATCGTCACCATGTGCCCTCGACTCGAATTTTCCAAGCTCTGGGCATAGGTTACGATATTGGTTAGGGTTGTGACGTTCAACTCATATTAGACGATTCGCTAAGGTTCAAAACATATAACCAAAATTCACATTATTACACTTGTGCTTGGAAATTCAGAACAATCCTTTTTTATTTCCAGTTCATATAAAATTTTAACTTAAAACATTTTATTCGCAATAACTCATCGCATAAGATTTCGTCGTGTTGCTGACCGCGCCATGGTTGTCTTGGATCTAGATGAGTGTTCGTCCGCGTGCCTTCTAGTTACCCTGGTCCTCTAGTTCGGTTTGACCGACTCGATCGTAAGGAACGAGTTGGGTGCCATAAAGTACGGTCGGTTGATCCATTAGTGGAGCGTCAGGTTGGACATACGGTTGGATCATATGGTGGGTGTTTGGTTGGTCAAATGGAGGTGTCACGTGTTGTACATTAAATGGTGCCGTAGGTGGTTCTTTTTGATGGTTATAGTGCCGACAGGTGTCGATTAAGTGACCATAAAGTCCACAATAAGTGAAAAGGCGGCACAAAGTGTGGGCTGGGTGATGTTTTTGACAAGTGGGGCATTGTGGAAAATGTCCGCGACAAGGTTTTCTGTCAGGTACAGGATTAAGAGCAACCTGGTTTAGCGGAATAGCTGGTATGGCGTAATCGTGGTTGGTTTCACTCCTTTGATGGTTGTTATCGGGTAAAGACGGTTCAGCTTCAGCCTCTTCAATTTTATTCTTGGAGATGTGGGCGTTGAGTGCCTGTTGAACTTGAACGACTATAGTAGGAATAATTGCGGCCATTTGTTCAGCTATCAAAGCTGCCATTCAGCGGTTAGAAATCCTCGGTTGACGACGACGACGATGATAAGGCAGCATCTGCGAGGGACAACTTAAGTAAGATGTATAGTCCATAACGAGAATTGATGGTCAGATGGTTAGGATTCATAGATTTGTGAAATCATGGAACTTAGGGAAAATCCCATTATTCAAGAATACAAATCTCATGAAAATATTATGGAGTATCAATGGGTAACAAAAGTCTAAACCTTTGACAAATTACAATAAGATTAGGGTGATTTTTTTAAAGAAAGTTCATTAGAATCTCGTGGAATGTAGGATCGAGGATTCGTCCAATACGAGTCAATCTGAGTCAAATCTGGTCTCTAGAAAGGCGGAATCAGACTAGAACCTTGGAATCAGTGTTAGAACAGGAGTAGAAGAGTAGAAAGTCACTTTAAACATGTTCTTCATTCATATAAAATGTTTTGGTACAGAGAGAATCGGATAGCACTTCGTGACAAAATTCTCCAGAATGTTGCAAATGAAAAACACTACTAGCCTATTTATAGGCTTGCCAGTCCTCACGAAACATTTCATGCTTTCTGGCCATTTCATGCTTTCTGGCTAGACCCCATGAACTTGCCATTTCGTGCTTTCTGGCCAATACTCATAAACTTAACATTTTCAAACTATTACATATTAATGACACGACACAGACTGATGACGCAGGCGATAGACATTATGCATCAACAAACTCCCCCTTGGATATTGCCGCAGTCTTCAGTCAGCCGGTCTTCAAAACATTCTTCACAAAGACTTGAAAAATTCTTCACAAAAACATTCTTCAGTCAGCTCTCTACTCATCTTCAGCTAGATTTTGCCTCCAAGTAGCTCGAGTGATTCTGTCTTTTTCTTCACGCTCTTCTTTCCTCTTCTTTGCTTTCTGAGACTCTTTCTTCAGGCTCCCCCTTTCGTTAAGCTTTCGTGCTTTTGGGATCGACACCTGGCTTTCCGGTTACAAGCTCCCCCTTGCTTCGAGCTCGTCTTCAGACTCCCCCTTAGACTCGGCTATCGGGATCCTAATCTGGAACTTTCATCTGCAAAACTCAAACATTTATTAGAAAAATCATTTTGAATGTCCAGGATTGATAACCTAGCTCTTTCAACATATGTTAAAATATTTTTACAGTGAAAGTATTTTTAGTTTTCCAGGATTACTTGATTCTCTCCCACTATCAAAATACTATAAAGATTTGACGATATTAAGAATCCAAACAACGAAATCTAGCTCTTTACAATCAGATTTTACCAATTTGAGCATCCAAATCCCTCACAGTCAATCATCCAAGTCCAACTTAATGACCTTGGAGACTTCACAAACTTTTTTGATTTTTGAATAAAATCTTCAAGTTTCAAATTAATAAACTTGTTTATTTTCAGAAACACGATCAGCATACTCAGATTTTGAAACTCAGCTTTCGAACATAGGTTGTCGAAAATAAAGTAGAAATCAAAATTTTCTTATATTTTTCTGAAACATAAAAGCAGTAAAGAAATATTTACAAACATATTTACAGACAATATTTTTGTTTTCGTTTGCGTCAGAGGATCATATCAGTTTATGACAAATCACCAACACTGTTGATCTTGATTTAACTTTAAGTCTTAAACAAATTCACTTCTGATTGTCAGTATTGTTGTCCACTTAAACTTCTACACAAGTTTCAATTGATTCAAGATACGATTTAGTGTTTTAAGAACTGAACTTATTCGCGTGTACCACCTCAGAATATACTCCCATATCCAGACTTCTATATTCAGTCTTACAGGTGAGTGCACACTAATGATATCTGTAAGGGTTAAATGCGAGGCCATGAGAACTCAGGCTATTGCTTCCGCAAAATCAGAGAGATGATGGCTCGACTTTAGGTGGGTCCCCCTTGGAGATCTTCTTTTCAACATCACATGATTAGCATTTTTCAATGTTTCATCATTTTTTATGCTGAGGTGAGCTTTAAGAATAAAGCAGTGCAGAGTATTATACAAGGACTAGGCTATTGCTCCCGCAAAATCAGAAGTCCTGGTATAATACCCCAGATATCATCAAGTACAAAGACCTAGTATTTCAGAAATAGACAGCCCTTCAAACAAGATTTCGGGGGTTACCCATATATCCGAGAGCTGTTCCCCACGAGATAAGCAGGTTATTCATTATGTTTATATCTCGAAAACAATCTACTAATTGTGTGAAGTCTACTGGCACATCATTAGTGAGACTCGTTTAAAAACATTTTGACTTTTCATTTCTTTAGCATGTTGTGATTGTCCACTGATGTACTATCATTTCCTCTTTTTCACACAAAACTCATTTTTAATTTTATCATATTTTTAGCTTTTTCAAATTTTCTAATATTTTTGGATTTAACAATTTCTTACTCCCCCTAAAATTCAAAATATTTAAAGAAAATTTGACAACCTGATACTGATAGCTTTGTCTCGCCATCCATTTTCTGCTTTTCGTGTACTGAATTACAGAAAATATAACATGTGAAACAGAAATTAGCCCCATGATTTACAACACATTGATATTTTACAGTTTGAAAACCGTTTTTCAATCTTGTGAAATTAATCATGTTTGTTCAGCCGAGAGGGTTTCGGCGTATTCACTCAACATATTTTTGTAAATTTTTAAATTTTTCAATTTTTAGGGTTTTGAAATATGGTTTATTTATGTACAGAAATGAATAAACTCCCTGGTTTCAGACGCAGGGACCAGCAGCCTCCTCTCCTCGTGCCAGGCTGCTCCCTTTCCAACTTGATGATCATCTGTTTTCTTGAGCACCTTGAGTTCCAGCAAACCCTACATAGCCTCCATGGATTTACTTGACGTAGTATAGCATATTGATAGACCTTGGAAGCCCCTACACACAACAAAAAACATTTACTTAAACAATGATACCCAAGATTTTCCAACATTTGGTATACTACCAAAGACAATATCATGACAACTTTTGGAATGTGAAAGACAACATTTGGAACATCAGATTCTGGGTTTGACTTTAGAGCTCCTTCCTTGATAGGTGGGAATTCTTTAATCAACTTATCTAACTCAAATTCAACTTTCTCATCGGTGTTTGCACAGATTTTCAGTTCAGATTTTAAAACCTTTTCCATTTTCTTTTCCTTAAAAGAACGTTTAGGTTTCACCACCCATGATTGACTTTGGGATGTCTTTGTTTTATGATAAATCTTTGAAGTCTTTTGTGATTTTGAAGATTCACCAATTTCAAAAGTTGATTTTGGTTTGTCCTCTGACTTCAAAGATTCACCGCGTTTTAGAATACGTACGGGGGATACCATAGGTGATTTTCCCTTAACATCATTTGAAATTTTTGGTTTTGGTTTATGGAAAACTGGTTTTATTATCTTTTTGACACATTGTTTTGCCATGTGACCGATTTCATTGCATCGATAACAGATTCTTTTGTCATATTCAACAAAAGTAGATCTGTTGGTCTCGTCTCTTATCTTTTTGGCCGCAATAAAATCGTCAATTGCTTGCTTACTAAAGATATAATCCTTTTCGACTTCTGTGTTATTACCACCCACAAACACATCACTTAATTTTTCTTTTGGCTTAACTTCTTTCTTAGCCATTTTCTTCTCAAAACCAACACCTTTCTTTTTGTAATTATTACCATGTCTCTTGTTATTACCATTGTTACCCACCCATTCATTTTTCTTTCCCGGGTTGTTTGTCGGTTGTTTAACAAAATATTTTTTTGGTTTTGATAGAAATGTATTGTTGTTAACTTCTGAGATATCAATTTCCACAAGTTTAAAAACTTTTTCAACCTTTTCCAGGTTCGCATTCTGAATCGGGTACTCAAAATCAGTATATAGTTTGTCAGTTCCGGTCATCGTTTAAACCACAATGATCGAATCGTCATCCAAAACTTTATCTGAATTTGGTATAAACTTATCAAGAAAGTTTCCGTCATCTTCAGAATCTGAACTGGAATTCTCAAAATGAGTTTTAACCGTTTCAAAATCAGTGTTATCACTCTCTTCACCCAACACTTGGTCTACAACTGTTTTAACCAGTTATGACTCGTTGTCGGTGTCAGACGGAGAGAATGTAACATCTATGTTTTCCGGTAACTCATTAACCTCTGTTCTCAGTTTGAGATTCAATGCCTCCTCCACCCCGTCTGGATATTTCTGAGAATAATGATTCCACATTGGGGGTGGAACATTTTTGAAAGCTGGTTTAACTTCAGTTTGGTGAGGAATGATCTGATCAATCACATATGAAGATGAAAGATAACTGATTAACTTTTTGTCGACTCTTTCTGTCTCAATGTGCATCAGTTCAAGTTCCTTCTTTAGAGATGCGATTGTGTCCAGATGGATGTTAATCGACATTTGCTTGTCCATGAACGTAGCTTTGAGCAAATTAGCAATTTTATCATTTTCTTTACTCTCAGTGTGAATCATTTTGATTGATCGTGACAGAGTGTCATAAGCTTCTTTAACATCATTAAAATCAAATTTTAATTTGTCATTAAACTTTTTCAACTCTTGAAACTGTTTGTCTTTTTCAAGACAATCCATGCATGGTTTCAAACAGTTTTTGAATGGATTTTCAAGAATTGGATCAACTTTTTCAAAAACATTTTCTTGTTTATCATTTTTACTTTCCGATTTACCAAACTTTCCGGACTCAGACTCAGATTTCTCTCTGGATTCGGACTTCACATTTTCTGATTTGTCACCGGACTCAGACTTCACTCCTAACTCATACGTATCACAAGTCTCGATAATTGACTCCTTTTCAACTGACACTGACTCTTGAGTTGCATCTTTGGTCTCATTGTTATCAGAAGGTGTTTTAGTTTGTTCTACCTCTTGCAGCTTGACCATAAGAGCTTTGTCTGCTATTTCTTTCAAAGTCTCTTCATTCATTTCCTTTGAAACATCAATGATCTCTTGAACCATAGTTTTTTCAACTTCGTACTGTGGGCAAAAACCCGTAGTTGGTTCACAAAAGAAACCTACAAAAGAATCAAACACATTAGAAGGCAATATAGATTTAAATGTATTAGTAATAACCTCTTGTTCAGACTAATAATAGTAGACCGCTGCTGCCGCCTCTTCTAGCTCTGCAAAACTTTCTTCATTCACCTCTTCAACTTCAGGAACACATTCCTCGATTTCCGGTTCCGACTCTTCAATAATTTCAACCATCATTGCAAGACTACTTCCTGGAACGTATTTATCCCAACTGAAACCTTCTGGAATCTTTTCGTCATCTTGATTCACCAAAAGAGCTTTTTCTGTCTGTTTGGATGGACTGTTCTCGATTTGAGGTCTTGGATTGAATGGTTTTTGACTGTTTTTAGGATAAACGGCTTGTCGGTAATAATCGTTGGCGAATGGATTCTAGTGGTTATTAACTTCTCTGTTCGGACATTCGTGTTTAAAGTGCCCCTTCTCTTTACACTTGAAGTAAGTCACCTTCGATTTGTCAAATCCAAGTTTAGGATGAGGACCTGCGAGACTACTTCTTCCGGTATTTTCCATGAACCTCTGAGCTCTTCTCACAATGCTCGCCATACCCCATTTTATGTCGACGAGTTCTAGTTCCTCGGGATCAATTTGATCGTAATCTTCTTTAGTCATGTCTGGGTTACCAATTCGTCCGGCTACTAGACTCTCGTAAGACTCAAGTACTGAAGCTAGAAGTGCTATATGCTGTTTTGCTGCTGTCTCGGTAAAATCTTGACCATTTTTAATATTAACAGCGATATTGCACAGTAACCCATGACTATAATTATGATTGTTTGAACCTGAAGAACTTTGAGAAGAAACATGTTCTTAAGAACTCTGAACCTTAGGATTTGGTTCGTAATTTGAAAACGGTGAACTGTTGTTGTTAGGCGTGCTTTGAGGTACTCCCGATGAAGAATCTGCACTGAATACCGTTTGAATCTTTGGACTCGGAGTAGATGTGGCAGATGAGTTTCCTTTGTAATAAAGCTGAACATCTTGCTGTACGTTTGCAGATTTCATTTTTCTCATCTTTCGAAGTTCAAGCTCATGACCTTCAATTCTCTCGATAAACGTACTCAAGTTGAAACCCACGTATTCCAAGTTGTTCTTCAAAACCATTAAGAACGTGCCCCACTCTTCTTGTGGTAGTGCGTCAGCCAACTTATCGACCCACTCTTCGTCTGTTTTATCTATACTCAAACGTTTCATCTCCACTACCAAGTGACAGTACCTCTCAATCAACTCTTTTGTTGATTCTCCACTGAGAGCAGTAAGTATGTCGAATTCTTTTTTCAGTAACGCCTTTTTGCTTTTGATCATTGCAGCACTTCCAAGAAATTTGAGTTTAAGAGCGTTCCAAATAGATTGTGCGTCATTCTGATGTTGTAACAGTACAAAAATATCTTCCTTAATTGCCTGTTGCAATATACTGACCATCTTCTTCTCGGCTTTAAAGCTTTCTTGTTCAGCCGGAGTTAATGAGTTAAGTGTTTTCGGAAGACCTGCATCATTCATAGGAACTACATATTTCGTTTCAACTTTCAGCCAACATTCGAGGTGATTCGCCTGAACCCACGTGCGAAATCTATCCGGCCACCCTGAATAACCTTCAATGTTGAGCAGTTTCGGTGGTTTTTGCATGGTTCCTAGCTCGTTCTCCGTGTTCACATTCTGGGCTATACTTGCTGGAGAATGAACAGTCATACCTCCTCCGAAAAACGCATTGTAAAACTCTTGATTATCCATTTTATACTTTGAAAAATGTTTTGAAAAATTTTTAAGTTTTGAAAAATCAGACTTTCAAACGACCTGGACTTTCACACTATCTGGACTTTCAAACGAACTGAATTTTTCAAACGGACTGGACTGTTTCAAATGATTTAAAGTTTCAAACGACCTGGACCTTTCAAACCGTGCGAAGTGACAACTATTGTTAAAAAAATTTCAGTTCGTGTGAGGTGAACAACTTCACACGATCTGACATTCAATTCGTGTGAGGTGAAGTGACCTGATTACCTAAGTCGTGCGGTCTGGTCCAATTCGTGCGAACTGGACAAGATTTTCAAACGGTTTGACAAAAACTCAAACGACCTGGTTCATTTCACACGATCTGAGCATCATTTTCACATGATTTGAAGTTTTTGACATTTTTTGATCAGTTTTAGTTCGATTGATGGTCTGAAACTTTGTAAGATTGTTTAAAATGATGTTTTACACAATATATCCAAAATTCAGTCCATTTTGTCCGTGAATATGTCTAAAAATCCAAGAAAGAGTAGAAGTATGAGGTTCTAAACCGTTCAAAACACTGATATCAACAGATCTGGCTTATCCTGAGCTCTAATACCACTTGTAGGATCAATGAATCGTCCAAACGAGTCAATCAGAGTCAGATCTAGTTTCTAGAAAGGCAGAATCAGACTAGAAACCTTGGAATCAGTGTTAGAACAGCAGTAGAAGAGTAGAAAGTCACTTTAAACATGTTCTTCATTCATATAAAACGTTTTGGTATAGAGAGAATCGGACAGCACTTCGTGACAAAATTCTCCAGAATGTTGCAAATGAAAAACACTACTAGCCTATTTATAGGCTTGCCAGTCCTCACGAAACATTTCATGCTTTCTGGCCATTTCATGCTTTCTGGCTAGACCCCATGAACTTGCCATTTCGTGCTTTTTGGCCAATACTCATAAACTTAACATTTTCAAACTATTACATATTAATGACACGACACAGACTGATGACGCAAGCGATAGACATTATGCATCAACATGGAATATTTAAGGATTTATTCTGGTGGTTTATATATGAAACAATATAATAACCACGTGGAATAAGATAAGATAATAAAACTTATGATAAAATAATATTTCATCATAAAATATTGAAAATTATAGGTTTGGCACATCATAGGGTTTAGTATGACTTCCGTGCGTCACTTTCGTAATTACGTGTGCACCCGCAATTACCGAGCTTTCGCATAGTCCTCATATGTTTACCCATTGACGTACAACTTAACCCGAAGAAAATCGTAAATCAATAAATGAAATAAATTTTGGGGTGTTGTAAAACGATGTTTAGGATAGCATCCATGAATTAACACGGACACGTTTGAGATATCAAAGTGTTGTTAGTTCACGTGACGTTTGGTGTGACATGCTTTGGCCTAATAGGTATCGGTACTCTCATCGATAGTCCCAAGGTAGGCAAACTGGTCCATTAATTGGATTTATACGAATGCCAGCCTAGACAGGACGTCCCGACTACCGGTACGTAACCCTTCCAGTTACTACATGTCCGTCAAATAAAATCACTTTGACGAGAGTGAAATATCAATTGAAATTTGAAACTCCAAAAACGAAATGAAACCAAACTCATGAATAATTAAAATGCATTAAAGAAAATGAATTGATTCATGACTTTAGATATACAGGAATAAGAATTAGAATGTTGAATATTCGCATATAGTTTAAGATGTGTGCGACGTGACATGGAAAAGAAATAATAAACTATAGTTTAATAATAAGGTACATATTGTCATTTATGGCATATAATACTTAGCATATAACAATTTGATGTGCTTACATGCATATGTGTGTGACGTTAGAAAATTTAAATCACGGCCACTTTAAATATTTTTTTTATAGCTAAGAGAATCAAACAATTAAGCACATAAGGTACCTAAGGTACCAAATAGACTATAGACTAAGTCTAAGGGTCAAATAACCTATCTTAATTCTCTATAGTCATTGGCTCTGATACCAATCTGTCACACCCCGACCCGCAGCGGAAATGTATGGGGCATGATGATTGCCCATAGCTCATGACAACTAACATTGTTACGATATTTAAAGCATGTCCATTTAATTTGTCACATAGCATTTAATAATCAAAATTATTCATACATTGTTCAAAAACTACATATCAAATGATTTCAATTTAATTTCCTAAGACCCATGCTACGTGTCTACATCACTTGATCATCAACTTTGAAAACCTGCACCACGTTAGAAAAATATATTTTTGGGTCAACAAATATGTTGGTGAATAATTTCATCCGTTTTATAGAAAACAATTTTATATTTATTTCTTTTTTAAAAAAAATATCTTTAACATGCACCTCAAGGTTAGTGTGTAAATGGTCTCATAGCATCAACATAGTCAACATATCCATAAATCCAAATTTACCAAACAAGAATACACAATCAAATAACAACACAAACAACCAAAATAAATAGACTCCTGATAATAGCGTGCATTAGGCTCAAGCCCCGAGGAGCGAGTCTAATACCGTTGGCGATACTAGGCTACAACCCATGGCCATGAGGAACCTAGTCAGCCATGGATCGACTAGACACAATAACATGCAATAGACTTGACATCAGATAGCATATAGATTAATAGAATACACATAAGACGTTCACATAATAACACTTGATCATAACATGTTAAGTACATCAAAAAGTGTAACATGATGCACCCTAAAATTTGAAATAGTAAAAAAGGGGAAAGTGGAAGAAATTACTCACAGGTTGCGAAGAGTTAATCCACGAAAATGCACGGCACGAAAAGTAACGATTTATATCTAAATAATAATCGCAATGCAAATAGATGAAATTCTAAACAAAAGGATAACCTATTGATTTTAGGAAATTGGGTTCTCCTATTTGGGGACTTGGAAATATATAAAATTATATTCGTTCAACAGAGAAATAACCAAAACACTAATTATATATATTTTAGAATTTATCAATATGGCAAAAATCATAGAATTGCTATTTTAATGGTTTTAGATATTTGATAATGCCAAATGATTAAATAAGTTCATCAAACTCATCTAAAAATATATAGATTCAATTCAATATTAATCCCCAATTTTATTTTAAAATAATAATTTTGTAATGGGATTTATTTTTCTAATCAATACAACCAATTCTTTAGTTATATAATCATTAATAAAAAAAATATAGAAAATCTATAATAACTTCAACCATCATATAATCGGTAAAAATCAGTAAGATTATTTATAAAAATTATATATGATAACCTTGCATATATTTTTAAAGGATTAAAATATATAAACATATATGATGTAAATTAGATCTAAAAATTCCCAAAAAATTAAGGAAAGTTCTATAAAAATTACCTAGTGTTTATATAATCTGAAATAATCAATTAAACATCTATTGAATTTATTTAAAGTTGTCTTGTATTTTTATTTGATTTATCTAGTGATTAAAACACAAATAATTCATCAAACTTCCTATTGATATCTAAAAATTCTCAAAATTTACACATAACATGCTAATATGATATTTAACAACATTATACTTTCAATTTGATCAAAACACAAGTCTAAATCAAAAAGCCCCAAATTCTATGCATGAAGAACCCTGATTTCAACTAAAATTAAATTCGGATAAATTAGCCTTATATCACTAAAATTGATAGAGGGCTTTTGTAAAGTACGAAAAATTAAGCAAGTTGGGCGTTGGAATCACCTGAAAACGTTGAGAATTGAAGGAGATATGGTCCGCACAAGTTACGAGCCCTAGAATGTTCTTCGATTAAATTCGTGATGTAGAGGTGATGAAACAAGGAAATATCAGTGGGGTTTTGCTTTGTTTTTGTAGGAGATTCGAGTGGTATAACTCTCACGAAACAATTTTATATTTTGAGAAAGAACCCAACATTATTTAACGAAAACTCAAATGGTGTAAGGATTTTAGATTCATTAAGTTAATTAAAGGGCATTAACGAACGAATTTATGACATGAAACGGATCCCCTCTATTATTGTGACATGATATGGACCTGAAAGAAGTCAAAACGTCATACGAAACTCAATCGGTTTTGTGCCACGTTCTCAATTCGCGTCACATTGAAGAAGAAAGAGATGCAGGTCTCTGATAGGGTTAATATAAATAATAATGAATGAGACTTTGTCATCAGTGGCATGTAGTCCAGCTGGTATGCACATTGTGTGACACCTGTGTCACTTCAACCACCAAACAAATACCAAACCAATGAAATATCATATTTCATACTTGGGATTTGTATAAATATGTGTATCATTTGCACATATCGATTCTTGTTCGATTTCGAGCTCTAAATCGCTTTCTGGAAAGTTATACGCGAACTGGTGCGTAAACGCAGTCAGTTTAACACAACAAACACTCCAGAATAGTGACATAGGCTTAACATACCTTAAATAACCTTTACATAACTTAGAAATAAGTTTTGGGAGGTTTGGTGTGTCGAAATCAAGTTTATTCGCTTACAGGGACTAATTTCGACAAACTGCGAATGTATGCTGATTTGTAATGTAACGAACATTCCGGAAGTTGATCATAAGTTAAATATGCCCTAAATATCCCTCACATAGCTTAGAAATAGGCTTTGAAGTGTTTGCTGCGCAAAAATAAACTTACTTGATCATCAGGGACTAAAAACGTCAAAAAGTGCATAAGTTTGCATTTTCGCGCATATCTTACGTTCTGAATATATTCGGACATCCAAAAATTTATCTAATCATTAAAATATTTTATTTTAGTGATTGGCATGATAAAATTCCGTTCGTCACGTAATTTGGATCGTTTTTCGCGTCCGTTCGTGTTTCGTCGTAATTAACCGAATAACGCAATCGTACGGCCAAACGAACCGACATCCGAGATGTTTTTGAGCATATTTTAAGTTCCCTATACTTTAACTTCATTTTAGAGCCTTGAAATGAGGTTAACGGGGCTTAAACGTGTCAAAAATGCATCGAAAGTAAGTTTTGGACATGCAGGGGCCTTTTCTGCCAAACTGCCAAACTTATCTTAGGCGGGCCACGTAAGATAGTGTCTATTCTTACGCGGGGGTGAGGTCTTGCCAGATTAGAAACCAGTTTTCTGGTTTTGCAGCTGGTTTCAGGCATTTTTCCCATGGTTTCTTCATACTAGGGGCTTATTTTGAGCACCCATTGTATTCTAATTCAGTGGGCACACATGGATGGTTGAGATTGAAGCTCGGGAATCGAGGAACGATCTTAACGGTTTACCGAAATCTATAAATACCCACATCCATTTCACTTATTCTTCACACATGATCTGAATAATTCTCTAAGTTGAAGCTCAAATGCTTCATACCTGAGACTTTATAGATCATACCTTCCTAGCTTGGACCCTTTGTAAGTATTCTTTCGTGCTTTTATGCGTTTTTAGCATGAAAGTCAAACAGTGTTTGACTTTCTGCTTTGACCAGTCAATGGTCAACACGAAGTTCGTTTGAACTTCGTAACGTGGGCGTAATCATGATGGTTATAGTCTCTTGTGACTATACCTACTGATTACCACGTTAATTAGGCGTAGTGACGAGTCATAGTTTCGGTCAAAATACGCGTTTATGCGTATTTTGTAACCAAACTATTTTTAGGTATCAAGACCCTTTGTTTTGATACCAAACTTTTTTTCAAACCTTGTTAAACATGTTTTGACATGTTTAACTCGTCACTTTTATATTAGTGCTTATATAGGGTCGTAAGAAAAGGGTTCTAAACAACCGCTTAGACTTTCAAACCCGACCCATTTGGTCGATCATTAGGATCCGACCAAGCATGTTTAGTGACCATAGATGTATAGGGAATAACCTTCCGAGGTTATACCTTATGGTCACTTAGTTTAATTAGTTGTATGATAGGTTGTTTTTATGCCTTAGGTAAAATGACCAAAATGCCCTTTTCATGCATAATTGGTATTTAAGCATATGTAACTTATACTTTTGTCACTTAACTTCTTATACAACATAATTAAACATTTTTAGGCATTTAATACTTGTCATAGGACTAGTTAGGCATTCCGAACGCGTTTTACGCGAACGACGCGTTAAAGTATCGTAAGCTACCTAAACAGGTCGTAATGGATCGTAAGCACTTAGGTTAGGTTTCGATTTAGTATGTAGGCTTTGTTAAACCATATCATATGAGTTCCAACACTCATTTGGTTTATGAAACCTCATCCTATCCGATCTTCCGATTTAGGTCCGGTTATTAATGTAGTTACCTATATTAGGTACCGTTTGATTTCCGTGACCCCTCTAGCTTTGCTTGGTTGTTATTCAAGACTGCTAAGAACTTTCAAGTGAGTACATAGTCCCCTCTTTTACTGTTTTCAAATGTTTTGGGGTGAAACATGTGTACCTATTTGTTATTTTCATGATTTCAAAGTATAAATTGATTATACATGCTAGTACTTATCTTTTGACAAACTGAATGATTATCTATGGTTTAAACACTAATTTTTCAAAGATTATAAAATTAATTGTTGGGTTGTACTTGTTTTATACATTCACCAAACCGATTGGTAGTATGATATAGCGCTATAGGACTAGACACCCCATTCCTGTTGTATGGAATGTCCGAAACCAAATTTTATCCAAATAGAGATTGCCTTTGTGGCATTTCTATACTCTCTAAGGTGTAGTTTGATACACTAAGGTTTGAATGAATTCTAAATCACATTTTCTTTTGTATATTTTGATATACTTCCAAAGTATAGTTGATATGCTCTCATATGTGATATTGTTTACCAAAGTATAATTTGATATACTATGTACAAACCAACATATATTTTGTTAATTACTAAAGCATAGTTGATATGTTATTTACAAAACCAAAGCATAGTTTTGTTATGTTATATACAAAACCAAAGTATACTTATGATATACTACCGAAAACTATTATTTTAACAACTAAAGTATATTTGATATACTATCTTTTTAACTATTTTTGAACTGAAATATATTTTAATATATTACTTATCCGACTTTCTTAAAACCAATGTATATTTTTATATATACTACAAACCTTTTTATCAAAACATTGTTTTACAAACAACATATTTTATACAAACTAATTTTACTTGGTTATCTATTTATCTATGCATTATTCTTTTATATCATCTGATTTCTTATCAATTTTCGCATGATTTATAAAAGAAAACATTTTTATAGGTTCATGACTACTTTTTGATTAAACCTTCTTTTAAACTTACAAAGTCATGAATCCTAAATCAATAAAACCTATGTATCTCACGGGCATTTTTATGCTGACTTACCTATTTTTACATATGTTTCAGGTGCTGCTATGTGATGATTATCGATGCATGCTACACATAGGATGGACTTGTGCCTTAGCGACTTTAAAACTTGAAAGACAATATTTGTATTTATCTGATTTGTAATAAAACAATGAGTTCAATAATTCAATAAAACAAAACTATTTAATCCATGGTTGTGAAACAATGATTCTGTTACGACACTCCCCGACGTTTCCGCCACGATTTGTTGTTTTACGTGGTCGGGGTGTGACAGAAAAGTTGGTATCAGAGCCAATGGTTATAGGGAATTAGGTTATTAGTAATGCTTTGACCTAGACTATAACCTTCCTAGGACCCTAACACAAGTTATCTTGTGTTTAGCCTTAAAACAATACCGTCGCCTATCTTTAGGTGACAACCAAAATAAGAACACAAACTTCGAATCCGCTTTGAAAACCAGTCATCTGTTCTAGGATGATTGATTACTAGGTTTTGAACCCTCTAAGTTTTTAAAATGTCGTCAAAGTTTGGGTCTTATAATGTGAACACGTGCAATCTGGAAGGGTGGATGCCTATATCCTGAGTTTTCTGTCTAAGGCTAGAGTGTTCGTACAAATCCACATAATCGGACCAGTCACTCTTACCTGGGAAATATTGGGATGAGTGTCCACTTATAGGCTAAAGCATGTCTTCGCGATACATTATGAGGACCTATTTACTTTGATTCAGCTTTTTATGTGTCATTTATTTGCTTCGTGGTTCGAACAAATGACCATCATCCATGCCTTTTTATCAGTAAATGCAGCATTATGTTCTTACCCAATGTCATTTCACTTGTTTTCTCTCATGTTTCCTTATTCCTTTTAGAAAATGCCTCCTCAACGAGATGCACAACCTCTAACTAACGAAGAAGTCGCAGCCCTTGTTTCTCAACAAATGGCTGTTGTGCTTCCTGGCATAGTAACCCAGATCCATCAGTTATACAACAACAATAACAACAACAATGCTCAGTGTAATTTCAAGACCTTCAATTCTACTAAACCTTTGAAGTTTTCTGGGTCTCAAGGAGCAACCGCACTCCTGCAATGGTTCGAAAGTTTAGAGAGCACATTCAGACATGTGCAATGTCCGAATGAGCGTAAGGTTGAGTTTGCATCCAGTGCATTCGAGAAGCGTGCTCTTACAAGGTGGAACGGTGTGATACGTGATAGGGGTGCTGATGTGGCACTGGCTCAAACTTGGGAAGAGCTTCGAGCTCTTATGATGAAGGAGTTATGTCCACGTCATGAGCTTAGGGCGTTAGAAAGGGAATTCGACAATCTAAAGCAAGACAGCGGTGAACATCGAGCCTACACTGACCGCTATGAGGAACTGTGCCTGTTGTGTCCTGCCATGGTCACGCCTTTGGATAAGGTGATCAAAAAATACATTGATGGTCTTCCTGATCTAGTCCAGGATATTGTTACTGGTAGCAACCCTACTACCGTCAGACAGGACATTGAATTGTCTGCTACCATGGTTGAATCCCAGATCAGGAAAGGTAAGCTTTTTCGAAAGGGCGACCCGAAACCATCTGACAAGTCTGTACAAGAAGAGCCAAAGGATAAACATGCCGAGACATCTAAAAAGAAGAAGTGCAAGGCTACACAAAACTGCACAATAACCGCTCAGAACAATCAGGTTGCACCAAACCAGCCAGCACAACCTCGTGCTAGGAAAAACTATGTTGGTACCGCACCTTTGTGCAACAAATGCAACCGGCATCATCTGGGGCAAGAGCAATGTCACAAATATACCCACTGTGGGCGATTGGGACATTTGGTCAATACCTGCCGTTATGCAAATCAAGCTGCTGCAAATCCTGTTGCTGCGCAAGCACAGTTTCCTCTGGGGTCGTGTTATAACTGTGGTGACCTTACTCACTACCGAAACAATTTCCCAAGACTTGTTAACGCAAATCCAGCGCGTGGACGAGTGTTTAACATAAACGGGCAAACGCGAACGACGATGCAGCAGTAAACGATTAGTCTTTTGTAATTCCTTGGTTGTTATCTTTTGACGTTTAAGACAATTCGGCTATTATATAAATAAAATTTGTTGTTTCAATTTTATTTTACGAAGCTGATGCGATTGTGTGAATGTTTGATACAACCCTACGATGCCGACACCAAGACAAACTACTCGTGTGGTTCTGTCATTTTTATGATCACTTGTGATCTCCCCGAAAATCTTAAATACTCGTTTCTTTTAAGAAACAAAGCCGAATTCCTATTAAGATATTCCTATCTTCATAGTTAGATTCTTGTAGATGTTTAAAGTGCCAAATGGAATCCACGGATTGAATTCCTGGTATGCTTTAAATACTCGTGTGCACAATTAACAAGAAAATTAACAAAATAATAGCAACTTGTAAACCAATATAAACAATTATGTGATTATGTGCTTATATGATTTCTTTATGTCTTGTGTTTTTGTGTAATCCGAATATTCATTATCCAAATCCTCATAGAATCTTCCATATCTCCATATAAGGGATTCATAGTAGGATATCCAAAGGTACTACCTTAAATCCTTAATGGGCTTCTACGTAATAGTTTAGACCCTTGGATTATGAAGTACTTGGACCCCTTGAGTGGTCTAGTTAAAAAGATTGATTCAAAAATCTGGTTAGAAATATCATGTAATGATATAGCTGAAAAGATCCCTTCAGTGGTATATTTAAGGAGATCGTACGACGGTCTAGTTAAGGAGATCATGTGTTGATCTAGTTAAAAAGATCGTTCGTTGATCTAGTTAAAAAGATCCTTTGGTGGTCTAGTCAAGTCACTTCATGTTTATTCGATTAATTTTCCCCTACGCATTATGAAATGAATTGTGCGGACCGTGCAAGGAATTACGTAACTATGGGTGCATACATAATTATGGAATTCAGTGCACAGAAACCACAGCAAGTTTTGTTATGTGTTAAGACCTTTAGTGATGAGAATAACGAAACAGGAACAATGTAGAAGGGGTATGGTGGATACGCCTCTGGTACTTCCTATATATAAGTGTTCCTTATTACATTGCGAACGTAGCGTTATTTAAGTTACTAGAAGTCCTGGACCTTGACCAATGTCATTTTATCTTACAATCTCCGACACCGATTTCGAGCACACACAAGGTTCCAATAATAATCTCCATAGGAAACGTTCTTCTATCCGTAGTTCAAAACCCTATGTTTGTTTACTACAAGAACATCACTTTGGCAGTTGACAAATTCGCTAAGAATCCAAACGTGGCCCAGAGTTTTACTTAGGGTACGAAGGATTCATTCGAAAGCGAAACAATCACAGTTGTCTTCACAGGTTTCCTCTAAAATTAAATTTCGGGACGAAATTTCCTAAAGTAGGGGAGACTGTGACACCTGTGTCACTTCAACCACCAAACAAATACCAAACCAATGAAATATCGTATTTCATACTTGTGATTTGTATAAATATGTGTATCATTTGCACATATCGATTCTTGTTTGATTTCGAGCTCTAAATCGCTTTCTAGAAATTTATACGCGAACTGGTGCGTAAACGCAGTCAGTTTAACGCAACAAACACTCTGGAATAGTGACATAGGCTTAACATACCTTAAATAACCTTTACATAACTTATAAATAAGTTTTGGGAGGTTTGGTGTGTCGAAATCAAGTTTATTCGCTTACAGGGACTTGATTATATGTTAAATATGCCCTAAATATCCCTTACATAGCTTAGAAATAGGCTTTGAAGTGTTTGGTGCGCAAAAAATAAACTTACTTGATCATCAGGGACTAAAAGCGTCAAAAAGTGCATAAGTTTGCATTTTCGCGCATATCTTACGTTCTGAATATATCCGAACATCCAAAAATTTATGTAATCATTAAAATATTTTATTTTAGTGATTGGCATGATAAAATTCCATTCGTCGCGTAATTTGGATCGTTTTTCGCGTCCGTTCGTGTTTCGTCCTAATTAACCGAATAACGCAATCGTACGGCCAAACGAACCGACATCCGAGATGTTTTTGAGCATATTTTAAGTTCCCTATACTTAAAATTCATTTTAGAGCCTTCAAATGACGTTAACGGGGCTTAAACGTGTCAAAAATGCATCGAAAGTAAGTTTTGGACATGCAGGGGCCTTTTCTGCCAAACTGCCAAACTTATCTTAGGCGGGCCGCGTAAGATAGTGTCTATTCTTACACGGGGCATGAGGTCTTTCCAGATCAGAAACCATTTTTCTGGTTTTGCAGCTGGTTTCAGGCATTTTTCCCATGGTTTCTTCATACTAGGGGCTTGTTTTGAGCACCCATGGTATTCTAATTCAGTGGGCACACATGGATGGTTGAGATTGAAGCTCGGGAATCGAGGAACGATCTTAACGGTTTACCGAAATCTATAAATACCCACATCCATTTCACTTGTTCTTCACACATGATCTGAATAATTCTCTAAGTTGAAGCTCAAATGCTTCATACCTGAGAATTTATAGATCATACCTTCCTAGCTCGGACCCTTTGTAAGTATTCTTTCGTGCTTTTATGCGTTTTTAGCATGAAAGTCAAACAGTGTTTGACTTTATGCTTTGACCAGTCAATGGTCAACACGAAGTTCATTTGAACTTCGTAACGTGGGCGTAATCACGATGGTTATAGTCTCTTGTGACTATACCTACTGATTACCACGTTAATTAGGCGTAGTGACGAGTCATAGTTTCGGTCAAAATACGCGTTTATGCGTATTTTGTAACCAAACTATTTTTAGGTATCGAGACCCTTTGTTTTGATACCAAACTTGTTTTCAAACCTTGTTAAATATGTTTTGACATGTTTAACTCGTCAGTTTTAGATTAGTGCTTATATAGGGTCGTAAGATAAGCGGTCTAAACAACCGCTTAGACTTTCGAACCCGACCCATTTGGTCGATCATTAGGATCCGACCAAGCATGTTTAGTGACCATAGATGTATAGGGAATAACCTTCCGAGGTTATACCTTATGGTCACTTAGTTTAATTAGTTGTATGATAGGTTGTTTTTATGCCTTAGGTAAAATGACCAAAATGCCCTTTTCATGCATAATTTGTATTTAAGCATATGTAACTCAAACTTTTCTCACTTAACTGATTATGCAACATAATTAAACATGTTTAGGCATATAATACTTGTCATAGGACTAGTTAGGCGTTCCGAACGCATTTTACGCGAACGACGCGTTAAAGTAGCGTAAGCTACCTAAACGGGTCGTAATGGGTCGTAAACACTTAGGTTAGGTTTCGATTTAGTATGTAGGCTTTGTTAAACCATATCATATGAGTTCCAACACTCATTTGGTTTATGAAACCTCATCCTATCCGATCTTCCGATTTAGGTCCGGTTATTAATGTAGTTACCTATATTAGGTGCCGTTTGATTTCCGTGACCCCTCTAGCTTTGCTTGGTTGTTATTCAAGACTTCTAAGAACTCTCAAGTGAGTACATAGTCCCCTCTTTTACTGTTTTCAAATGTTTTGGGGTGAAACATGTGTACCTATTTGTTATTTTCATGATTTCAAAGTATAAATTGATTATACATGCTAGTAGTTATATTTTGACAAACTGAATGATTATCTATGGTTTAAACACTAATTTTTCAAAGATTATAAAATTAATTGTTGTGTTGTACTTGTTTATACATTCAACAAACCGATTGGTAGGGTGATATAGCGCTATAGGACTAGACACCCCATTCCTGTTGTATGGAATGTCAGAAACCAAATTTTATCCAAATAGAGATTGCCTTTGTGGCATTTCTATAGTCTGTAAGGTGTAGTTTGATACACTAAGGTTTGAATGAATTCTAAATCACATTTTCTTTTGTATATTTTGATATACTTCCAAAGTATAGTTTGATATGCTCACATATGTGATATTGTTTACCAAAGTATAATTTGATATACTATGTACAACGACATATATTTTGTTAATTACTAAAGCATAGTTGATATGTTATTTACAAAACCAAAGCATAGTTTTGATATGTTATTTACAAAACCAAAGCATAGTTTTGATATGTTATATACAAAACCAAAGTATACTTATGATATACTACCGAAAACTATTATTTTAACAACTAAAGTATATATGATATACTATCTGTTTAACTATTTTTGAACTGAAATATATTTTAATATATTACTTATCCGACTTTCTTAAAACCAATGTATATTTTTATATATACTACAAACCTTTTTATCAAAACATTGTTTTACAAACAACATATTTTATACAAACTCATTTTACTTGGTTATCTATTTATCTATGCATTATACTTTTATATCATCTGATTTCTTATCAATTTTCGCATGATTTATAAAAGAAAACATTTTTATAGGTTCATGACTACTTTTTTATTAAACCTTCATTTAAACTTACAAAGTCATAAATCCTAAATCAATAAAACCTATGTATCTCACAGGCATTTTTATGCTGACGTACCTATTTTTACATATGTTTTAGGTGCTGCTATGTGAGGATTATTGATGTATGCTACACATAGGATGGACTTGTGCCTTAGCGACTTTAAAACTTGAAAGACAATATTTGTATTTATCTGATTTGTAATTAAACAATGAGTTCAATAATTCAATAAAACGAAACTATTTAATCCATGGTTGTGAAACAATGATTCTATTACGACACTCCCCGACGTTTCCGCCACGATTTGTTGTTTTACGTGGTCGGGGTGTGACACATTGGTTGATATGTGAGGGGTTCCGGGTTCGATTCCCGTCCCACACTCTTTGGTTTTATTTTTTTCCTTAAACTAAACCTAAGCTGTGTTCATAAGTAGTCAGGATCCATATTAGTCAAAAAGAAACATACAGCTCATTTGGTTTGTGGGTTGTTTGTTGTTTCAGAGGACTACTGGTTCGAGTCCCGCGACCCTCATATAGTTTTCTATATTCTTAAGTTTCAATTATAACATAATCAGTCCCTGTTCTTTTACCAACCAATCTAACCTTAAACATCAACCTAGTTAATTAAAGTATATACTAACTTAACTAGGTTTAACCTAGTTAACCTATTATAGAAAATAACTAACTTACTAACTTAACTGGGTTTAACCTAGTTAACCTATTATAGAAAATAACTAACTGAGTTAACCGAGTTGACTAACCTAGTTAGTTTATTTGTTTATTTTATGGTTTCCATTAATTACAAAACAACCCCCTAACCTTGTAACTTTGATATTTTGACAATTTTCACCCCTTTAAGTTTAAATCTTGTTTTAACTACCATTTTTAACGTAGTTAGTTAATTCCTTTAAAATTTTAAAATGATATAACCGGGTTTCGTTTATAAACCTCTATTGAATTCCGGTTTTAATACGATGCAACATGGGACGATTAATTACATAATAAAATAGAGTAATATAAATTCTTATTTTTATTTTTATTGATACAGGTCCGGTTTTACAATCCGGGTCGGATTTCGGAGGTCTGATTTTGACGGATGTTACAGTCTCCCCAACTTTTGGAATTTTCATCCCGAAATTAGAGGAAACTGCTCGTATAGGATGAAGTGTAGGGTCTTCCATAGGCATAAACAAAGTCAGTTCAATTATTAGTAGTATTAGGAACTCTAATCTTACGATCAGGCTGTTCTTTAGGGTAGTCAGAAATCAAGGGTTAAATACGAGCCCTAACGTTGCTGATATTACACTCAAACTGAGATTTATTAGGAGCAAAGGTTTTAGATTAGACTGTGGCGGTAGCGTTCCTGACAAGGGTTGCATACCCAATTATAGGAATCGCTTTCAAATGCTAAGGATGCAGAAAATCAAGGGTGTTAACTGTTATGTACAAGATAGCTGGTTATAGGCTCTATAATCATTACAATCACGAAGCCCAAATTTGGTTTATCGAGGATGTATTGTAGCTAAAGCGAAAAAACACATCCCAAAGATAGCTTGTGACACGGGAGAGTTTGCAACCGAGTCGCAAAGGATACTCGTGATGTCAAAACTACAATCTGTGTCACAACCTAGGATATTGATGTATTTCTCATAAAATGCGACAATTTGAGTTAGATTAGCGAAACCATAGAATTTGAATTCTCCAATCACAAAACCAAATCAAACTAACTAAAACACTCATGATTAGTCTAATGCTGCTTTTGAAAATTTGACAGACACACTTATATATAGGAAGTACCAGCAGCGTATCCACCATGTCCCTATCAAATTTTCATCCACATCGTTATTCAAATCATGATTGACGACTCAAACCAACTTCTCATGACCAGTCTAACGAGGCTTTTGATACCTCGATAAGAACACTTATATATAGGAGGTACCAGCGGCGTATCCACCATGTCCTTATCAAGTTTCATCGGCTTCGTTATTCGGATCATGACTGACGACATAAACACAACTTACATAGAACCTCTCTTGACCAATCTAACGAGGCTTTTGATAGTTTGATAAGAACACTTATATATAGGAAGTACCAACGGCGTATCCACCATGTCCTTATCAAATTTCATTGGCTTCGTTAGCGGTTTTAATTGGTTCTATGAGACAACTCAACTTACTAATTAAATAACCACAACCAAACCACAACCAACTAATGTATCAGTCTCGAACCCAAAAAGGGTGCGACTAAATGGTGGCAGTACCTACATCCATAGTTATGGGGAAAAGGGTCAGTCTATGAATAAGTGAGACGAAACCCATATCACACAAATTATGGGAAAAGCTGAGCCGTGATGAGTGATGATGTGAAACTGCAACAACATGAACTAGCAATAAAACAAATCATAAATGCATAACATAGTGATATATAAAAACGTCTGAGTAAAGGATGAAAACGACAACAAATAGTAATGTTGAAAGCGTGACAATGGCACAAGCTATCAACGGTACTGATTAAGAGTTGATATTTGTATCGATTGGCGTTAGTGCGAACGCCAAGGATACGAAGTGAGAGTAGCAGGTAAAGTCGTTAATGAGGGAAAACTAAACGTGAAGTCGAATGGCGGAGGAGATGAAATAGCAGCATTGATTTACACTCCCACCAGTTGGGCGATAATTATGATTCGGACAAAAGTAAAAGGGTCTTAAGATAAATTAAAGAAACCATAACTTTGTTAATTTAACTCACGTGCATTTCGTTTTGTTAACTATTTTTACACTTTACCAAGTGTAGCACATTGGTATTACAAATTGTTCATGTACAAAAGCAACTTAGTTTATTTAGAAAAATATTTCGTTAAACTTCAGGGAAAACATTTTTTGGCCTATGGTAGAACATTTACAATATATATTTATTACATTTTATTATTATTTTATAAAACCAAATTTTGAGATCGGAAAAAAAAAATTATCGTCATCATGTGCCCTCGACTCGAATTTTCAAAGCTCTGGGCGTAGGTTACGATATTGGTTAGGGTTGTGACGTTCAACTCATATTAGACGACTCGCTAAGGTTCAAAACATATAACCAAAATTCACATTATTACACTTGTGCTTGGAAATTCGGAACAATCCTTTTTTATTTCCAGTTCATATAAAATTTTAACTTAAAACATTTTATTCGCAATAACTCATCGCATAAGATTCCGTCGTGTTGCTGACCACGCCATGGTTGTCTTGGATCTAGATGAGTGTTCGTCCGCGTGCCTTCTAGTTACCCTGGTCCACTAGTTCGGTTTGACCGACTCGGTCGTAAGGAACGAGTTGGGTGCCATAAAGTACGGTCGGTTGATCCATTAGTGGAGCGTCAGGTTGGACGTACGGTTGGATCATGAGGTGGGTGTTTGGTTGGTCAAATGGAGGTGTCACGTGTTGTACATTAAATGGTGTCGTAGGTGGTTCTTTTTTATGGTTATAGTGCCGACAGGTGTCGATTAAGTGACCATAAAGTCCACAATAAGTGCAAAGGCGGCACAAAGTGTGGGCTGGGTGATGCTTTTGACAAGTGGGGCATTGTGGAAAATGTCCGCGATAAGGTTTTCTGTCAGGTACAGGATTAAGAGCAACTTGGTTTAGCGGAATAGCTGGTATGGCGTAATCGTGGTTGGTTTCACTCCAATGATGGTTGTTATCGGGTGAAGACGGTTCAGCTTCAGCCCCTTCAATTTGATTCTTGGAGATATGGGCGTTGAGTGCCTGTTGAACTTGAACGACTATAGTAGGAATAATTGCGGCCATTTGTTCAGCTATCAAAGCTGCCATTCGGCGGTTGGAAATCCTCGGTTGACGACGACGACGATGATAAGGCGGCATCTGCGAGGGACACCTTAAGTAAGATGTATAGTCCATAACGAGAATTGATGGTCAGATGGTTAGGATTCATAGATTTGTGAAATCATGGAACTTAGGGAAAATCCCATTATTCAAGAATACAAATCTCATGAAAATATTATGGAGTATCAAAGGGTAACAAAAGTCTAAACCTTTGACAAATTACAATAAGATTAGGGTGATTTGTTTAAAGAAAGTTCATTAGAATCTCGTGGAATATTTAAGGATTTATTCTGGTGGTTTATATATGAAACAATATAATAACCACGTGGAATAAGATAAGATAATAAAACTTATGATAAAATAATATTTCATCATAAAATATTGAAAATCATAGGTTTGGCACATCATAGGGTTTAGTATGACTTCCGTGCGTCACTTTCGTAATTACATGCGCACCCGCAATTACCGAGCTTTCACATAGTCCTTATATGTTTACCCATTGACGTACAACTTAACCCAAAGAAAATCGTAAATCAATAAATGAAATAAATTTTGGGGTGTTGTAAAACGATGTTTAGGATAGCATCCATGAATTAACACGGACACGTTTGAGATATCAAAGTGTTGTTAGTTCACGTGACGTTTGGTGTGACATGCTTTGCCCTAATAGGTATCGGTACTCTCATCGATAGTCCCCAGGTAGGCAAACTGGTCCATTAATTGGATTTATACGAATGCCAGCCTAGACAGGACATCCCGACTACCGGTACGTAACCCTTCCAGTTACTACATGTCCGTCACAAGAAATCACTTTGACGAGAGTGAAATATCAATTGAAATTTGAAACTCCAGAAACGAAATAAAACCAAACTCATGAATAATTGAAATGCATTAAAGAAAATGAATTGATTCATGACTTTAGATATACAGGAATAAGAATTAGAATGTTGAATATTCGCATATAGTTTAAGGTGTGTGCGACGTGACATGGAAAAGAAATAATAAACTATAGTTTAATTATAAGGTACATATTGTCATTTATGGCATATAATACTTAGCATATAACAATTTGATGTGCTCACATGCATATGTGTGTGACGTTAGAAAATTTAAATCACGAGCACTTTAAATATTTTTTTTATAGCTAAGAGAATCAAACAATTAAGCACATAAGGTACCTAAGGTACCAAATCGACTATAGACTA
The DNA here is from genome assembly GCA_030545235.1 of Helianthus tuberosus. Lineage (NCBI taxonomy): Eukaryota > Viridiplantae > Streptophyta > Magnoliopsida > Asterales > Asteraceae > Helianthus > Helianthus tuberosus. The sequence goes on along the minus strand of CM060370.1, from coordinate 35,578,534 downwards.
AGTCTAAGGGTCAAATAACCTATCTTAATTCTCTATAGTCATTGGCTCTGATACCAATCTGTCACACCCCGACCCGCAGCGGAAAGGTACGGGGCATGATGATTGCCCATAGCTCATGACAACTAACATTGTTACGATATTTAAAGCATGTCCATTTAATTTGTCACATAGCATTTAATAATCAAAATTATTCATACATTGTTCAAAAACTACATATCAAATGATTTCAATTTAATTTCCTAAGGCCCATGCTACGTGTCCACATCACTTGATCATCAACTTTGAAAACCTGCACCACGTTAGAAAAATATATTTTTGGGTCAAAAAATATGTTGGTGAATAATTTCATCCGTTTTATAGAAAACAGTTTTATATTTATTTCTTTTTTAAAAAAATATATATATCTTTAACATGCACCTCAAGGTTAGTGTGTAAATGGTCTCATATCATCAACATAGTCATCCATAAATCCAAATTTACCAAACAAGAATACACAATCAAATAACAACACAAACAACCAAAATAAACAGACTCCTGATAATAGCGTGGATTAGGCTCAAGCCCCGAGGAGCGAGTCTAATACCCTTGGCGATACTAGGCTACAACCCATGGCCGTGAGGAACCTAGTCAGCCGTGGATCGACTAGACACAATAGCATGTAATAGACTTGACATCAGATAGCATATAGATTAATAGAATACACATAAGACGTTCACATAATAACACTTGATCATAGCATGTTAAGTACATCAAAAAGTGTAACATGTTGCACCCCAAAATTTGAAATAGTTAAAAATGGGAAAGTGGAAGAAATTACTCAAAGGTTGCGAAGAGTTAATCCACGAAAATGCACCGCACGAAAAGGAACGATTTATATCTAAATAATAATCACAATGCAAATAGATGAAATTCTAAACAAAAGGATAACCTATTGATTTTAGGAAATTGGTTTCTCCTATTTGGGGACTTGGAAATATATAAAATTATATTCGTTCAACAGAGAAATAACCAAAACAATAATTATATATATTTTAGAATTTATCAATATAGCAAAAATCATAGAATTGCTATTTTAATGGTTTTAGATATTTGATAAAGCCAAATGATTAAATAATTTCATCAAACTCATCTAAAAACTATATAGATTCAATTCAATATTAATCCCCAATTTTATTTTAAAATAATAATTTTGTAATGGGATTTATTTTTCTAAACAATTCCACCAATTCTTTAGTTATATAATCATTAATAAAAAAATATAGAAAATCTATAATAACTTTAACCATCATATAATCTATAAAAATCAGTAAGATTATTTATAAAAATTATTTATGATAACCTTGCATATACTTTTAAAGGATTAAAATATATAAACATATATGATGCAAATTAGATCTAAAAATTCCCAAACAATTAAGGAAAGTTCTATAAAAATTACCTAGTGTTTATATAATCCGAAATAACCAATAAAACATCTATTGAATTTATTTAAAGTTGTCTTGTATTTTTATTTGATTTATCTAGTGATTAAAACACAAATAATTCATCAAACTTCATATTGATATCTAAAAATTCTCAAAATTTACACATAACATGCTAATATGATATATAACAACATTATACTTTCAATTTGATCAAAACACAAGTCTAAATCAAAAAGCCCCAAATTCTATGCATGAAGAACCCTAATTTCAACTAAAATTAAATTCGGATAAATTAACCTTCTATCACTAAAATTGATAGAGGGATTTTGTAGAGTATGAAAAATTAGGCAAGTTGGGCTTTGGAATCACCTAAAAACGTTGAGAATTGAAGGAGATATGGTCCGCACAAGTTACGAGCCCTAGAATGTTCTTCGATTAAATTCGTGATGTAGAGGTGATGAAACAAGGAAATTTCAGTGGGGTTTTGCTTTGTTTTTGCAGGAGATTCGAGTGGTATAACTCTCACAAAACAATTTTATAATTTGAGAAAGAACCCAACTTAGATTCATTAAGTTAATTAAAGGGCATTAACGAACGAATTTATGACATGAAACGGATCCCCCCTATTATTGTGACATGATATGGACCTGAAAGAAGTCAAAACGTCAAATGAAACTCAATTAGTTTGGTGCCACGTTCTCAATTCGCGTCACATTGAAGAAGAAAGAGATGCAGGTCTCCGATAGGGTCAATATAAATAAATAATAAATGACGCTTTGTCATCAGTGGCATGTAGTCCAGCTGGTATGCACATTGGTTGATATGTGAGGGGTTCCGGGTTCGATTCCCGTCCCACACTCTTTTGTTTTATTTTTTTTCCTTAAACTAAACCTAAGCTGTGTTCATAAGTAGTCAGTATCCGTATTAGTCAAAAAGAAACATACAGCTCATTTGGTTTGTGGGTTGTTTGTTGTTTCAGAGGACTACTGGTTCGAGTCTCGCGACCCTCATATAGTTTTCTTTATTTTTAAGTTTCAATTATAACATAATCAGTCCCTGTTCTTTTACCAACCAATCTAACCTTAAACATCAACCTAGTTAATTAAAGTATATACTAACTTAACTAGGTTTAACCTAGTTAACCTATTATAGAAAATAACTAACTTACTAACTTAACTAGGTTTAACCTAGTTAACCTTTTATAGAAAATAACTAACTGAGTTAACCGAGTTGACTAACCTAGTTAGTTGATTTGTTTATTTTATGGTTTCCATTAATTACAAAACAACCCCCCTAACCTTGTAACTTTGATATTTTGACAATTTTCACCCTTTTATGTTTAAATCTTGTTTTAACTACCATTTTTAATGTAGTTAGTTAATTCCTTTAAAATTTTAAAATGATCTAACCGGGTTTCGTTTATAAACCTCTATTGAATTCCGGTTTTAATACGATGCAACATGGGACGATTAATTACATAATAAAATAGAGTATTATAAATTCTTATTTTTATTTTTATTGATAAAGGTCCGGTTTTACAATCCGTGTCGGATTTCGGAGGTCTGATTTTGACGGATGTTACAGTTCGAAATTTAAAACCTTCGATCCAAATAGATCATAATTTTTATTTTAAATCGTCCTAGTGACAAGGGGTTTTGTACCATCTAAATGTCCTTGAGGCAAGCCTTTGTGCTATATAAAAATATCTATGCAACATTGACAGTCGTTACTTGTGTCCCCTGTCTAACATATATAAAGGATTATATCCTGTTTAAATTGCCTATGATGGTTCATTTGCAACCTATGCTATTTACAATCAAATAATTGCAAATATACTTCTTCATAAATACTAAACTTATTAGCTTATATGGTTGTTTTACACCATGACTATTAGATCATCAAGTGCGATGATTCATTATGCGACAACTGAACAAACTATTATTCTTGAAATTTATAGCGTACAGATCTTCACTATGGATGGCTCAGATAAAGCTCATAGTCACTAGACTGCTGGGAATAATAATACAAGAATAAATGTCACTGGCGCTGAACTGCAAGCCATGATAGACTCAGTAGTTGCTAGAGCAATGAACGAAGCCTTTAAAGAACCAAGTAATGTTCGTTCAAAATCTCATTCTAAGACCCTCTCAAAGCAGCATACATCAAAAGATGAATCCGAACATTCATCCAACCAGAAAAGTGAACCCCAAAGGCAGATTGTGTTTGATCAGACTCCCCGGTATAACAAGGGATGCACTTACAAATATTTTATCTCTTGTAAACCAAGAGATTTCACGGGGGAAAAAGGAGCCATTGATTGTATGAAATGGCTGGATGAAATGGAGACAGTTGTCGACATTAGCGGGTGTGCTAAGTAGGATATTGTGAAGTTTGTGTCCTAGTCCTTTAAAGGCGACACCCTGACGTGGTGGAAAGCTTTAGTATAATCCACGGGGAAAATTCCTTTATATAACCTCACCTGGGACAGGTTTGTTGAGCTTGTGAAAGATATGTACTATCCGCAGCATGAAGTAGAAAGGGTGAAGACTGATTTCCTTACCTAGGTTATGAAAGATCTGGACTGCAGGTCCTATGTTACCAGTTTCAACTCAATATCCAGACTCGTTCCATACCTGGTCACTCCGGAGCCTAAGCGCATTGGGCGCTTCATTGGTGGTTTAGCCCCTAAAATCAAGGGAAATGTCAAGGCCTCGAAACCTACTACTTATAGATCGGTTGTGGATTTATCACTGTCTCTTACTCTTGATGCTATAAGGAGTAAGTCTAGGAGGACCACAGAGGATGGAAAAAGAAGAAGGGAGGATGATCAGTCCCACCAGTCAAACAAGAAGAAGAAGGGAAACTTAGGGTTTCAAAAGAACCAGTCTGATAACAAGTCCCCGATGCAAGAACTGTGATAAGAGGCATTTTGGGAAATGCACTCTAGACCCACAAGCCAAACCTTGTGGGATTTATAAGAAGAAATGGCACAAGTCCTTGGAGTGTCGGGAATTGAAGAATGCAACCTTCTATGGTTGCAATGAAAAAGGGCATATCAAGACTAACTGCCCAAAGAACACCAAGAAGCCTGATGAGGCAAAGAAAACCAATGCTCGAGTATTTCAAATGAATGCCAGGGAGGCGGTGAATGATGATAAAGTTATAACAGATACTTTCCTCATTAATGACATTTATGCTAGAGTCTTATTTGATTCAGGTGCAGATAAATCATTTGTAGACCTAAAGTTTAGTAAATTACTGAATCTGCCTATTAAAACTCCAGACATTAAATATGAGGTAGAACTCGCAGATGGTACCATAGAAACTGCTTCGACTCTTCTTGATGGATGCTTTATATCCATTAAGAATCATTCGGTTCTGCTATCTATTTTGCCAATGAAATTGGCGGGGTTTGATGTAGTTTTGGGCATGGATTGGTTGTCACGTAACCAAGCCCAAATTTCCTGCGATAAGAAACAAGTTAACATTAGAACCCCATCTGGTGAGTTGATCACCATACATGGAGATACGCACTATGGATTGCCCGACAATGTATCATTACTCAAAGCATCCAAATGCCTGAAAAGTGGATGTGTTATCTACATGGCTCAAGTGACAGTAGATGATCCAAAACCTAAGATAGAAGACATCCCCATCATTTCTAATTACACATATGTCTTTCCAGACGAACTACCTGGATTACCCCCAGAAAGGCAAGTAGAATTCAGAATCGACATTATGCCTGGAGCAGCACCAGTGGCTCGAGCTCCTTATCGCTTAGCTATAACTGAAATGAAAGAGCTAAGAACCCAGTTAGATGGTCTTTTGGAAAAAGGTTTCATTCAACCAAGCTCGTCACCTTGGGAGCACCCATTCTGTTTGTAAAGAAGAAAGATGGTTCAATGCGTTTGTGCATTGATTATCGCGAGCTAAACAAAGTGACAATCAAGAATCGTTATCCGTTGCCCAGGATCAACGATCTGTTTGATCAGCTACAAGGAGCAAGTTTCTTCTCGAAGATTGATCTGAGGTCGGGGTATCATCAATTAAAGGTTAGAACTGAAGATGTACACAAGACCACGTTCAGAACAAGATATGGTCACTATGAGTTCTTAGTGATGCCTTTTGGGCTCACCAATGCACCTGCAACATTCATGGACCTCATGATTCGAGTCTGCAAGCCATATCTGGACAAGTTTGTCATTGTCTTCATAGATGACATACTTATTTATTCCAAGAATCAAGCCGATCATGAGAAACATCTCAGATGCATCCTTAAACTTCTACGACAAGAGAAACTTTACGCCAAGTTCTCCAAATGCGAATTCTGGCTTCGTGAAGTCCAATTCCTTGGACATGTGGTAAGTGAGCGTGGTATCCAAGTAGACCCCGCTAATATAGAAGCAATCATGAATTGGGAAGCACCTAAGACACCTACAGAAATTCGCAGCTTCTTAGGGTTGGCAGGATATTACAAAAGATTCATCGAAAACTTTTCAAGAATAGCTGCACCTCTAACTACATTGACCCGTAAGAATGTGAAATTTGATTGGGGTCCCAAGCAACAAGAGTCTTTTGAGATTCTTAAACAGAAGCTGAGCAATGCTCCCGTATTAACTTTACCTAAAGGGATAGAAGAATTCATGGTCTACTGTGATGCTTCGCACACTAGCATGGGTTGTGTGCTCATGTAGAGAGGCAAAGTGATTGCCTACGCATCGCGACAACTGAAAGTGCATGAAAAGAATTACACTACCCATGACCTGGAATTGGGTGCCGTTGTATTTGAACTGAAGTTATGGAGACATTATTTGTATGGAACTAAATGTGTGATTTACTCAGATCACAAAAGTCTCCAACACTTATTTAACCAGAAGGATCTCAACATGAGGCAACGCCGTTGGATGGAAACTTTAAACGATTACGACTGTGAGATTCGCTACAATCCTTGCAAAGCAAATGTAGTCGCAGATGCATTAAGCAGGAAAGAAAGGATTAAACCCATACAGATTAACTCTAAAAGTATTGAAATTAAGAACAACTTGAATGAAAGACTGTTGGTTGCTCAGAAAGAGGCTTTTTTGGAAGCTAACTTTTCGAAGTAGAAATTGGGTGCAACTATTGAACAGTTGTCACCTGGGAATGATGGAATCCTCAGATTAAATGTTAGAATCTGGGTTCCTATTCATGGACTTAGAGATGTAATCCTCCAGGAAGCCCATAACTCAAGATACTCAGTTCACCCTGGGGGCGATAAAATGTATCAAGACTTAAAGGCAAATTATTGGTGGATGGATTTAAAGAAATCCATAGCCACCCATGTGGCTAAATTTCTGACGTGCGCTCAGATAAAAGCCGAACATCAAAGGCCGTCAGGTTTACTACAGCAACCAGAACTTCCCACATGGAAGTGGGAGATGGTAACCATGGATTTTATCACCAAGTTACCAAAGACAAGACATGGAAATGAGATGATATAGGTCATAGGAGACAGACTGACTAGGTCGGCACATTTCTTACCCATCAAAGAAACGCATAGCTCCGACAAACTAGCCCAGTTGTATGTGGACGAAATTGTATCTCTCCACGGAGTGCCAGTATCTATTATATCCGATAGAGATACTAGATTCACTTCTCACTTTTGGAAAAGCTTCCAACTATCTTTAGGCACTCGTATGAATTTCAGTACTGCTTATCATCCTCAGACGGATGGGCAAAGTGAGCGTACGATCCAAACACAAGAAGACATGCTTCGGGTATGTGTCATTGATTTAGGTGGAAGTTGGGATGATCACCTCCCTCTGATTGAATTCTCTTATAACAACAGTTACCATACGAGCATCCAAGCAGCGCCTTTTGAGGCCTTATATGGAAGAAAATGCAGAACACCTATCTGTTGGGCCGAAGTTAGGGAAACCCAACTATCAGGACCTGAAATAGTCCTTGAGACAATGGATAAGATTGTGCAGATCCGTGATCGGCTAAAGGCTGCCAGAGATAGGCAGAAGAGCTACGCAGATAAGAGGCGCAAACCTCTAAAATTAAAGGTAGGAGATAAAGTATTACTCAAGGTGTCACCCTGGAAAGGAGTGATGCGATTTGGTAAAAAGGGCAAGCTAAGCCCAAGATACATTAGACCATTCGAGATCATCGAACGTGTCGGTAGTGTGGCCTATAAGCTGAATTTACCTGAGCAGCTTAGTGGAATTCACAATGTGTTCCACATCTACAACCTAAAGAAATGCCTAGCTGATGAGTCACTAGCAATGTCTCATAAAGACGTGCAGATAGATGAAAACCTGAGGTTTGTCAAGAAACCTATATCGATCGAGGATCGACAGGTTAAAAAGCTTCGACGGAAGCATGTGCCAATTGTGAAGGTGAAATGGGATGCCCGTAGAGGCCCAGAATATACGTGGGAAGTTGAATCCTTGATGCAACAGAAGTACCCTTATTTTCAGTAAATCTCGAGGTTGAGATTTCTTTTAAGGGGGTGAGGATGTAACACCTCGCAAAATCATGACCAATAAAGTGAAGACACGTGTCATAAACCCTAAACGTGTAAAGTTGACAAACAGTGAAAAGATGTATGTGGAAGGACTAAAAAGTGTCAACATGTTAAAACTATGCCTCTGAATAACCATACACAATATTCGTATTCTTAAAAGATTGAATTATTGGGCGTAAGAAGCCATTTGTGAAAAACAAGTGAAAGATATAAGACGAAGGGGTTAAATGTGTCAACATGTTAATTCTTACCTCTGAGTGACCTTTTAACAAACCCGGAGCTTCGTAATGTCCAATTATAATTCCAAGAATGCTAAACGATAATTACATAAGGTTTTGGCATCATTATTTATTAAGTTGTGCACAATCTCAAGAAAGAGGGTTAAATACATCAACAAAAGAAATTAGTGTCTTTCGGGTGATCTCTAACTAATCGGAAGCCTAACAATGTTTATTATAAGTCCCAAGGTTCTTAAAAATAAACTTTGGGGGTTAATAGTGCTAAAAATGAAAGTTAAATAAAGATATAAAGGACCAGGGGCTGAAACTGCCAAGTTTAAAACTTATGTTACCGGAACAGAGGAGAGTCGCGCGGCGCGAAGCCTACTCTGATCTTCTTCGCGGCCCGCGAGGAAAGGCCCAGTAGCGAAAAACTGGACAGCTGCATGTTGCAGCCTTGTACACCGCCTTTGCATGCCTGAAACTCGAAACCAGGGATTTTAAGATGGTTTTTACTGACACTAGGACACCTGGGAACATCTGGGAACACCTCTTAACACCTGGATTGATCTTGAGGATCCTTGTTTCACTATAAATAGGTGCATCCTTTCACCATTTAATCTTGCACCTCTCAAAACTTCTCATCTTCTCTTGCTCTGGAGCTTCCTGGTCATTAAGGAGACTCCCCTTAGTCAAGATTTCGAGCTAGGACCTGTTGTAAGTGTCCATAGACTTTCTAGTTCGGCTTCTATGTGTTTAAAGACCGAAAGTCAAAGTTGTCGTAATAACGCTTTGACTATCGGTCTAGACCTAAACGGTCCAGCCATTGTTCGAGGCGAATATGGCTACGTGATCATAATTAGGTGTATGTTAATCCCTCAAAAGGGCACATCCTAATTATCACGTTTACTTAGTTAATTTTCGAGTCAAAGTAATTTAATAAAAAGTCAAACTAGTCAGCTTTTTAAATAAAAATCAAAACTGATAATGTAGAGGTTATAAATCATGTTTTATCACTCCAATAACTTGGTAAATATTAATTGAACATGTATAAACATGTTCAACCCGACAATTCTAAGTTTAGGCTCGGTTCGAAACCGAAAGTCGCAAAAGCTTGACTTTTGCTTTGACTTTCAGTTCTGACCCGATTAAGCTTAATTCCTTTGTGTTTTAAGCTTTCATTGTGACCATATAATATAGTAGTATAACCCTCTGAGGTTATATTACCTGGTCACTAATTATTATGAATTCTATGCATGTTTCCGTTATTATGCTTAATATTGACCAATATGCCCTTATGGTCTAAAAATGAGATTTCTGAATACATGAACATACAAATGAGTTAAGTACTGATTTATAAACATGTCTAAATTATTTTGACATTATATTCTGGTCTCAAATTGATGTTATGCAAAATATCGTAAATTTAACTTTTATAAAGTCTAAATTACCCTTTTACGCATAAATTATACTTAAACATAAATTTTGACCCAAAAATCATTACCTACTATTGTAATATTATTTTTAAAGATTTTTGGAATGTTAGTTCAGATTATCTACTGACCATAACATCGAGTTCTCATATAAATTCTATAATTGACGATAATACCCTTTTTGCAAATAAAATATGTTTTACATATGATTAACATACAAAACCTTTTCCTACTGATCTAATATGAAAAATAAAATATTTTGACCATCCAAGGCTGTCCAAAATCTCAGAACCGCATAAACTTTGCAAATACCGTCAATTATCGACTTTTACGCTAATTTGGTGCATAGTATGGTTTAAAACCATATTTAGCACCCAAGACTTGTTACCTACTGAATTTACAAATAAATTTTAATATTTTTATAGTAGGTATAAGTCATGAACTCAGACTTCCAATTATGTCCTTAAAAGCATATGTGAAATGACCAAGATACACTTTCGGGGCATACTTTGGCCATAAAGGGTAAGCCACACATATGTATGATATCCTGCTATTATAACATCATAAAAATGAATATTTTTACAGAATGTTTTTGACCAAAACCTCAGTTGACCTATAAACCTCTTTTATAAGTTCTAAAATGACCAAAATGCCCCTACGGGCCTTATTTCGGTTTTAAATTATTTTTGGGCATATATGTTAACATCTTACTGATGTCTTAACATATTTTAAGCATAATAATATATGGGACTTGTATATGGTTCATTTGGTTAACCGTTACGCTTATATGCGTTCGGTTCGGTTTATGTAACTAGTTTATATGGATTTAACCGAAACGGGTTTAACCTTATCATCAAAACTTCAAAATCCAGAATGTGTTTAGTTTACCCATAGCATACAAGTATTCAAACTTATTGGGTCTAAATCACATTCCATTCCGGTCTCCGCTTAATCTAGCGTTTCGAACCATAAAACATCCTTAAAACTAACCGGTCAATTCTTCAACTCATATAAGACCCGTTAGTATTCTAATAGGTTAATAAAACATTCTATACAGATTAAATTAGCTTCGATAGAAGATATTTGCATAAGGTCTTAAGAATATACGGCTGAGTAGCATTATCTTGCATAAATAGCTCAGGTAAATACTTTTAACTTATTTTCCCTTATACGGGCTTGGGATACGGTAAATTATTACCGCTTGGTCAGATATGAGATCATTTAATCGGATTGTGATGTAATAAATCTGCATAACCCGTTTTAATCCGTTTTGTTTGATAACATAAACTATGGGGGTTAACGACCGTGTCCTGGATATCCTCGGCTCATTTAAATTATTAATGGCCACGACCTATGCACGGGGTGTAAGCATACACCTGACAGATGCAAATGCTAAATAATGAATTAACCCACAAGTTGAGGATAACTCTTCTGTGGGTTTTATAAGTGGTGAGTCGGTTAATCATGACCGGCTTCTAAACCGGCCCCAAATGTATGACAAACATGTAATACTGTATACAAGATTTTAAATAAAATTGTCCCAAGTTATAAAAGAATCTTTGTGCATTGAGCACCCAAACAAATTTTATAAATGTTTTCAAATGAGTCAGTTAATTGTATTTACTAGTGAAAACTGACGTATTTTCAAAAGACTAAGTGACAGGTACCTCGCGTAAATAGGTTGGAGCTACTCGGCATAAATAAAGAGGATCTTGCAAATCCTTAGTGCCTAAAAGTCTGTCAAACTCTAACTTGTGTATTTGTTCAATGGTCCGCCTGTGGATCTATATTACAATCCGTCTGTATATATTCTTTTGTTGAACTTTGAACTTTATGGGTTGTAATAGTATTTAACTTCCAAGCCTTCCGTTGTGTTATAAAAGTGTTAAATTGACTATGATGATATCAACTACATCACAATACTCCCCACCGGGCCGACCGGAATATGTGGAAATATCTGGGTGTGACAGAGATGTAGGAACTGAAGAAACAGTTGGACGAACTTTTGGAGAAAGGTTTCATACAGCCTAGTTCATCTCCATGGGGAGCACCGGTCTTGTTTGTCAAGAAGAAGGACGGATCGATGCGTATGTGCATTGATTATCGGGAATTGAACAAGGTTACGATTAAAAATCGGTACCCATTCCCGAGAATCGATGATCTATTCGATCAACTTCAAGGAGCTCGATTCTTTTCTAAGATCGATTTACGCTCAGGATATCATCAATTGAAAGTAAAGGAAGAGGACATTCCTAAAACTGCTTTCAGAACAATCCCCCAGCTGCATTAATGGACATGATGAATTTACAGTCATGCCATTTGGTTTAACCAATCCCCCAGCTACATTTATGGACATGATGAATAGAATATGTAAACCATATTTGGATAAATTCGTAATTGTCTTTATAGATGATATTCTGATTTACTCTAAGAGTAAAGAGGATCATGCGAAACACTTGTCTATACTTCTAAATTTGCTGAGAAAAGAAAAGCTTTATGCTAAATTTTTAAAATGCGAATTTGGTTACAAGAAGTGCAATTCCTTGGACATCTGGTTAATCCTGAAGGAATTCATGTAGATCCCACAACAATCGAAGTGATTACTAAGTGGAAAGTCCCTGAATCACCAATGGAAGTAATAAGTTTTCTTGGACTAGCAGGTTATTATAGACGTTTTGTTCAGGTTTTTCTAGAAAAGCCATTCCCTTAACCAAATTGACCTGCAAATCAATTAAGTTTGAATGGGGACCAAAACAGGAAGAAGCCTCTAAGATTCTTGTTGGTGCATATTTCGTACGTCTGCCACTGTGCGAATAGTTAGTTAGAGCGTGTGTTAAATATTGTATAGATTAGAGAAAGTCGGACACGGATTAGACATTATAAAAGTCCATCCGGACGGATGGACAAGTCCATCCGGACGGATGGACAACAATAGTCCAAATGCCTCATCCGAATAGGTGTTATAATGTACAAGTCCATCCGGACGGACGGAGTCCATCCGGACGCATGGTTATAGGCTCATTCGGACATGTGTAGGTTGTTGCCTATAAATAGGGAGTAAGAGTTCCCATTTGGACAAGCTTTGGGGTCTCTGAGGGTACATGCTGTCCAACTGGTCTCACGGTCTTGTAACGTTGAATAATCAATAGAGACCAGATTGAAATTGACTGCTCGGTGTTGTATCTATCTTTTACTCCTTTCTTAGTAATAATAAATGCACCGAACACGTCGTATCGGGACCGAGGCTTCGTCAAACTCGTCGATTCCTGGAATATCAAGTGGTATCAGAGCTACGGTACCGATTTAATTGATCTAACAGTCGGTTAAATCACCCAAGCTCATCAATTTTGGGTTAAATAGGAGTTTTGACGTTAAAACAGAGAAAAACATCAAAATAAAGGTCAATTCACAGATGGATTTTGGAATTGAAGCCATCATTCTGTTTGGAATTGATTCGCGCACAATCATGTGAAGTTTCATCATAAAATTCACACAAATAAAGATTCTGGATCGAAAAAACATGATTTGGAGTGTTCTTGAGTTGTTCAAACATATTCGGTCCGGATGGACATCCGAACGAATGGTCATTCGGGAGGATACCCATCCAGATGGACGCACTCATCCGGATGGACCGAAGAAACTCATCCGGATGGATCTCAATTCCAACCGGACGGATGGGTGAAACCTCATCCGGATGGACATCAACTCCATCCGGATGGATGAAGGCACTCAGGTGGCTAACTGTCAAGGTGATCCAAGATCTGTCCATCCAGACGAATGGATCTACTCCATTTGGGCGGATGAACAAAATGCCTAAAACAAAAAAAAGGCATGTTTTGATCGCAACGACGAGGAGAGTCTCCAGAAAAATTTGGTGATTGAAATATTTTTTGGGTTTTTAACGTCCAAGCTGAGTTGTTCGGGGACACCGTCTGGGGCTTCAGTGAACATATTTGATGATGCGATCACGAATTATGGAAATTAGTGGGGTAGTCATGCTATTGGTGTAGAATATTTATCATTCAGGTTATCTGACTATTTATGTGCCAAAACGTAAAATCCGCAATGATGAAAAACTGACGTTTGAGGAAAATTGTGATATTTTTGGCATAGTCGAGTTTCTCACATATAAAAGAGAACTGAATTGCTCAGTTTGGGGGGGAATTCAGTGATAGAGACGTTAGAATTTGCAAAAATGAGGGGGAATAAAAATTTTCAGATGTTCCAGCATTTTTGAAATTCGTGACGCTGCAATAGTATTCGGGTGGTTCCGACTTCAGAGTTGTCCGGGAATGTGAGTCTGGTCATGGATGAAAGCTTTCGAGATCTAGATGATCCAAGGAGTTGATATCTGATCGTGGACGAAAGCTTCAGAGATCTAAGAGTGATCGTGGATGATAGCTTCTGAGATCTAGATTATCCGAGGAGATGAATCTGATTGTGGACGAATGCTTCAGAGATCGGAATACATTACCAGATGATTTTTTTTTCCGATGAAGATTTGCTGATTGTGGAGAATACCGTTTATACGGATCAATCATTCTTACGGTGCTTAAAGGTGATCATGGAAAACGGGATATCAGATCTTCAGGGGGAATCACTGATTTGAAGTTAACCAGTGGTGTATTTGAAGTTTCTATCAATTGTCGGTTGAGTTTTTGTACTTTCTTAGATCGAGTAAGAGGAATGCGAGATCATGGTGCTTACATGACATATCAAAAACTGAACTCGGACGTGGTTAAAGCTGAAACAGAGATTACTGCATTGGTTAGTTTCAAGTTGGTGATTGTTCGTGAAGATTGCAGTTTAGCAACTCAGAGGAGGAGTCAGGAACCGTGCAAACAATGAAATGAAGATTCATTTCAGGGGGAATACATTGTTAAAGATGTAAACCAGAATCATCAATCAAGGGGGAATCTATTGTTAGTAATTAGATACTTGATTGAAGTTGCAGAATATTCAAACACGGCTCAAGGTTCTCAAAGTGTTAGAGACGATTCGACAGTGACAACCGAGGGGGAATCTGTTGGTGCATATTTCGTACGTCTGCCACTGTGCGGATAGTTAGTTAGAGCGTGTGTTGAATATTGTATAGATTAGAGAAAGTCGGACACGGATTAGACATTGTAAAGGTCCATCCAGACGGATGGACAACAATAGTCCAAATGCCCCACCCGAATAGGTGTTATAAAGTACAAATCCATCCGGACGGATGGACATAGGCTCATTCGGACATGTGTATGCTGTTGCCTATAAATAGAGAGTTGGGGTTCCCATTTGGACAAGCTTTGGGGTCTCTGAGGGGACATGCTGTCCAACTGGTCTCACAATGTTGTAACATTGAATAATCAATAGAGACCATATTGAAATTGATTGCTTGGTGTTGTATCTATTTTCTACTCCTTTCTTAGTAATAATAAATGCACCGAACATGTTGTATCGGGACCGAGGCTTCGTCAAACTCGCCGGTTTGAGAAGTTTGTGTTGCTGAAGATGTCAAATCTTCGAAAAGACTCAGAGAGAGAGAAAAGACAAAAGCTACGAGATTGACTGTGACAATACCAAGGGGGAGTCTGTCAGTGCACTAATGTGTATCGCATTCGTCAAGCCTATTCGTAGCAAGAAACTGAACAAGACGAGGTTTTATATTGTAAAATATAAGGGAAAGTCTTGTTTAAGTGAGGAGTAGCAAACTTGTAATTAATTAGATCTCCTTTAGAGCTATTCCTATAAATACGATACTTAGGTTAGAGTTTAAGGACTTTTGCCATTTGTGACTTTTGGAGCTTTAGAGTTTGAGAGAAGATCTAGAGAGAGAAAGTGATCAAGGTGATTCAAGGTTTTGTATTCTGTCATATTATCAATCGAATCATCAATTTATTATGGTCTTGTGTTCGGTCCACACACATGCACGGATTCCGAACGTCGTACCTGTCATTTCGCAATCGTTCGGGAGTTAAAACCGGTCTTACAATTCTGAAGCAAAAGTTAACCAACGCACCCATACTCGCGTTACCAGAAGTAAGTGAAGACTTGATAGTCTATTGCGACGCTTCTAAGTTAGGTTATGGATGTGTGTTGATGCAACATCAAAAGGTTATAGCTTATACCTCTAGACAAGTTGAGAATCATGAACACAATTATACAACCCATGATCTATAGTTAGGAGCTAGAATTTTTTCCCTTAATATTTGGAGACACTATCTTTATGGTAGTAAGTTTATTGTCTTCACTGATCATAAGAGTTTAAGATATGTTTTTGGGAAAAAGAAATTAAATATGAGACAGATATGCTGGATGGAGATTCTTAGTGATTATGATTGTGATATCCAGTATCATGCAGGAAAAGCTAATGTAGTAGCTGATGCTTTAAGTCGAAAGTATCATGAAAAACCAAAACGGGTGCGTTCCCTCAGATTAAATTTGCAGGTAGATTTAAATGAGCAAATTAGAGACATACAGGAAACAGTAATCAAGGATGATACTGAAGGATTAAAAGGAATGACTAAAGAATTAGAACAAGTAACAGATGGAATTTGGAAATTCCATAAGAAAAGGATCTGGATACCCAAACAAGGAAACCTACGCCACCGAATTTTAGAAGAAGCCCATAAGTCTAAGTATACGATACATCCTGGTAATGATAAGATGTATCAAGATTTAAGGAAAAATTTCTGGTGTGTGGGAATGAAAAAGGATATAGCAACCTATGTTGCTAAGTGTCTAATCTTCAGGATTATTGCAACAACTAGAAATCAATTTGGAAATGGGAATTGATAACAATGGACTTTGTTACTAAATTACCCAAGACGCGAAAAGGTAATGATACAATCTGGCTGATTACATGGAATTCCTTTATCGATTGTTTCTGATAGAGATAGCCGTTTTACTTCTCATTTTTGGACAAGTTTCCAAAAAACAATGGGAACCAGATTAAACCTAAGCACCGCATATAATCCTCAAATGGACGGATAAAGCAAAAGGACAATTCAGACAATGGAAGATATGCTTAGAGCCTGTGTAATTGATTTTGGAGGAAATTGGGATGATCATTTACCATTAATAGAATTTTCCTATAATAACAGCTATCATACCAGTATAAATGCTGCACCATTCGAAGCACTTTATGGACGAAAGTGACGAACTCCAGTCTGTTGGGCAGAAATTGGAGAAAAGCAACTATCGGGACCAGAGATAGTACAAGAAACAACGGACAAGATTATTCAAGTCAAGGAAAGACTAAAAGTAGCACGAGATCGTCAAAAGAGTTATGCAGATAACAGACGAAAACCGTTGGAATTTCAAGTTGGAGATAAGGTATTATTAAAAGTTTCTCCATGGAAAGGAGTGGTTAGATTCGTTAAAAGAGGAAAGCTATGCCCCAGGTATGTTGGACCTTTTCAGATTATCAAAAGAATAGGACCAGTAGCTTATCAGCTACAAGTGCCAGAGGAAATGGCAGGAATACATAATGTATTTCATGTATGTAATCTCAAGAAATGCTTAGCAGACGAAACGTTAGTGATACCTCTTCAAGACATAGAGGTAAATGAGAAACTCAAGTTTGTAGAGAAACCACTACAGATTGAAGATAGAAAGATCAAGAATATCAAAAACAAGAGAGTAGTTCTGGTCAAAGTAAAATGGGATTCCAGGAGAGGACCAGAATACACTTGGGAGCTCGAGTCAGAAATGCAACGTTAATATCCACACCTGTTAAAGTAGACCTCGAGGACGAGATCTAAAACAAGGTGGGGAGGATATAATAACCCTCATAAAACCCCTTAACATAACCCTAAACGTCCCTATTATATCCTCTACTAAACCATCCTCTCTTTTTAGAAGGGAATGGCTCCTCAGACTCTGTCTTAAAGATAAATATTCCTTCCTTAGTATCAACTGAGTATCCTGAGGGATTTGGCTGAGATGAGGTTCCTTTATCTTTCGGGGAACTAGCTAATTGACGATAAGCGTTGGATATACCTTGTTCACTCATACTGTAAACTAACAAATTGTCAGATAACACAAAATAATATACATATTTACACATAATCACATAGATTATTTCCTAACACAAATTGATTAAAATTTAAGTGTCAGCAGAACACTTCATTGGCTTAAACCAATGGGCTTAAACCAATGGTTGTAGCTCTGATACCATCTTCTGTCGCAACCCCGACCCCTTACCTCGGGAGCGGGCGGCCGCAGTTACTCAGGGCGGGTGGTATCGGTGTTTATTAATTTGGCAGCGGAAATGAGACATCAGGACCATAGTTAGGAAATATTTATCAGAGTTAGAACACCAAACTTTGTATATAGATATAATAAGTAGACGGGATAAAACCCAAGTTTTCAATTACAATACATTGGTAGGGATAAACCCTAATTTATTGAATTCAAAATCTCCTTTTTATTTAGGTAACTTTTATAGCCACAACTTTAAGCCTTCAGTGCTCTCCAGCTGGTTTCTATTAACTTCACATTAAGTTACCTGAAACGCATTTTAAAAAGGTTTTATCAGCAAGAAATACTGGCGAGTGTATCCCAGTTTAATCAACATAGTTTTATAACTTTACAGTATTGAGAGCATCAGCAAATACATTGTTTATATCTACCCAATTACTCATTCGGTATTGTTAATCCTGACTTGTGGTCATGCTACTATTCGCAATAGTAAGGAGTGTCAAGTAATTTATACAAAACCCCAACAAACCAGCAGTAATTGTAGAATACATATACTCAATCACTGTTAAGTATGATTTAAAAAGTTTGAGGTTTTGGTAAAATATTTTGAATGATTCACAAAAAGGGTTTACAAAAAGAGAATGTACTCATATTGCTGACTTAGATAATACTATAGCTTCCTGGTGTTTCTCCTGGTTATTCTCTAATAAAATTTAAACAATGCACACGTTTTTTTAGGTAACTTTTATAGCCACTTTTCCAAGCCTTCAGTGCTGTCCAGCAGGCTTCTAGTTGGCTTTCACATTTTGTTACCTGAAACGCATTTAAAAACATTTTGTCAGTGGGAAATACTGGTGAGTGAATCGGAGTTAAATCAAGAAGATTTTTATCAATTTTCACAGTATTGAGAGCGATTACAATGTTTATATGTACACAATTACTCATTCAGTACTGTCAATCCTGACTGGTGGTCATATTACCCATTGACTAACTCTTTGTCCAATAGTAACGTTTTCCACATTTTGTATACAAAACCCCAACATACCGGCAGTAATTGAAGAATTACAAAGACTCAATCACTAATAATCACATTGTAAAATATTTAAGGTTTTGTAAAAACAGTTTACAAAAAGGAGATTACTCACATTGCTGTCTTAGGTTTTCTTTAAGGGTTTCCTGGTGATTATCTATAATTTACACAAATACATACGCGTTAGTATAATAACCCAATATTTACATTAGCAATACCCTCCCCGAGACGGCATTCCAACGACTACATCGGGCAGAACCACGACAGCCGTTATGGAACACTGGGTCAATTGGGCAGCGTATTTAATACGTAACCGGGGTTATGATACTTACAACTGGGCAGAACTTCGTTAATTGGGGGGTATTATGCCCGGAAATTATAATTGCTATGTAGAATATATATAGAGAGAGATAGAGAAATGAACGAATTCGACTGAAGGCTGAAGGTCTCCATTTATAGGCGACCTTTCGCCTTCCCTTGCGGACCGCGTAAAACGTAGCCAAGGGCTACGCGGCCCGCGTAGTAGGGTAATAGAGCTAGGGTTGCTGATTCGTCGAGTTTAGCTTCGACACGATCATGACACGTGGCGGCACCGGGTGCGGCCATGACTCCGAGCTGTCGCAGCCCGCTTAGTTGGTAGCCAAGGGCTACGCGCCCCGCGAGAGACCATTAAAACTTGTTTTTATTTAATTTTAACAAAAATAAAGGTATTCAGGGCCCGTTTTCGTATATGGGGTGTATTTTACGACATATTGGGGCACTTAAAATATATTAGGGGTGTCAGAAATATTTTGGAGGGTTGTTATATCCTCCCCACCTTGTTTTAGAACTCGTCCTCGAGATCTACTGGAACAGGTGCGGGTATTTCTTTTGCATTTCTGATTCAAGCTCCCATGTGTATTCTGGTCCTCTTTTAGAGTCCCACTTCACTTTGACTAGAACTAATCTCTTGTGCTTGAGGTTCTTGACTTTCCTGTCTTCAATCTGTAGAGGCCTTTCTACAAATTTTAACTGTTCATTTACCTCTATATCTGATGTATTGTAAAATACATCTTTATTCGCGTCTAGGTTTGTTCGGTTCTAGTTAGATTTAGTGTCGTTTTAGATTAGAATGTGTTTGTTTTTGATTTGGTTGTGTTTTCAGGTATTGGGAGCTGAAACGTGCAATAAACGATTAAAATATGACAAGGGAAAGTGTCGGGTCGAGAATCGGAGCCTCGTGAGCGAAAACGAGTCTAAAAAGCAGTTCTGGAGAGCTGAGGCGGCCCGCATGAACTTACATGCATCTTTGAGGCGGGCCGCGAGAACTAAAGCATATGATCCGGATTGTTATCGGCCGGGCGGCCCGCGTATACTAACATTAAATCCCAAGCGGGCCGCGTGGATGTTAAAAGTCGGCCCAGATCGTGAAACAGCTACGGATTAGGGTTTTGTGAAGTTATATATGATCATCAATCATCACAGCCGGGATTATCATCAATATTACGAATTTGGACGAAGTTTAGAGGCTGTTTTGGTGGCGTTTGAAGGCTCGGGAAGCAAGGAATCATTGTGGAAGGCTAGGAAGCACTCGGATTTGAAGGTTTTCGGGTTTAACCTCTCGTTTAGTCTTCGTATTTGTTTGTTTCTTGTTTAATCATGATGAATTCGGTTTATACTTTGATTGATATGTTTTTAGACATGTTTCTTGGCTAAACTTCCCGTACTACCTAGGCTATGATGAATGTTTAACAAAGTTTGGATCTTTATTTGATTTTAGCGTGGTTGTGGATCTTTCTTGAATCGTAAAAGCTTTGGATTTCTATCTTGGTGCGTATGTGTGCTTGTGATTATTTTATTATTGTTTGTTGCTTCGTTCGAATCTTGGTGACGGTCTTTATCACGGAATAGTTTCGGGCTAGGGTTCTTGATTTAGGTGACTGTCTATATCACATAATAGATCATTAATCCTTTAGGGTGAAAATCTAGTAAGTAACCTTAGAAGTAATATTCGGTAATCTAACAAAATCAAGTGTGCTGCTAGACTCGTCGCGGAAAGGCTCGAGGATATTAATAGGTCTAGGTTTGGTTATAAGTCTTTAACATCCCATAGCCTATTAAACCAAGATTAGAACCCATTGCTGCTTTAGACGTTCGCGCGGCAAAGTAGAGCGTCTTACATAAGCACTTTCAAGAAACTAGAGGACGGAAAAGAAATCTAGCAAACCGGTAAACGTAACAGCCTAGGTAGTGCCATAAGAATCGCCTTGAGAGTGTTCGAGGGGCTTAGTGGTGTCTTAATAGGTTTAGTATTTTAAGATCCCGGTTCCACACCACAACATTATCAGATAGAGATCCATTCTGAGTTAACTTGCGTCTAGCCTAGGTAGTCTTCATTCCCCACTGGTCAAAGTCTTCGTGCAAGTTCGTGTTAGTTACTTAGTTAACCTAGTTTAGTCATTATTCGCATTCTTAGGATTTTTAGAAACCCCCCCCCCCCCAATCAATAAACAATTAGTCAGTCCGTGTCGGTCTAAGTCTAGATAGAGTCGTTAGCGTAGTCAGTAGAGTCTCTTGGGTTCGATACTCGGACTTCCTTAGGCTATACTACACTCGATCGGTGCACTTGCCGGTTGTGTGTTTTAGGGTTTAGAGAGTCTTAGTCTTATAAATTTAAAACTTAGAGAGTCTAGTTTAGGGTTTAATTTAGTCGTTTTAGTTAACCCGTTTCGAGCACATCAAGTTTTTGGCGCCGTTGCCGGGGATTCTTTGGCGATTGCGTTAATTTCTTTGTTTGGACTTACTTGACATATTCTGTGCTATTTGTGTTAGTTGAGTCGTAGGAGTCTAAAAAAATTATAAAAATCCAAAAATATTTGCTTTAGTGTCTTTTCTAGGTTAGTGAGTCTTTGTTAGAGTTTTTTTCGTTGTTCGTAGTTGGTGGATGCCCCATACACGCTCGCAGGGACCGCCGCCACCTTTGTTTACAGTCAAGTCTTCTGAGTCGTCTTCTTCAGTTCCACATTCCACCCCTGCTTTCGACTTCACACCCAAGTCATCACCACACGTTTCACCACACGTTTCCCCACCACCCTCCCGTTCTCGTTCACCTAGTCCTCCACCCGTAGTTCACATGGCGAACCGCACCGTTTACCAGCAGGCTACCACCGGTTTCACCGGTGCCACTTCACCCATCACCCTTCCTGACATAGCGAACGATAGGTCTTGGCAGATTCCTTCCTACATCATGACCGCCATTACCAATTCTTGCCAGTTTCATGGACGTGACGACGAGGATGCACCCGCCCACATTAATCGTATCACTCGTCTTTGTGGCACCTACTCCATTGAGGGTGTCAATCCTGATGCTAGGTACTTACAGGTGTTCCCATTCTCTCTCGCTGGACGCGCAGCCGTCTGGTTCGATTCTCAGCCCGCAGGCACTTTCACTACTTGGGCTGGTCTTCGCGATGCATTCTTAGCTAAATACTTCCCGCCAGCCAAGGCATCCCGCCTTCGAGATCAGATCCACTCCTTCCGTATGGAGCCTGATGAGCCGTATCACTTAGCTTGGGAGCGTTTTCAGACGCTTCTCTCTCGTTGTTCACAGCATGGTTTGTCCGACTGGGTGTTAGTTGAGAAGTTTTACAATGGTCTTACTCCTGAGATTAGAGCTCGATTCGATACTTCAGCAGGAGGGCAGCTTATGGGAAAGAAGACGGTGATTGAGTGCAATGATTTGTTTGAGAGCTTTGCACATTCTGATATGGATTACAGCACTACCAGCAGGACTTCCATTCCTGTTCATACCTCCTCGGCCGGTCGAGGGGTAAACCAAGTTAGCTTGGAAACATCGGTAGCTGCTGCAGTCGAGAGAGTGAAGCAAGAGATTAGGAAGGAGGTGAAGCAAGAGATTGATGAGATAAGAAGAGAGTTGATAGGTGTGAGCTTTGTAGGGGAGGTCACGACACACTTGATTGTCCCACACTTACGTTAGAGCAGGTAGAGTACATAGCAGGCCAGTCTAGGGGTCAGTTCGGTAGTAGTAATAGTTTTAACCCTGGCTGGCAGCAGAGTAGTGGTGGTAGTTTTCGCCCTTCTGGCAATCCCCCTGGTTTTCCATCTGGTCAGTATCAAAATAGGGGGCCGGGTCTTTACACGAGTAGTGGTTCGGGTCAGAGTGGTCAGTATAGTGGTTCAGGAGGTCAGTTTGCTAGTGGGGGGTCGAATCAGGAGAGTCAGGGTAGTGGTAAGGCTCCCGAGAGTAGTATGAGTAGGATAGAGGAGATGTTAGCTCAGATGATGACACAAAATCAGGTGACGCAGAAATCCCTCGATAATTTCACTAGGACTCAGGAGCAGATTAATCAGAGACATGAACTTCAGCTTAAAAATCAAGAGTCCACTCTTCTAGATCTTCAGAGAACAGTAGGGGATATAGCTAGGCAGTTGAAAGAGTCCCCTTCTGGTCAGTATTCAGGTACTACTCACCCAGTCCATCATTCTGTGAAAGCAATTACTACTCGTAGTGGGTTGAGTCTAGGAGAGGTTGCGAGAGAGAGAGTAGAGGAAGAAGAGGATGATTATGTAGATGAGGTGATTGAGATGGAGGCTCCAGGCAAAGTGCAACATAGGTTAGACCCAGCAAGTACCGCACACGCCGAGAAGCCTCAGGTTGAGAAGAAAGTAGAGGAGCAGCCGAAGGAGGTTCGGCCACCACCGCGAGTGATTGATATTTCTCGTCTTCCGTTTCCCGCTCGAGCTAGGCAGCAGATATATGCTAGGGAATACGAGAAATTTCTTGAGATGTTCACCCAGCTGAAGGTGAATCTTCCGTTCATTGATGCTTTGAGATCCATGCCTAAATACGTTAAGTTCCTTAAGGATTTCCTCAAGCACAAGGATAGGGTAGGTGAGTGTTCGAGTAATTCATTGAGTGGAGAGTGTTCTGCTGTGCTCCTAAATAAACTTCCTGAGAAACTCACTGATCCGGGCATTTTCACGATTCCTTGTTTGTTTGGTGGTGATGTTAAAAACCACGCGTTAGCTGACCTTGGTGCTAGTATTAATTTGATGCCTTATTCATTTTACGAAAAACTAGGCCTTGGTGATTTGAAGCCAACTAGGATGACTCTCTCGTTAGCGGATAAGTCAGTTAAGTATCCTAGAGGGATAGTAGAGAATTTGTTGGTAAAAGTGGATAGGTTTGTGTTTCCGGCTGATTTTGTAGTGTTAGATATGGAGGCCGATGATAGAGTACCGTTGATTTTAGGACGCCCGTTCTTGAATACAGCTAAAGCATTGATAGATGTCTTCTTAGGCACAATTACACTTAGAGCGGAGGATGAGTCGGTAGTTTTTAAGGTGAATAATGCGAGAGGGTCGAGTGAGAGCGTTGAGGCGGTAGCTTCATTGGGGAAGAGTGAGAAGGTTGAGAGTGATGAGAGAAAAGTGGTGAGTGAGCCGAGTCTAGAGAAGGTGATGAAACCCAAGTGTGGGGATCCGCCGGATAGAAGAATCGCAGAGTTGGAAGAGAGAGTGAGTAGGTTAGAATCTAAGGTAGAGATACTGAGCGAGGCTCAGTGTGGGGATAGGTTTCGAGATGATACGTTTAGATTTAAACCGCCTGATGATGAGTCGAGAGGGTATGAGAAAGATGAAAGAGATGCGGGCGATGTTAGGAATGATAGTGCTATAGCCCGTAAGGTGCGGGCGATGTTAGAAGGTGAGCCCCGCATATATGATCCTCCGTAAGTGCGTGAACATTTGTGATTACTTGTAGAGTTTGTATTTTGAGTCGTAGTTCGTTTCGTGTCGTTAGTGAGGTTTTTAGTGTCGTTTGCGTCGTTTCGTGTTTTTTGCGTCGTTTTGTGTGTCGTAAAAGTTCTTTGCAGGTACATGCTCCTTCACGAAGGTCGAACACAGCAGCCGAGTATTGCCCAGGTAAGTTTACTGTTCAAAACGACGAAATATGGGGGCAGGGGCAGATTGGGGATTAATAAAAAGTTTAAAACAGAAATCCGTTGCTGTTGCGGTTCTGTTGCTGCTGTTTGTTGTCTTCGCGGGCCGCGTCACATAAGCTTTCAAGTTATGCGGGCCGCTTTGACTTAATGAGAATTTTGAAACCCTTGGACACTCGCGGCCCGCATCTAGTTACACCAAACATCAAAGCGGGCCGCGTGGGTCTTATTTTTCGAACAGCAGCAGTTTTTGGCCCACATTTGTTTCACTAATCACCAATCTTCATCCATTCATCCATTAAACCAACATTTTTCATCATCATTAGTGTTGCTGGTTCGAGTCGTCGTATACGGGGTTGTGCTTGTATTGTACTTCTATATTTTGTACCATGCGTCTAAGTTAGTAGTTTTTGAGTCTTTTTGTGTTTCGAGTCAGTATTGCTTTGGTATTTTGTTTGTTTTTGTTGATGCAGGTTCGAATATGTACCACCCGTACTCAATCTCCATTCGGGTGAATTTGGAGCTGTTGATCGAATTTTCAGGCATTTATCAGGCATACTAGTCAGAGTCAAAGCCGATCGCGAACGAAATGCTATACGATCGAGCTGGATTGGACGAGAGTTTTGGAGCTTACGCATTAATTAACCAGCTAAGTCCTTTCCAATTTGCCCTATATTTTTTATTTCTTATTTATTTTAGTCTTTTGAGTCGGTTTCCATCTTACATTGAGGGCAATGTAAAGTTTAAGTGTGGGGATGGGAACTATCGTTTAGTTAGTGTCTTTTGAGTCATAAAAATCGAAAAATACAAAAAAATTAAAAAATTGAAAAATCCAAAAAAATTGAAAAAATGAGAAAATGTCTTTTGAAATAAGAAGTTTGCAAAAATAAAAACGGAAAATGATAGAAAAGTTGGGTTTTTGTTCGGGTTCAAATAATGATAATATGAGATAATATAATTGAGCTTGTGTCTAGTTTGGGATGCGCGGGTAGGCTTGGTTCGGTTCTAAGTTCCTTTGATCTTAAATATACCTAATTGTCGGTCTACTAGTGGGTTCTCATCTAGGGAGAGTGGGGAAATTGAAACCGCCAAAAATAGTATAAGGGATGCCGTTATAAGCTAAGATAGTTAGAGTTTTTTATCATATCTCGCTTCAAAAAAAAAATAGAATAAAAGTGAGCTAGAAACTAAATGAAAGTAACACAGGTCTATGTATTCCGAGTTGGGGATAGCGACTCTACAGCCGGTTTACCTCTGGGATGTGTGAAATCGACTTGCCGAATAAAAGTACCGAAACCTATGTAATCTGTGATTGGGGATAGCGACTCTACAGTCGGAATACCGCTGGGTTAGGGAAAGCATCGTCTAGCCTCACGAATGGAAAAAAAAAGAAAAAAAAAAAGAGAAAAAGCAAGCAAGAAAAAAAGAAAAAAAAATGGAAAAATAGATTTGATTTTAAACTCTCTTTATCTTGGTATAAAACGGTTAGGAAATAACCCAGTGGTTGTTCCTTTTGTCCTATAAGCTTGAGGGGGGATTAGGTGGACTTGCGATTCTTAGTGTGAGACCCTAGGTAGATTGACCGAATTTGAAACTAAATTGCATGATAAGAGCTCAGAACTGGGTTGGGTTTAAGAGGATCAATATACTTGCAATCGCGGCTAACACGAGTTTCGATTTTAATAAAATAACTTATACTTTGGCCCGAATGATTATTCCGACTATGATTCCGTTTGCATAATTCTTTTTCGAGGACGAAAAAAGAGTAAGTGTGGGGATATTTGATGTATTGTAAAATACATCTTTATTCGCGTCTAGGTTTGTTCGGTTCTAGTTAGATTTAGTGTCGTTTTAGATTAGAATGTGTTTGTTTTTTATTTGGTTGTGTTTTCAGGTATTGGGAGCTGAAACGTGCAATAAACGATTAAAATATGACAAGGGAAAGTGTCGGGTCGAGAATCGGAGCCTCGTGAGCGAAAACGAGTCTAAAAAGCAGTTCTGGAGAGCTGAGGCGGCCCGCATGAACTTACATGCATCTTTGAGGCGGGCCGCGAGAACTAAAGCATATGATCCGGATTGTTATCGGCCGGGCGGCCCGCGTATACTAACATTAAATCCCAAGCGGGCCGCGTGGATGTTAAAAGTCGGCCCAGATCGTGAAACAGCTACGGATTAGGGTTTTGTGAAGTTATATATGATCATCAATCATCACAGCCGGGATTATCATCAATATTACGAATTTGGACGAAGTTTAGAGGCTGTTTTGGTGGCGTTTGAAGGCTCGGGAAGCAAGGAATCATTGTGGAAGGCTAGGAAGCACTCGGATTTGAAGGTTTTCGGGTTTAACCTCTCGTTTAGTCTTCGTATTTGTTTGTTTCTTGTTTAATCATGATGAATTCGGTTTATACTTTGATTGATATGTTTTTAGACATGTTTCTTGGCTAAACTTCCCGTACTACCTAGGCTATGATGAATGTTTAACAAAGTTTGGATCTTTATTTGATTTTAGCGTGGTTGTGGATCTTTCTTGAATCGTAAAAGCTTTGGATTTCTATCTTGGTGCGTATGTGTGCTTGTGATTATTTTATTATTGTTTGTTGCTTCGTTCGAATCTTGGTGACGGTCTTTATCACGGAATAGTTTCGGGCTAGGGTTCTTGATTTAGGTGACTGTCTATATCACATAATAGATCATTAATCCTTTAGGGTGAAAATCTAGTAAGTAACCTTAGAAGTAATATTCGGTAATCTAACAAAATCAAGTGTGCTGCTAGACTCGTCGCGGAAAGGCTCGAGGATATTAATAGGTCTAGGTTTGGTTATAAGTCTTTAACATCCCATAGCCTATTAAACCAAGATTAGAACCCATTGCTGCTTTAGACGTTCGCGCGGCAAAGTAGAGCGTCTTACATAAGCACTTTCAAGAAACTAGAGGACGGAAAAGAAATCTAGCAAACCGGTAAACGTAACAGCCTAGGTAGTGCCATAAGAATCGCCTTGAGAGTGTTCGAGGGGCTTAGTGGTGTCTTAATAGGTTTAGTATTTTAAGATCCCGGTTCCACACCACAACATTATCAGATAGAGATCCATTCTGAGTTAACTTGCGTCTAGCCTAGGTAGTCTTCATTCCCCACTGGTCAAAGTCTTCGTGCAAGTTCGTGTTAGTTACTTAGTTAACCTAGTTTAGTCATTATTCGCATTCTTAGGATTTTTAGAAACCCCCCCCCCAATCAATAAACAATTAGTCAGTCCGTGTCGGTCTAAGTCTAGATAGAGTCGTTAGCGTAGTCAGTAGAGTCTCTTGGGTTCGATACTCGGACTTCCTTAGGCTATACTACACTCGATCGGTGCACTTGCCGGTTGTGTGTTTTAGGGTTTAGAGAGTCTTAGTCTTATAAATTTAAAACTTAGAGAGTCTAGTTTAGGGTTTAATTTAGTCGTTTTAGTTAACCCGTTTCGAGCACATCAATATCCTTAAGAGGTACTACTAGTGATTCATCAGCTAAGCATTTCTTGAGATTAGATACATGAAATACATCATGTATTCCTGCCATTTCCTCTAGCAGTTGTAGCTGATAGGCTACAGGTCCTATTCTTCTAATAATCTCAAAAGGTCCAATATACCTGGGACTTAGCTTTCCCCTTTTGATGAATCTTACCACTCCTTTCCAAGGAGAGACTTTCAATAACACTTTATCTCCTACCTGAAATTCCAACGGTTTTCGTCTGTTATCAGCATAACTCTTTTGTCGATCACGTGCTGCTTTTAGTCGTACCTTGACTTGAATGATTTTGTCTGTTGTTTCTTGTACTATCTCAGGTCCAAATAGTTGCTTTTCCCCAATTTCTGCCCAACAGACTGACGTTCGGCATTTTCGTCCATAAAGTGCTTCGAATGGTGCAGCATTGATACTTGTGTGATAACTGTTATTATAAGAAAATTCTATTAACGGTAAGTGATCGTCCCAATTACCTCCAAAATCAATTACTCAAGCTCTAAGCATGTCCTCCATTGTCTGAATTATCCTTTCACTTTGTCCGTCCGTTTGAGGATGATAAGCGGTGCTTAGATTTAACTTGGTTCCCATTGCTTTTTGGAAACTTGTCCAAAAATGAGAGGTAAAACTATCTCTGTCATAAACAATTGATAGAGGAATTCCATGTAATGAAACTATTTCATTTACATATAATTTAGCTAATTGTTCCATACTGAAAGTTTCCTTCATTGGTAGGAAATGAGCTGACTTAGTTAGCCAGTCTACAATCACCCAGATTGTATCATTACCTTTTCTTGTTTTGGGTAATTTAGTAACAAAATCCATTGTTATCAATTCCCACAAGAAATGCTGCTATATCCTTTTTCATTCCTATCCACCAGAAATGCTTTCTTAAATCCTGATACATTTTATCATTTCCAGGATGCATTGTATACTTATACTTATAGGCTTCTTCTAATATACGGTGGCGTAAGTTTCCTGGTTTAGGTATCCACATCCTTTTCTTATGGAATCTCCAAATTCCATCTGTTCCTTGTTCTAGTTCCTTAATCATTCCTTTTAATTTCTCAGTATCATCCTTAATTACTGATTCTTGTGCTTTTCTAATCTGCTCATTTAAATCTACTTATAGATTTAACTTAAGAGAACGTACTCTTTTTGGCTTTTCATGATACTTTCGACTTAAAGCATCAGCTACTACATTTGCTTTTCCTGCATGGTACTGGATATTACAATCATAATCACTAAGTATCTCCATCCAGTGTCTTTGTCTCATATTCAACTCCTTTTGCCCGAAAACATACCTTAAACTCTTATGATATGTGAAAATGGTAAACTTACTACCGTAAAGGTAATGTCTTCAAATTTTAAGGGCAAAAATTATGGCTCCTAATTCTAGATCATGGGTTGAATAATTCTCTTCATGATTCTTAAGTTGTCTAGAGGCGTAAGCTATAACCTTTTGACGTTGCATCAACACACATCCATAACCTAACTTAGAAGCGTCACAATAGATTACAAAGTCTTCAGTTCCTTCTGGTAACGCTAGTATGGGTGCGTGGGTTAATCTTTGTTTAAGAATTCTAAAGGCTTCTTCCTGTTTTGGTCCCCATTCAAACTTAACAGATTTACAGGTTAACTTAGTTAAGAGAATGGCTATTCTAGAAAAATCTCGAATAAATCTTCTATAATAACCGGCCAATCCTAAGAAACTTCTAACCTAGGTTGGTGACTCAAGGGTTTTCCATTTGGTAATTGCCTCGATCTTGGTAGGATCCACATGAATTCCTTCATGATTAACTAAATCTCCAAGAAACTGTACCTGTTCTAATCAAAACTCGCACTTCGAAAATTTAGCATAAAGCTTTTCTTTCCTTAATAAACTCAATAGTGCGTGCAAATGCTTTGCGTGTTCCTCTTTACTCTTAGAGTAAATGAGAATATCATCTATAAAGACAGTTATGAATTTATCCAAATATGGCTTACATATTCGGTTCATCATGTCCATAAATGCAGCTGGGGCATTGCTTAAACCAAATGGCATGACAGTAAATTCATAATGGCCATACCTTGTCCTGAAAGCGGTCTTAGGAATATCCTCTTCCTGAACCTTTAATTGATGATATCCTGATCTTAAATCAATTTTAGAGAAAAATCGAGCTCCTTGCAATTGATCAAACAAGTCATCGATTCTCGGTAATGGATACCGATTCTTAATCGTGACTTTATTCAATTCACGGTAATCAATGCACATACGCATTGATCCGTCCTTCTTTTTAACGAATAAGATCGGTGCTCCCCATGACGATAAGCTTGGCTGTATGAATCATTTTTCCAATAATTCATCTAACTGTTTCTTCAGTTCCTGCATTTCTGCGGGTGCCAACGGTAAGGTGCCTTGGCAATTGGTGTTGTCCCTAGTAGTAGATGAATTCTGAATTCAACTTCCCTGTCTGGGGTTGTCCTGGTAATTCTTCTGAAAATACATCTGAAAACTGGGATACTACTGGAATATCCATTAATTCTTTTCCTTTAGTGTTAATGATTATAGAAATCAAATACACTAATGATCCTTTTCTTATATAACTTGCTGTTTTCATCACAGAGATGAATTTTGTGGATCTAGATGGTTTATCTCCTTTAATTGTGATCTTTTCACCCTTTGGTGAATTTACTTGAATAGACTTTTGATCACATAAAATACTAGCTTTATTGGCTATTAACCAATCCATTCCTAACACTACATCAAATCCTACCAGATTCATTGGGTAAAGGTTTGCAATAAATTTCTGATTTAGAAATTTTATTCTTGCTCCTTGCAAGATTTCAGAAATCTTAATGGTTTCCCCATTTGCTGTCTCTACTAGACATTCGTGTGGGAGTTTAGTTAATGATTGGTTAAGAAGTTAGAACAAATGAAGTATTAATAAAACTTTGGTTCGCACTAGAGTCGAATAATACATTAGCAAAAACATCATTAACTAAAAACGTACCGGCTATCACATCCGGAATCATCTTTGCTTCTTCTGCAGTTAGAACAAATGCCCTAGCATTTTTAGTATTCTTGTTGTTTGCAACTGGAGCTAGTTTCGGACAGTTTGGCTTGATATGACCTTGATCTCCACAGTTATAGCATATCCTGTTGTTAGACTTCTTCCTGCAGTCTTCTTCCTTGTGTCAAGATATTTTGCAGAAGTTACAGTATATGGAGCATCTTACAGAATGCTTCCTTTTGCAATACTTGCAATAAGGTGTAGAGGTAGAACCTACATTTTTCCCACGGTTAGAATTTCCAGAGCGAAATTCTTGGGTAAGCCTTCGAGCTAGGTTCCTCTGCTGATCCTCTTCTCGTGTACGGACTAATTCATCAGTCAAGGTATTTTCTAGTTCTACAGCTTCTTCTATAGTTTGAGGTCTAGCTGCCTTGACTACATGTCTAATCTCACTGACTAATCCCCAAATGTAACGGGAGATCAATACTGGTTCAGGTGATGCAAGGGTTGGCACTATTCTAGCATATTCAAAGAATAACGTAGCGTATCCCTTACTATCCACTCAAGTCATTCTAAGGTTTAGGAACTTATTTGATATCTGTTCTTTTTCTTTGGGAGGGCAGAATTTCCTTTCTACCATGTTCTTAAATTCCTCCCATTCCATATTGTAAATCCTGTCACTTCCCCTAGATTGGAGGATAGTGTTCCACCATTCTAGTGCTGAATTCTTAAACAGATTGGAGGCAAACATTATCTTATCCTCTTCAGCACACTTGCTTATTTTTAAGATAGCCTCAGTCTTTTCTGTCCAGCGTAGAGACGAAACAGCCCCTTCATTGCCTAAGAATTCCATTGGTTTACAAGATGAGAATTCTTTATAAGAACAACCACGTAACACCTCGAAAAATCACGTCCAATGAAGTATTGACACGTGTAATAAACCCTAATGAAGTCAAACGTTGAATTTAAGGGACTAATTTTTCGAAAAATCGAAAAACTTTGATTATGAAAGAACTGGAAGTATAATCATACCTAAAATAAGTTTCTAAATAACCTTTTACGGTTTTATATTCACAAATGAGCCACTTGTTAATCAAGTGTAACCGTTTATGTAATTAATTGAAAGTTTGCACTGAAAAGGGTTAAAAGCGTCAACATGTTAATTCTTACCTCTGAGTGACCTTTTAACAAACCGAGAGCCTCATGATATTTTATTATACTCTCGGGATTGCCAATCATTGGCCACCCAAGGCTTTTATGCGCAAAAGTGAAGTTACGCGCAACTTTGCAAGTATGAGGGACTAAAAGTGTCAGTATGTTTAATTATACCTCTGAATGACCTTTTATCGAGCCCGAAGCATTATGATGTTTAATAATACTTTCAAGAATGCCTAATATGAATTAGATGAGGCTTCAATGCTATTAAATGATGAGTTACGCAAGTTTGCGCATTAGAAGGACCTAAAGCGTCAAACTGCTAAATTATACCGATTCGTATGTTATCAGACCTTCCGGAATATGACCATCAGATAAACATACCATAATTATCCCTAATATAGCTTAGATATAGGCTTAGAGGTGTTTGGTGCGCAAAAAATAAGCTTTTAAGTCATGCTAGGACTAAAAGTGTCAAAAAGCGCACAAGTTTACGTTTACGCGCATATCTCACATTCTGAATATCCCCGGACACCCAAAAATTTATGTAAACACTAAAATATGTTATTTTAGTGTTTGACTTGATAAATTCCATTCGTCGCATCAATTGGTTCGTTTTTCGCGTCCGTCCGTGTTTCGTCGTAATTAACCGAACAACGTGACCGTACGACCAAACGAACCGACATCCGGCATATTTTTGAGCATGTTTCATGTTCCCCATACTTAGGCATCATTGTAGAGCCTTAAAAATGGTTTAACGGGCCTTGAATATGTCAGAAATGGCATTTGGAGGTGCAGGGGCTAAAACTGTCAACAAATGAAAGTTTCTGAATGCTGACTAGGTCCTTACGGACCGTAAGACCTGGACCTTATGGTCCGTAAGCGTTGCTCAGATGCAGAAACTCGTAAATTGCTTGTTCAGCCCATGTAAGCGACTTGTATTGTCCTTTAAGACTTCCAAGAGCCGCCTAAACTATTTCTTAGGCCTTAGGGACACTTGTTAATCATCAGGGATCATGTATAGCATGATTTGTCATGATCTTAATGGATCAAGAACACTATAAAAAGCCCCAATGTTTGCACATTTTGATCATTCATTTCTAACTCAACATCTGATCATTTCTGGAGCTCAAGGCCATTCTCTAAGCATTCCTGGTCGTGCATTAGACCTTGGTAAGCATCCTTGATCTTCCTTAATTGAGTTTTACCTAGTTATTAGCTTAAAAGTCAAACCGTCGTAATTATGGTTTGACTTATTGATTAATCACTAATGGTCCAGTGATTAGTCAAATTGAAGGTAGTTATAAGTTGGTATTTATGTGGGCAATAAACCCTTAAAAGGGCACCCTCAGATTCCCACTCTAACTAGATCAAATGTCGGGTCAAAGTTGTTTAGAAAAAGTCAACAGAAGCTTAATTTGCAAATTAACATGTAATTAGCAATGTAGAAGGCATGTAACCCATTTTATCACTCATATAACTTGGTAATAAGTATAAGAACTGATCTAAGCTTGTTTGATCCGACAATTTTCTGTTTAGACCCGGTTCGGAACCGAAAGTCGCAAAACTTTGACTTTTGCTTTGACTTCAGTTCTGACCCGAATTAGTTAGGTTTAGAAATGCCTTAGGGCTTCCTTAGGACCAGGTTACATGTTGGTATAACCCTCTGTGCTTGGTTCGTTGATTGCCCCATTCGTTTACGCGTTTCCGTTAATTGCCTAATGTTGACCAATATGCCCTTTTGACCATAAAACGAGAATTTTGGAAATGTGAAAGGACAATAATCCTTATTACTGATTTATAAAGTTGTCCCTAAATTTTCACATCAGTTGGAGGTCTAGATTAGGAGTTATGCTCATTAGCGTAATTATAACGCCTTTTAGTAATTAAACGGCGCAATTAGCATAAAGCCTATCTAAACCCAATTTTTGACACCAAACCTTTTACCCACTGATGTAATATAATATTTTGAGATTTTTATAGATTTTTAATTATTTTTAAACTGATCATAACCTAAGGCTATCGCCTTAATTCGGTAAATACCGATTATACCCTTTTTGTGTATAAAATGAGTTTTACATGGTATTTTGACACCAATCCAATTGCTACTAATTTTATATAATAAATAAAGTATTTTAAACTTTATAACCTGATCAGAAAACCCATATTTCCTGTATAACCCGGAAATCGCTTAAAATGGCTTTTTAAGCGTATTAAACGCATAGTTTGGGTTTGAAACCATTTTGGCATATAAGACCTATTACCAACTGATATGACCTAATAAAATAAGTTATTCTACTGATGTATTCAGACCCGAATCTCAGAATTTTAATTAACCTCTTTTATAATCTTTTAAATGACCAAAATACCCATACGGGGCTTAAATTGAGAGTAAACTCGTTTTGGGCATAATGGAAGGTATCCTACTGATATCACAACATATTTAAGGCATATTAACTTAGGAAACCTGTATATGATTCATTTGGTTACTCGTTACGCACTTTTCGCGTTCGGATCGGCTTATGTAACTAGTTTGCATATATTAGCCGAAGCGGGTCAAACCATATCATTTTTATCTCAAAATCCAGAATGTGTTTAGTTTACCCATATTATACAAGTCTCCAAACTTGTCGGGTCTAAATCACATTCTATTCCGGTCTTCGCTTAATCGTGCATTTTGAACCGTGAACCGTTCCTTAAAACTAACCGGTCTAAGTTACGACTTAAATAAGACCCGTTAGGAATCTAATAGGTTAATAAACCTTCGTTCCAGATGAGAGCCCCAGTAGAAGTACTTGTGCTTGCTGATTAGAATATACGGCTGAGTATAAATTGCATTTGCTAGCTCAGGTAAATACTTTTAACTTATTTTCCCTTATGCGGGCTTGGGATACGGTATTATAAAAATACCGCTTGGTCGGGTGTAGAAACCTTTTAGTCGGAGATGATTAAATTGCATAATCCCGTTTTAATCTGTATTGATTGATAACAAATAACATTGGGGGTTAATGACCGTGTCCTGGATATCCTTGGCTCATTTAAAAAGTGAATGGCCATAACTTAAGCACAAGGTGTAGGCATAACACCTCCTGTTGCATATGTAAAAGATATACTCACTCGTAAGGATGTCTTCTTGTGAGTTATATTTATGGTGTGTCGATTAATCTTGACCGGCTTGTATTGTATAATCACCGGCCCTAAATGTTGGACAACCATGTAAATCGGATACAAGATTTTTATTAATAAAATTGTCCCAGGTTATGAAAGAATGTTTGTGCCTTGTGCATTCAAACCAATTTTCTTAAACATTTTCAAAACGAGTCAGTTAATTGGATTTACCAGTGTAAACTCACGTATTTTCCAAAAGGTTAAGTGGCAGGTACTATGCGTAATTGGCTGGGAGCTCAGGGCGTCAATAGGGAATCTTGCAAGTTCTAGATGCCTAAAGTCTGTTGAACAGTTTTCTTTTATTTGATCCGCCTGTGGATCTTTTACTTTCCGTTGTAATACTTTGACATTACTTTATATTCGGAATGTAATATATTTATCTTTTGCTTCCGCTGTGCATTTATATATTGTGTTGTTTGACTATGACGATATCAACTACGTCACGATACTCCCCACCGGGCCCATCGGTAATACGTGGAAATATCGGGGTGTGACAAACCATAAGGCATGGTTCTTCTTCTTTTGGGAATAGGCGCTTGAAGTATAGGTCCATTGTTTACGTTGTTTTCTGGTTCGGTGGGTCGTTTACTATCACAGTTACTTTTATTATCATCATCCCTAACTATTTGAATAATATATGGCATTGCATCTATTATTCCTTGTGCCACTATGTGTTGGATAGCACTGTTATCCACTGGGTTTCCATTATTATCATCGTTCGGGTTATCGTTATTCTGGTTTTCCTGGTTATTATCCGGATACTCTTGATTCACTTGGTCAGCCATCTGAATTTAAAACATTTACCATATTAATATCACAAAATAATATTTAACACAACCAATCATATGACACGCATATTGATCAAAAGCGTCGATCATTGCGACTTACTCTTTCTTATAGTATGCATTTAATACAAACCGATACTGGAATTTAAAATTACAATACTACTATGCATCACTAACCACGATGTAGGTGCATATGTCTGTCGACTTCGTCTTGCATCGAGTCATGTATGAGTTTAGTTAGATCAGGGCACGGTGTACGAGAAAAATAGGAGATGGGTGTTGAAAGTTGATTTCGCACGAAATGACTCTTGGCCATTTCGTACGAAATAGCCATAGCTCATTTCGTAAGAAATAGCCATAGCTCATTTCGCACGAAATGACTCTTGGTCATTTCGTACGAAATACCCTCCCCTATATATAGCTGATGTGCCATTTCATTTGTAACGATTCTGATTTCCGGTACCGAACTGCTGTCGACGTGTCTACTGCCTGTAATCTTTGTCAAATCTATATACAAGACATTTAAAGTGATTTTGTGTGTAAATCAAGCCGATTCCAAGTCAATATGTCTGTTTCCACCTTTCGTTTTGACTAGAACTCTTTTGAACGACTCGTATTGGTCGTGCAAACGATCCTACAAGTGGTATCAGAGCTCAGGAGGAAGCGTTCTTGCCAAATCAGCTTGATTTCACCAAAATTTCTGACTTCTACACCTTCTTTTCAAAATTAAACAGAATTCCACGGTTAAAATGGTTTGAATTTCACATATTAAGTGCGAAACATAGTTTTAACAAAGCCTTGAAAGAATCAGACTTAAAATAGGACAAAAAGTTGGTCAATTTTGGAAAAATCTGATCGAAAAGATGACATCAGCGGCATTTCGCACGGAATAGTCAATTTCGTTTGAATCAGTTTTTCATTTCGCACGAAACCATAAGCCTATTTCGCACGGAATCAACATTTTCATCTTCATTCCGCACGAAATCATCAGCTTATTTCGCACGAAATCAACCTTGGAACCTTCATTTCGCACGAAATACCTCATTTCGCTTGAAAAGACATTCATTTCGCACGAAATCACACTATTTCATTTGAAAAACACTTCATTTCGCACGAAAAGGGTAATTTCGTGTCAAAGCTATTTCGTTTGAAGTCTATTTCGCACCAAAGGTCTCATTCCGCATCAAAAGTGATTTCGCTTGAAGGGTTCATTCAGCATCAAAACCTCATTTTGTGTGAAGTCTTATTTCGTTTGAAACTTAAGATTTTGTGAAAAAGTTTACCGAAACATGGAAGAAGAATTTTACAATGCATTTGCTACACCAGTTGCTCCTGTTACAGCTGCTGAAACTGTGTACAGTGAGAACGAGACGGGAACTTATCAAAAACCGCCAAAGCTTATGTACATTGAAGATTTTAGATGATGGCAAAATCGGTTTGAAAATTGGGTGCAAGCTTATAAGTTTGACGCATGGTATTCGTTAGAGGTAGATTACGAGAAACCGAAAAATGAACGTGTTAGGATCGGAGGCTCTCATGATAGTGTTTGTTTGTTTGAAATGAATGATCAATGAATATGAAAACATGTTAGGTGCAGCGGAAATGAAAACAAACTTTGTAAACACAATCAAAGGAGAAAATAGTTTGATAAACAATTGCTTCACATAGAGTCAAAAGATTACAAATCAAAGCAAAAGATTACAGGCATGCTTACAAACTATACTCCCCCTCAGCCTGATGCCCCAAGGTTGGTTGCACACAAGATGAAAGGATTAGACATGAGGAGAAGAACCCACTCAGTCAATCAAATGTAACAGTACAGAGCACTGTTACATTTATAGGCAATCCAAACCACTGAGGTATCTCAGCTGATGTCACCATGAAAGCGACGTCTAACAGCCTAACAACTTGTGTCTACTGTCCTTACACAAACTACTGATGTCTAACAACTGATTGTAAATAAAATACAAAACATGAGGAAACAACTGCTTCACGTTCCACTGTTGTAGCCTAAGCACTGATGCTCAACCACAACATCAGTGCTTTCTTCAAAGGTGATCAGTCCTTGAATGAGCAGTGTTTGTGTCTTCAGCAACACTTAAGAGACAGCAGTAGATAGAGCGACAGAGTTTGTCTTCAGCAGTCTTTAGGATTACATCAGCGTTTGGATCATCAGTTGTTATTTAGAGCAGTACTTTAAGGTTCATCAGCTGATAGATAACCACTGTCAAGGGGAGAGCAAAGTGTAAACTACTGTTTATTGTGAATCCTCTGTTGTGACCTGGTTTTGGCTTTACATTATCTGTTCCTCTGGTAGGGTTCAATCCCAACAATCTCCCCCTGGAACAGATAATGCCAAAACCTTTCATTATTCAGGACCTTTATTACTCATCAAGAGTGCCTTAGCTTGTTCTTTGAATTCAGCTTCAAATTCCTTTGCACTCTGGTCATCCTCATCCCTACACAGTGAAAGCCCAAGGAGATCCTGCAAATCTTGAACACTAAGGCCTAGTGCTTCTTTCCTTGATATGTGTTTCACATCGCCATTGGCTCTGACCAAGGTCAAT
Source organism: Helianthus tuberosus (assembly GCA_030545235.1). Classification (NCBI taxonomy): domain Eukaryota; kingdom Viridiplantae; phylum Streptophyta; class Magnoliopsida; order Asterales; family Asteraceae; genus Helianthus; species Helianthus tuberosus. Next base: position 35,539,634 of record CM060370.1, on the reverse strand, counting down.
ACGTGAGTCTTTTGATCAGACATCCACTTTAGTATTTTTAAGCCAAGTGGGTTTCTTGGGAGAGACTTATTAGAAGATGAGTTGAGGGATAATGGCCTTGAAAACAACTGCAGACTTTCAGACATTCTTTTGAAAGCTTCTTCAAAGACTTTGTCAGCTGCAGCTATATCTTCAGAAGTTTCTTGTTCAATAAATTCTTGTCGTTTAGCTTCTGTCTTGTCTTTAGCAGTGTTTGGAGACGCAGGTTTGTTTAATGCCTTAAAAAGGCTTTGAAGTTTTGTTGAAGTTTCTTCTTTTAGACCCATTTTCGTGATGGTATCTTTGAAGTACTCTGCTTCCTTTTCTATTACCTCTTCTTCAGTCAACTGTTCTCCCTCTTCTTGATTTGTTACAAAAGTAGACCAGAACAGTGTGTCGAGGTTTCCCATCTTCTGTTCAAGCTTCATCATTTGTTCTTGCTTCTTAGAAGTGCCTGAAACAGTTATCTTTCTTTTCTTCAGCCTTTCGTAGGCTTCATCAGTCTGCTGTCTTGACCATTTTGATATGGCTTCAGCAGTATCCATTTTTGCATCCACCAGCTCTTTTTTCTTTCTTTTATACTCAGCAGTGAAGTCAGCAATGATGTCACGGCCTCCGACCCGGTTTGACCCGTTTCAGGAGCCGCGGGACAGAAATACTGCGGTATTTATTTAGTTGAGTTTAACAGCGGAAGTTTATTTAACAGGATCGTTTAAAGCTAAAATTTTCCCGATTTATTTTATTTCACAATTCGGGATAAAACCCCGATAATTTACAATATTATGTTTTTACTACGAAATCGTAATATTACAAAACTTATTTTCTTATTTTATAATGAGCCACTATTTTAAGCTTGAAATGCTTTCCAGCACTTTTCCTGAATTACAACAGATCACCTGAAACATGTTTGAAAAAGGTTTTGTCAGCGGGAAATACTGAGTGAATCATTCTATTTACTAAAATGACACATTTGTTATAATTTACAGTATTAAGAACAATTACAATGTTTCTAATATCAACCAACTACCCACGGTATTTGTCACTCGACCGAATCTGTGACTATGGTCATATCCCCCAATTGGCTGCCCCAATGGTGACGATTATCAAGTAATGTATACAAAACCCCACATACCGGCTGTAACTTGGTGATTACAAAGACTTAATCTCCGTAATTATAACTTTGAAAATAAACATGATTTTGTAAATAGATTTGATAAAAAAAGAGAATGACTCACATTGCTGATTTAATACGGACAGAGTCTAATCTATGAATTAGCCTTGTTAACCTAATATAAATAACAATGCACACAAAACTGGGTTAGTAATCAATCCAGCAATTACGATAACTCACGAGATCAAATTCTCACAATGAACGACAAAGTGCAATACTTCATCCATCGAATTAACGATGATCCGTCAAATTAATGACGAACGATAAAGTATAATACTGTATCCATCGAATTAACGATGATCCGTCAAATTAATGACGAACGATAAAGTATAACCCTAATGTGGGCGGCACTTAAACATCAATTGGATATATTGATCGTCGGAAAATTGAATCGTAGCAGCGATTGTGCTAATACCCTGTTTTGCAGCAGAATTTCGAGACCCGAGAGTGTAATTTGGAGTATACAGAGTGTATCTTCATGTGTGATTGAAATTATTTCGACGTTGAATGTTCAGATTTCGAGTGCCACTGTCCTCTATTTATACACAAAATTTGACTAGCTTACGGACCGTAAGCTTAATGATGTTGAGGCCCGTAAGGCAGCTTACGGTCCGTAAGCTTATCAAGGTTACGGTCCGTAAGGTATCAAAATAGGCTATAGGGTAGCCACGGTTGGGACTAGCTCAGGTGACTTGACATATTAGAATTTCAGTTATGTGACAACGCTGATTTGTGGATAATCGTCCATTAGGGTTTATCCCCCCCCCCCCCTGAGTTTTAGGGGCCCTAATCCTGATTCCGTTGGTTCTGAAAATTTTAGGGTTTGTGCGGAATCACTTGGGTGTCTTAACAAGGGTTTCCTAATGATCAATTAAAATAATAATTAGGACTTTTAATTAGGGTTGTTACATTCTACCCACCTTAATAAAAATCTCGTCCTCGAGATTTACTGGAATAAATGAGGATATTTTCGCTTCATTTCTGATTCCAGCTCCCAAGTGTATTCAGCTCCTCTCTTTGAATCCCATTTTACTTTAACTAGCACTAGGCGTTTGTGTTTGAGAAACTTCACTTTTCTGTCTTCTATCTGAAGAGGTTTCTCCACAAATTTTAACCTTTCATTTACCTCTATGTCTTGAAGAGGTACTACCAAAGATTCGTCTGCTAGGCATTTCTTGAGATTGGATACATGAAATACATCATGTACTCCAGCTAATTCTTCTGGTAGTTATAAACGATAAGCTACTGGTCCTATACGTTGGATCACTGGAAATGGTCCTACGTATCTGGGACTTAGCTTTCCTTTCTTGCCGAATCTCACAACTCCTTTCCAAGGAGA